>JAZEWT010000017.1:16512485-16529869 GCA_036362905.1 Mordacia mordax
GCACTTTTACATAATCAATATACGTACAGTACAGTATTCATGTAGGGGTTTCACGTCTAGACGTATGAGAAATGCTCTTATGAGCTGCTTGCACATTGCCATAAATAGACAATGCCCAAGTTGTGTTTGACAGTCAATTTATGCTGTACGTTGAAATACATTTACACAATCCATTTTCTCCAAGTATCATACAAAAATTGCTCGATCAAATGGTCCATAGACTGGGTTAATTGTCCTATTGACTACATTTTAAGGCGGTGTTGAGCTGATTTCGGACAACAATCTGGACCTACTCTGCCTAACAGATCTAGCATCATCAAGATTATGTTCTCACATTGAATCAGGCTCTACCGCGAGACTTTGCACTCTTATCAGAAGAATCGTAGCCATGGCCGTGGTGGTGGTCTTGCAGTTTTCCACCATGTGCCTGCCGACATCCGACCAATTCTGTCGTCGACCTTTAATTCATTCAAGCAAATGTCTCTGGATTGGAGGTCGGCTCAACCTGGGAAGTTGGTGCTGCTCGACCGCCCACCTGGAGCTTCCACTTCTTTTGTCAATGGACTGTCTGAGCTGCTTTCTACGCTGTGCTCCAAAGAGAGGATGCCTTCGACACGTGAGGCTAAACGTGGCTGAGGCGAGAGGAGGAGCGCTCGACACGGCTATCGCTGAAGAGCAGCTCCGTGGAGCCACCAACAAAGCTCGACCTCCCTCCTCCTCCTCCTCCTCACCCCTGACAAAGATGGCGCGCTCAGCCACACGCAGCGCACGTCACATCCGTTAAGCCCACGTGGGGACGACGTCACCGCAGCTCCTCGAGCGCTGATTCGTCAGCGGACCTGTACCAATCAGCGTGCGTGTTATTGGGATCGCCGCATCGCTGTGGAGGAGCAGCAGAGATGGGTCTGGAGAGCACCATGGTCTGGTGAGGACGGCGCGACGGCGGCGGCGGCGCTGCTCTCTCTGTCTCTCTCTCCGCGCTGGCGCGGACGCTTCAGCGGCTTCCCGTCCCGCACCACTCCGCTCGATCTCTAACGCGGGCCGATCGTTCACCGGTTTGGAGCGGCGTGCGGAACCGTCCCGTAGGCCCAAGTCGTGAGATTAGGCCTCTCCCAAAAATGCCTTGTAATGGGTCTCGGTAATCACTTGTGCTGACCTCCTTTGTGTTAACTCGGTCGTGTTTAATCATGACCACGCTTATCTTGCGCTCCGATTCACTTACGAGCTTTATTTTGGTGGCGAAACACTGGGCAAGCTCCGAACCGCGACGTCGGGACTTTGAATCGCAGTCACACGACTCGCTCGCTCGCAGTGACAAGTGGTCTCTGGACCGGTCCTCCACCAATCCACACTAAAGAGCCCGGTGAAGTTGGGTCAAACTAGGCACACCTGCATGCCGTAATAAGGTCTTCAACCAGCACCAGCAGTGGATTGATGAGGGCTGTATCAACGCGAGGACCCTTACAGGACAGTTCTTAGAAGGCGAATTGAGGAGATGCATCACCGCGCACCCCCAGGAGTAGCATATGTTGAGCTCTCTTGTTGATTGACTTGCATCCTTGACTTTACCAGTCAAATGCCCATTTGGTATATTCAATAGGCATACTACTTGCCTTACGCGAGGTGATGGCTCATGTTACTTTTGTAGGCTTGCATCGGGTATTCAACTGGCGAGGGAACATTGAGTTTAATGTTTAAGAGCCTGTTTGTAATTTATATTATGTCAATTCATGGCGGAATGCCCGCCTCGTCATGGCACGTTTGTCGTGGAGCTAATTTGGGTATTGTTTACACAACTCATGTGGCTTGGTAGAGGGTTGCGGCCAATAATTGTGCAATACAAAACATGCCTCGAATAAGCAGGTTAAAGCACGTATTAATATATTTTGGTTATTCACGGCCCTTATTTAAGCTACTGTTCCTCAATGTATGTAATACAAGTTGATTCACAGCCTAGCGGCCGGCGTCTGGGTAGGTGCAGGCCTTTTGATGCAGCCGGTAGTTATTGATGCTTAGGTCTAACGTTGAAGAGTGGTCAGATATTCATAGCTGATGAATTAGCCAGACTACTAGTTTGCAACTTATTTAATTATAAAATACTGACCTGGTTCAGGAGACGACTAATAACCATGATTATCAATACCCGCTTAATCCTCTACAGTCTACAGGGTCGCGGGGGTGCCAGGGCTTATCCCGGCAGACAAGGCGCAAGGCGGGTCTTTACCCAGGATGTGATATCAGTACATCGCAGGGCACTTTTTGGGGGGCAATATACTCAGCGTTGCTTGTAAAATGAATATTTTAGATTGCATTCCTCGGTAAGTCAAAGGCGTATTTCAAGTTGTAATACATATTAAAGATGAAATATAGTATATCTGTTGATTCCATTTTATATAATCAAATACATATTGGAAGTCATCTGTTTTAGTTCACTAACATTTAGGCAGGTAATTAAAGTATTCATGGGCGGCACGGTGGCCCAGTGGGTAGCGTCGTCGCCTCACAGCAAGAAGGTCCCGGGTTCGAGTCTCGGCTCGGGTGCCTTTCAGTGTGGAGTTTGCTGTTCTCCTCGTGTCCGTTTGGGTTTTCGCCGGGCACTCCGGTTTCCTCCCACAGTCCAAAAACATGCTGCTGCATAGGTTAATTGGCTTGCAGATTAAATTTCCCGCAGTGCCGGGGATGGACTGGCGTCCCATCGTGGGTGTATTCCTGCCTTGCGCCCTGTGTCTGCCGGGATAGGCTCCGGCTCACTGCGACCCTGTACAGGACTAAGCGGTTTCTGACAATGAGATGAAATTAAAGTATTCATTAATACACTCGTTTCCTCCTACAGTCCAAAATCCATGCTGCTGTATAGGTTAATTGACTTGCAGACTAAATAGCCCTCAGTGCCCGGTGATGGACTAGCGTCCCATCGTGGGTATATCCCTGCCTTGCGCCCTGTGTCTACTGGGATAGGTTCCGGCTCACCGCGACTCTATACAGGACTAAGCTATTTCTGACAATGAGATGAGATTGATATACTCAGGCATGGTAGTATTTAGACTGTTCTACTTCCGTTGACCAGGTGATGGCCTACGATGCGCTATTCGCTAACCAGTGTACAGATATTACACTATGTGATGGCACGTTGAAGTTAATATTTACATTCTAAAAATCACTGGCTTCGTGCTAGAATTAGCAATGAGGTGGCAACTATCACCACTATTAACCACGAGTTACTGGCAGGAATTGGCTGCTCTCTTAGAAAGGGGTTGTGTAACGGTAAGACTTCCAATGTTGACATTCCACATTGTTGGATATTTTATGGCTCCCGAGCAATGTAAAGTCGACCACCAATCACAATCTAAATTCAAAATCTTCTCATTGCGAGTTCAACATTGCTATAACGTACCATGGCTTTACTATATTTTAAATTCGGGTATTTTTTAAATCATGAAAGTGCTCATTACCGTACAGCAGGCCTTGCTAACCTTTTAATCGATCGTGTTGGATTTCCAGATAGTAATAATGCATTAAATTGCATTTGAAAGCTGTACCACATTGCTTCCCAAATAGGATTTTCAATAAATTTAGGAATTCATGTTCATTGCAGTTTATAATCAGTCTATCTCCTTATTAAACCACGTAAAAAAACCAGTGTTTGCGTTTTTGAATATGTAAGTATAACAATGCAATATGCACTTATGTTGACCTTTGGGAAGGCTCATTTACCTGATTCGCATTGTATTGTATATCATAGCTGGGTTCAAATTCGGCCAGAGTTCTGAAACTGCTCTGGTCAAAGTAGTTAATGACCTATTTGTCCCTGCTGATGAAGGCTTGCCAAGAATTCTTGTCCTCCTGGACCTGAGTTCAACCTTTGATACCATTAACCACCCGACCTTACTATAGTGACTCGAGGGCATAGGGGTCTCTGGTGATGCCCTGCACTGGCTGAGCTCCTTCTTCCCTGACCGGAAGCAGTCCGTTAGCCTCGGAGGATATAATTCAGGCATCCATCCTGTTTTGTCTACGGTTCCTCGTGGTTCAGACCTGGGCACATTTCTCTTCAGCATCTACATTAAACCACTTTGCCATATTCTGCGAAGCCTCAATATCAGCTACCAATGCTATGCCGATGACATCTAAATCTATATCCATGCAAAGGTGTCTATCAATGCGTCTGGCCTTTCCATGTCGTTTTCACTGTCAACTGTGAAGGCCTGGCTCAATTCAAATTTCCTAAAACTAAATTGCAACAAAATAAGTATTGCTTGTCAGAACCCTGCACCAATTGTCCAAGGCTGAACGCATCCAATTGATGCTTGATGACCAGACCATTGAAGTTGCTAAGGCAGTCCGGATTCTAGGTTTGACTCTTGATTCCTCACTCACCTTTAAGACACACATCAAGAAGGTGACGAAGGAAGCCTATTTCCATCTAAGAAACATATCCAGACTGCACAACATCCTGTCACCCTCCGATTGTGAGAAGCTAATACACATGTTCATCTCTTCACAAATCGATTCATTGCTCTACTCCATGGCATCCTTGCATACCTCATCAATGATCTCCAACGTGTGCAGAATGCTGCTACTAGAGTCCTCACCCGCACACCCAGCCACAATCATATCCTCAGTATTGGTGTCTCTCCACTGGCTACCGGTTAAATACAGGATTTAATTCAAGATCCTTCTTCTAACCTACAAGCCTCTCACTGGCGTTGCTCCGTGCGATCTGGGCATGTACCCAGATCGCACCTCCATTCAACAGGTGATGGAGCCTTGTCACGCCCTGCTCCCAGACTCTGAAATGCCCTTCCATTGGAAACTCGGTCAGCTGTCTCCCTGGGCATCTTCAAATGCTGTCTCGAGACTCACTTGTTCCAAAAGGCATTGAAGTCCTCTGGTTAGGATTTAATGCTGCTCACGATTGTTGTCACTTTTGTCACTATAATAGCTCGCTGTTGACCTGTGCCTGCTCATGAACATTTATTCCTTCCTTCATTTGTTTAACAATTATTTTTTTATCAGTTATTACATGTCCTTCACTGATGTATAGCCTTTATTTTACTTTAAATTGCTCTTATTTGAAGTTATTTATTGTTATTGACATGTCGTTCTCTCCACAGCTCAGACTTGTAAAAAAAATGTTGTGCCGTTCAGATGTTGTTGTTATGCCGTTCTCTCCACAGCTCTGTGCAGCGCTTTGTGACCCTCGGGTGAAAAGCACTCTAGAAGTACAACTGTTAATACTAATTACTGCACTGGTTTTTATTTCTACCACACTTTGTTGCTACGGGTGGTCTCTAACGTAGGGTCAACATATACCTCCCAAACCCGTCACTTGTTCTCAAAACATATCTCGTTTGCGCCACTCTTTTTCTGATATTTAATTTATCAGCGTCGACAACAGCGAATACATGCGAAACGGGGACTTCGTGCCCACCCGCCTGCAAGCACAACAGGATGCCGTCAACATCGTTTGTCACTCTAAAACCCGCAGTAACCCGGAAAACAATGTTGGGCTCATCACACTGGCCAAGTAAGCAAGCAGTGGTACACTACATGTAATAAAGTAACCTCACTTTTTACTTATTTTGAATGAATTCCTATATATGGCAAAGTTTTTTGAGAGCTTGTGATACATTTTAATTAGACGGAGAAATATGAGAAATTGCAATGTTAAGTAGATTTACCAATTCTTAATGTACAATTCTCATGAATTATGAATGATACTAAATTTACAGTTTTTTCCATTTTTAAAGCCTGCAGAAAACATGGATATTGTACGTTTCTGATTATGTAAAAGCTAAATTGTTTGTTTTCGCTTTTACTGTCATTTGTGACTATATTCATGCCAACATTACTCACGTTTTGGCAGTAACTGTGAGGTGCTGACGACATTGACATCCGACACGGGAAAAATTCTCTCCAAACTTCATTCTGTGCAGCCCAAGGGGGACATTAACTTCTGCACTGGAATTCGTGTGGCCCACGTGAGTGTGCAAACGTTATTTTAATGGGAAAACCTCCCATCACTTATGTCCAAAGATTCTTAAATATTCTGAAAATACTGATATGTTGTAATTAATATAACAAATATGTTAGTTTAGCAATGTATAGTTTACCGTGACATATACATTCAAATATGTGGATTCATATGGCATGTGCGTGTTTAATAATACGTGTGTGGTTGTCATTACCTATACAGCTGGCATTGAAACATCGCCAGGGAAAAAACCACAAGATGAGGATTGTAGTTTTTATTGGAAGTCCCATCCTTAATGATGAAAAGGAGGTAAGTGGGTCACATAGCAGATGCTTTTTCTTGCCTTCTCAACACGTTTGTTATAAATGGAGGTCACAGCTTCATTTAAAAATGGGGCGTGTAAAACTTTTCCCCAGTAGCTATAAAACATCTGTGTAGTTATTAATGTGACAATAGCTGCAGACTCTGCTGCTTAAAATAATATATTTCACACGCCTAGGCACTGAATTGGTCATGTGGGACAGCAGCAGCATGATAATTTATGTTAATGGGTCATTGCCTTCTGTCTGTTCTGCGCCGCTGCTGCCTTGTTTGACCATTACCTCTGTTTCAGCTCCTGAAGCTAGCAAAGCGTCTAAAAAAGGAGAAAGTGAATGTAGACATCATTAACTTTGGTGAAGAGGTATGTTAAAAGCTTTCTTTTGTTACCAATATTAAAAGATAAATATTGTGTTACAGTTCTTTCTAGTAGCATTTGTAGGTGCTGTCGTTTATTTTAAACTCAGAAATGCTTTTTTTTTTTGTTAAAACAGGGCAGCAACACAGAGAAGCTGACAGCATTTGTGAACACGCTGAATGGGAAGGAAGGAACAGGCTCCCATTTAGTGACTGTCCCACCAGGTTCCAGCCTGGCTGATGCTCTGCTCAGCTCACCTATTTTGGCTGGAGAGGGTGGAGTCGGGTTTGGTCTTGGAGCCAGCGACTTTGAATTTGGGGTAGACCCAAATGCTGACCCCGAATTGGCGCTGGTAAAAACTACTTTATTTATTCCATATATTAGACATACAAGAGAATATATTCTCTGTATGGCACTTTATTTGATTGTTTCGTAACTGGAAAACAATTGTTAACCGGAAGTACTTCTAACCTCTGCATGCAGGCCCTGCGTGTATCTATGGAAGAGCAGCGGCAGCGCCAGGAGGAAGAGGCTCGCAGAGCCGCAGCTGCCTCTGCTGCCGAGGCTGGAGTGAAACCAGCTGCTGGTGAAGGTGAAACAAATCATGTCAATGAAAATATTTAAAAAATATTTTTTTGCAATTGAACTTAAAAGTCTCTCAGCATTCGAGTGCAAGTTACTTCACATGAGTGTTTTGTGCTTGTGTGCGCGTGTGTGCAGACTCTGACCAGGCTTTGCTAGAGCAGGCCCTGGCAATGTCCATGCAGCAACCAGAAACAGTCAGCCCAGGAATTCCAGATTTTAGTAGCATGTCTGAAGAAGAACAAATTGCTTATGCCATGCAGATGTCTCTTCAGGCATCAGGTACTGTATACATTTTGACCGTTACAAGCAACATCCGTTAAGACGTGCTTGATGTATAATAATAGTACATTTTCTAATGTGCGCAAATTCCATACTTTGTTTTAAACGAGATACAGAAGTGCAAAGAAACAGCAAAGAGGAGGGGAGGAGTCAGTCAGGCAGTCAGCTGGCACCAGCCCACCAAACTATACTTTCCTTTATATAATTATATCGGCAAATTAATGAGTTTTTAGTTGAGGGAGGAAACCAGAAAACCTGGACAAAACCCACGCACAACACAAACTCCACACAGAAAGGTGCCCGAAGTACGAAGTGAACTGCCTCGGGCAGGACTTTCTGTCTGTGAGGCGCTGATGTTATCACTACACCACCCAACTGCCCAAGCCAAGTGTGAATACCACGCAAGTATCAGGATGCAGTATACATCACCAATGCACTTCAGTGCTTATTTGACTGCCTGATATTGGCAAAGTTTTCCATCTTGGCTGGAATTGATGCTTAGCTGAGCTAGATTTACAAAAGAATCCTATTCTGTTGAAAATCGCTCTTAGAATTGAATGCTGCAATGAATCATTCAAGCAATATTTTGTTCTCATATTATGCCATTTTATTTGGTTTCTTTGAGAACTTAAAAATGGCTTTCAAATGTAGCTGAATGCGTCATGGTTGTGGAAGACATTCAGAATCTACAAACTGGCCAGCTGAACTAACCCGCGTCCATTCTCCCGAGAGTGCAGTTGGTTTTGTTGACTATGGCAGCATTTACAGTTGGGTACTTAAAATAATAAATGCCCTGTGACGATGAGTCACCTTTTTAACACCGCTTAGGAAAAAGGTTCCCAACGGATTAAGCCCGTTGTTTGCAAATAGACTTGTTGATTGCTATGATATATTATTGGTAAGTGCTAACTAACATTTTAGGCTGACATAATTTTGTTATTATTGCTTCTTCATAATAAGCTTTGCAGTACATTTTTATTTTCCTAATACGCTCTTCTAGTTTTCAAAGGTGATGCATTCTTTGTTGGTTACCCTTAATTGATTCATATTGAGCGTTTTGGTTGTTAACTACTACTGCAATCATTTTTTATCCTTTTACAGAATTTGGTCGTGAAGCAGCAAGTGAAGCAGAGAGCTCTGCTATGGATACTTCTGAACCACCTACAAAGGTGAATATTATTTTTTATATGGTCACTTGCAAAAAATAATACTCTTACGATTATAGTTTTAACGCTTAATTTTAAAAGACACTGCACGAATGTGTGAATTTTAAAAACGTCTTCCACTTAATTTAGTATGATGCATGTTTGAGAACATTTTAACTTTCATAAATTACTGCAAGCAGATGTCACATGAAGACAGTAATAAATAACTCTTGCTTTGGCTCATCTTGTACAATGTCTATACCCCGACCAGCAGCTGGCATAATCACTTATCCAAGTGTGACTACGAGCATAGGGAAGACATTCTCTTTACAAAAAATAAACCACATAGGAGAGTTTATTTTGTCAGTTTCAGGGTTGTTTAAACAGGGATTTTTCCCTTTGGCAAGGAAATGTTGACAGTCTTACACATAGAAACAGTTGTGTTGATTTGAAATAATAATCATGAATGCATTTTTCCTGTTGCAGGCAGATGAAGAGGATGATTATGATGTGATGCAAGACCCAGAGTTCCTGCAGAGTGTGCTGGAGAACTTGCCAGGAGTAGACCCTTCCAATGAAGCAATTCGCAATGCTATGGGCTCACTTGCCTCACAATCAGGCACTCAGGCCAAAGACAGCAAGAAAGACAAGGACAAAAAAGACGAGAGCAAAAAATGAGGCAGATTCTAAAATGCTTTACCACGCCATGTAATGCCCTTAACGTAAAAGGTTAAAATGTAGTATCTGTAAAGGTTATCTGTGCAAAATAAAGACCTTTAATATTGCACGTTTATCTTCGTGGTTGTCCTTCTACTTAAGCGTTGAGAAAAAGCATTGGAAAGGTTTAAATATGCTTGAGTCTTTTATATTCAAAATTGCATTGCTAATGAGGTTACAGCTGCCAGATTTATTGTCTAAATGTTGGAAGTTTTGTTAATTGCTAAACACTGTCTTAAATGCCTAACTTTAAGTTCAACTTTCAAATGTATGTTCTGAGGCTAATACTTTACATTTGACTGAATATTGAAGAACAAATGAAACAGCCATCTTGTAAAATCTCCCAAAAAACCTAGATTTAACTCAACCGTGATGTCCAAGTTGCGATTGTAAAAATGAAACTTGTTTAGCTATTGCAATAAAATAGTTGATGCTTTTATCACATGAAGCATTTTTTATCGTATTTTATATATTAAAAAAAAAACAATTTTCACTCACAACATTCCTCGTTAAACCCATGGGTGAGAATTTTAGTTTGGATTTAACATTTTATAAGTGTTTAATACATTACACTTAAATATTTGAACTGTGCAAATGTGTGCCATTTCTTTGCAGGATTTGTAAAGTAGCCCTCTTACTTAGATGTGATTTAAAACAATTTTAAGTGGAAAACATTTGTGGAAAGCATGATAAATGGTCATGTGGCAGTTCGTCGAGTATCATCACATGTAGCTAAACCATGTGATGAAAGCGTTACATTGCTTCCACTAGCAATGTAACGCTTTCAGAGTGTAGTTACCATTCTAGATACAAACCGAAATTAGTCCATTATAGATTTTATTTGCTTACACAGAATATGTACAAAGGAGTGAAAAAACTTAACCTGTTCTGTACAATCACTTTTTACAACAATGTCCATAAACTAAACAAGTACAGTAATGGTTAACTTTCTTTGGTTTGCACCAATTACAAAATGTACATTTGTATAAAGTATCAGCGCCCACTCACACCTCATGGGGTATGGACCATAATCCTTATTCAGACGGGAAAGGGTACACAATCCCTAAAAATGTCACCCGGCTATTGGAATGTTAGCTTGTGATCTGAAAAAAATCGTGTACATGCTTAATCGCACAATGGGTGGCAAGCTTTGGTATAAACTTTAAAACATGCCTTGCCAATGTTAACATCACTGGCACTAATGCTTTCATGATTTGATGCCAAATTCTGCAAAAGTTAAGTCATGCACCCCAATTCACCCACTTGCCCCCAACACTTTGAAAGCCACAAAAATCCCAACCTCAAGGTATTAACAATGACTTAGCAGACGCCCTCATCCAGCCCTTATTCATGGCGACTTACATAATTAGAGGCGTAGCGAGGAAACCACAGAGGCGAAAGAGGAAGGCAGCCATGCATTTTGCCGGCGCCAACATTTGCCAATTAACCTAGGCAGCAGCGTGTCTTAGTATGGTGGGAGGAAACCGGAGTACCCGGCGGAAACCCACGCGGGCACGGAGAGAACACGCAAACTCCACACAGAAAGGCACCCGAGCCGGGAATCGACCCAGGGCCCTTCTTGCTGTGAGGCGACAGCGTTACCCACTGCGCCACCGTGCCGCCACAACATCGACACAACGCCCACACTCCAAGTACATCATTACCAGGAATTTTGGTTGGGCACTTCTGGTATAAAGTGAGATGCAAGAGAGTGCACATAAAGGGCATTTTAAGCTCGTGCTGTAATGCAGACTTGCAGCATTAACAAGACTGAACACAATCTCATTAACATGGTGTGCTGGGTAAATGCTCAGGCCGATTATAAGTTTCCTGGAGATATATGCACAGAACATGTGCATACCATTTTTGAAGCTCATAAGTTTTATTAACAACCCTTTAAACATTTCTTAAATAGTAAGTTTTCAAGACAGACCCTATGAGTTAACATTAATAAAACGTATAAAACTGTGGATATATTACAAAATAACAAAGTGCTGGATGCATTATTTGCGAATAAATTTAAATAAAACACTGCTAAAAACTACTAAAAATTTTGATTGATCAATTATATTATTTGGCTGTAAGAATTTTATATATTAATGCACTGATAAATAACCACTACATTCATGTATGATGCTGGAAAATACCTACATTTACAAGGTATTAATACTGTAACCTGGATAAATGTGACGACTAAAAGCATCCTGCTTTATGCATTGGGGGAAAATATAGTGACGAGTTTCAGGAATTCAAGACGATCGATAACACAGCTGGTAACAAAGTAACGATAAAACAAGACTTAACAAAACGTTTTAGCATTCAGGTTTTCACGCAACGGAATGGTCATTAAAAGCGTTTAAATATTCATTACAAAGAAAGGAAATGTGCTCTTTACATTCTCCATATCTCGAACAGATGAAAGGCATAAGAGAACCCTATAAATGAATACAGTGCTTTCACAAATACAACCTCAGCTCAGAGGATATCAACGTTATCTAGCAGCATATCCATGCCTGAAATGAAAGATCTTAAATCTTTAAATTAAGTTAAAAAGCCCTACAAACATCACACTGCAAACACTGCCAATGACACGACATCAGGCCTCTGTGGCTTCTTAAATAGATTAGTCACATAGTGACAAGTATTTTCAAACGTAAGTAAATTACCATTTTAATCAAAGAAATCTGAATTTGTGATTGCTGCATTTAATGTGAGGTGTAATTGTTAAGTACATGCATTCAAACACCTATGTACATATGACTTGTTAGCTTCTTCAGGTGGAATATCTACGAATATGTAACTGAATAAAAAAATATCTTTTGCGTTTTAAAGTTCTAAAAACTTTAGAAACGTAAATTTACATTTATTAAGTAGTGCATGCACTATAAAAGAGTAAATTGTGTATTATCTTCACCTTCAGCCTCAATACATCAATGCTCTTGGATATCAAGCGATTTCAAAAACACTGTTTTCAAGTTTCCTTTGCTGGCGACTGTTATAAGCAGGATTCCGTCTCTTCAGTCCCATTAGCTTTGTTGGTGAAGCTGAATCTTCTGTTATGTCCATTTTGTCGTACAGCAGGGTTCCTCAATGTTGAATATCTGAAAGGTAATCACGCGACATCAATGTTAAAACAAAATTTTACACATTAAGCAAAACGTACTCATAACAAGTTAGCGCTTGCCTGCATTTTTTTAAAATGAGCATTATTACCTCCTTCAGCCGACTATGATTGTGGGGAAACTTTTGGTTGATGGTTGATAGTGAGAGAAATCAACTCATGCACCGGAGATTGTTGTAAAGGGAGGCCTACATACAACGGTGGATAGATCACGGCTGGCGATATGATTCCGTTGTTGAAGTTATGCCTGACCTGTAAAATAAAAAAGGCCGCCGTGCTCCGATTTGTTGTCACTCGGATATTTCCAACCACCCCGTGTTTTAAGCAAGAAATTAATAACATAATAATTATTATTGTCAAATCAAGTTGGGGGAATATAAACAAATTGGCCATTCTGTTGAAGTTGCCACGTTCTAAATGCAGATGTCAATATTTATTGGCATACAAACACCAGGGATGTGTGTCAGAAGTGTGATTTTCAATAATGAGAATAATACAATGAATAACGCTCTGCGCAAATCCCATTCCTGGTCATGGGTGAAACACGAATACAAATCTCATCTCATTATCTGAAACCGCTTAATCCTATATAGGGTCACGGTGAAGCCGGAGCCTATCCCGGAAACACAGGGCGTAAGGCAGGAATACACCCGACGACGGGACGCCGGTCCATCGCCGGGCATTGCGGGACAATTTTTAGTCTCCGAGCCAATCAACCTATCCAGGAGCATGCTTTTGGACTGTGGGAGGAAACCGGAGTACCCGGCGAAAACCCACGCGGACACGGGGTTTTCGCCGGGTACTCCGGTTTACAAATGGCACAAGCAAACTGCAGAGAGGAGGGGGGAAGAGTCAGCCAGGCTGCAAGCAGAGTAGAGGAAGAACGCACAGTCCACTTAGAAAGGTACACACACCGCTCCTCTCAAGCGCCCACCTATTGTCAGGTTCACTATTATGAACAGGGGCGGCGCGGTGGCCCAGTGGTTAGCGCTGTCGCCTCACAGCAAGAAGGTCCCGGGTTCGAATCTCTCGGCTCGGGTGCCTTTCTGTGTGGAGTTTGCATGCTCTCCCCGTGTCCGTGTGGGTTTTCGCCGGGTACTCCGGTTTCCTCCCACAGTCCAAAAGCATGCTCCTGGATAGGTTGATTGGCTCGCAGACTAAAATTGTCCCGCAATGCCCGGCGATGGACTGGCGTCCCGTTGTCGGGTGTATCCCTGCCTTGCGCCCTGTGTTTCCGGGATAGGCTCCGGCTCACCGTGACCCTATATAGGATTAAGCGGTTTCAGATAATGAGATGAGACTTCACACTCCACACACTAACAGCATAACCGGAACACTGGTTATTTTCATGTTAGCATGTTACTGTGAAAAGTATTTAGTTCAATATCAGAGCCGGCATAATCTTGGACAGGGTAGCGGGGTCTCGAAGCCTCCCCTGGCAGATACAGGGTGCAAGGTGGGACTATATATCGGATGTGATGCCAATACATCGGAGGGCACTTTTGGGGGCAATTTACTCAACAGGCCAATTAATCTAGGCGGCAGCAGCAGCAGCGTGTCTTTAGACGCAGGGAGGAAACCGGAGTACTTGGCGAAAACCCACGCATGCACGCACGCAAACTCCACTCAGAAAGGCACCCGAGCCGGGAACCGAACCCGGGCCCTTGTTGCTGCGGGGCAGCAGCGCCCATGAAAGCATTAAAACTCTTGCAATTTACAACCGATATGAATGTAGCGGCCTTAAAGTGGGCTTCAGTCAAGGTCTGATGAGGACACAACTCGTCTGATGGTTTCCCACCACTCTCGGGATGTTTTCCGCCACTCGTTCGCTTTGGTCCCAGAGCACGTAGAGGACGGGGGGGGGGGCAGTTGCCCTGGCGCTTCCCCCGAGGGACCGTGATTGGCTATAAGACCCAAGGTCAGGTGGCCTAAGGCGGAGATGGGGGAGGAGCGAGGGGCGGGATCGAGAAAGGCTGTTTAGACTTTAGAGCAACGCCAGACGGACTTCAGGGTCATCGCTGCAGTCGAGAGCCTAGCTGTGGATGAAGCCTGATGAGGCTCGAGCTGAAGTGTGATAGAACCAGCTATGTTTATAAGTCCATAAAGACCCTACCAAATATAATTTTTCGTATTTAGTTTATTGAGTTCAATAAATGTACGAATCCTCTAACACACCTCGGTGTCATTGCACGTGTAATCAACGGACATGCGTGAACAAATGTCAGTTGTATCGATGGCCATTTATTAACAGTAATGTCTAATAGTTACATGGAGCAATATACACTTGGGCCACGATTGCTCTATTAATATTAGCACAGACCCATGTCGGCTATTTGTGATGTATTTGTGATGTCGTCTTTGTTCATATAGCTGAAATAACATTGAATGGAGCGTCTCATAATAGAAATAGCACATCCAAAGCAAATATATAAATTGGAAAGTTAAATAAACCAATCCCAGACTTTAGATAGGCTTTGATTTTGATCTTTATATTTATGCAAAGGCTTGCGTCATATCAATTAATATTAAGTCTTTTCGATTATTTGTGAAATTAAAGTTAACATAGCACTTAGATTTCTGCATATATATCTTTTTTGTTGACTTAAATAACATTTTTAAATAGCTTTAGTACCTATGCCGACAGTATAATGTTTAGCATAGTGTCGACCTGCAATGTATAGGTTACTGGTTCGATCTCTCGAGGCGACCCATAAGTATAAATGGGTACACTACAGTTAGTGGACTGATAGTTCGCGTGTGGTGGGGTAAAGAGTGGGTACAACAATATCTTCCAAGATGTCTGACCAGCATGTCAGAATAGGAAAAAAGACACTGCATAGTGGCTTTCTAAACCCCGCCTCATTTGCATAGTTATACTGTGAACAGGTCCTTAACCTTGCTATTGACATCACTACAGTTGCATAACCAAGGATAGCAGCTGTGAAATAAGCGTCAGTTAAATTCCACCACAATATGGCATGTTGTTAATTTGACAATTAAATTGCAGTTGGCCCAAAGCCTCGATGTCATTGCAATAATTTTCCATGTAATAACACCGACCCCATTTGCATGAAATATAATAACTAACTTAAAATCATAATCTAAAATATAATTTTCAAAAATTACATTCATCAATAACACTTCACTGCATGTGCTACAAAGAGCCATTAACAGAAACGTCACCTATACAGATTTCCTTTCACGACAATGTTATTGACAAACGTAGCTGCAAAAAATAAGTGGTTTTTATCTTCCTTAAGTTTTTCTATGGACATAGCTCACTGCTGCTTATTATTGAACACAACCTTTGTTGAAAAATAAACTTGAGCAATCAATGCTGCCCCTTAAAATTGTGCAATAAATATGTTGGATTTAGTCAATGTGAAATGATATCACTACAACATAGAAAATAACGGTATGGGTTACGATTATATTCATCTGCTCTAAGCAAAAAAAAAATCATCGCTGATATCCATTTTCAAATCTACTCTTATGCCATTTGCTCCGTATGATTAATAAAATATTTACGTACTATAATAGTAATAGCTCTGTAGACATTTAGCTCACCGTATAATGTGTCCCTGGCTCTCACTTTTTTAAGTACTCGATCAGCCAGTGCCAAACAGATGGGCATTTGGCACCCAATTATTTTAAGCACTTGTGTAAGCACCAGTTCTGGGAAAAATTAACACCTGAACTCCACCACATGCCACACGGCAGTGAGGTATAACACGTTCATTTCGCATGCAAATATCCCGCAATTATGACCTTATGTTGGCACGTTACAATTTTGTTCGACAAATAACTGCTAATGCAATGCTCTCGAATATTAATCTGGGCTTTGCCATAGCCATATCACACTTTAAATAAATAAATCCTAAAACTGCACAGCTGAAAAGAATACGTAGTTTGAAGCTTAGACACGAACCAATATATATACGAAATCTACAGTCTACAAAAATAAAGTTTTAGACATATGTGAAAATAAAATATAAAAGTTTAAAGCATAATGCCTATTTCATTTTATGTATTGCTCACACTACAATTCATTTAATGCAGAAAACACTTTATTATGTAGCCCTAGCACAGCATTTCCTAAAAGGTATAAATTATTGTATTTGCAGCCCAAGTTTATAAGTTGATGCTCAACATATACATTAAGCTCGGGTTTATTTTCTCATTTACTACGGTAGTTATGGTTTGTTAATATGCCATTTCCAGCAGGATGTGGACAAGTTTTAGGATTTATCCCCGTCAGGTCTTGACAGTTTACAAAGCTAATAAACCCCAGCTGTATGTAAACACTGGCCTCCACCTTAGCTAAATCGTGGCTTTTTTCTGATATTACACTTGGTGCTGTTTGGAATATTTTTTAAGTAAACGCCTATAAACCTGACATATGGACGGACGAGTGTCTAAATTACGCTGTTCTCCAACAACAAGTTTCAAAAATAACAAAGATACATTTCAGTTTCTGAGACTAAACCTAACCCGTGCTTGAACAATACGAAAAACAACCTTATTTGAACCTACATTCGTGACTTTAAAATAGATTGATTTTTTTGGGATGTTACTGTCAACAGCGCACTGTGGTGTATAAACATAAATTTGACACCCGCTTATTACAGTTCCCGTGAAGCCGCTGTAAATATAAAGGATGTGTAAACCCTACTTTGACATTTTTAACTGCCTGCTTATTGCACGGCCTAAAATAGACTCGCAGGTACAGTGTGTAATCATAATTCCTGAAATTTTAAATTTTGTAACGGTTATATAGGTGTTAAAAGTTTGCTTACTTGCCCATTCAACTGCAATGTTTGGCAATATAATGTAGATGTGTTCATTACAAATGTAAAACAAATTTCATTACCCATCTTCCCCACCCCC
>JAZEWT010000017.1:16529889-16574657 GCA_036362905.1 Mordacia mordax
AATACAGTTTCGTGAATGTTCCAATCATTCATTCCCTTTAACGGCAACCAGTATAAACAAAAACGTGAGTTGAAAAACCGGACATTGGTAAATGTCAGAATGCGGGTAAAGTTCAATGAACGTCTGGACTGTGCCTTCAAGTGCCTTACACACTTTAAAATTACTTTGTGATATGTTGCTTAATGCTATCCAAATACATCTATTGTTATATAATGCAACTTTGAAATATTTACAGCGCAAATATTAAAGGTTGGAGACAATTTTCAAGAAAAAAGTAGATACCTAACTCTGCCCCAAGAAAATTACACGAGCTTTATCCTGGGACGAGGTAAATGCTTTCCTCATGGAATGGTTAGTGTTTACATGAAGACGTTGATAAAGAACACGTTTTTACATATAAACGGAACAAATATGCATACATTGGTACTGACGCATTCATTTATAGACAGGAGTAATGGTAAGCTGTGTACTTTATATGGTCATGCACGGCTAATGAGAAATGTGTTATTGCTATCTAAGAACCACCCCTATATGTCCTCTTAACACACTGCAGTCCTGTGTATGTTAGGGTCTAGCCTTTTACTTACACAATCATTAAACTTTAAAAAAATATATATACTGTATACAGTATTCTATTTATTGTAAGATACTTTATTCAGGAAGCTAAAAATGCACCCCGAAAGTGTGCCCTGTGTCATTAAAGCTAAACAAATAGAGCATCTCTAACGTTTGTTTTAAGACACAGGAGCGAAGTGTCTCATGATATAGAATATACAGTGTATTTATGCACTCTTATATACAAATTAAAGACGTTATGTAGAAAAGGACAACCCAGAATATCTTTATTGTTTTTTAGTAGTGTTAAAACACGACTAAATGGCAGCATTTATAGGACTGAATAAAAATATGGTTCTACAAAAAATAATCATTGAAACGATATAACCTTTTACATGCCAAGGTGGTCACGTACCCATTAAGACTCCTCGGATGTTTTTTCAAGCCTCTTGCGTATAAAGTGCTCTGGCCTTAAAAGGACACTCTCGGCCATGTCATGAAGATTTTTTGAAATGCGCCACCTTGGATGAGGGAATAAAATACCCTGAAATCCCAAGCAAAAGAGGCAGACTATCTTGAGAAATTGAACCAATTCGTTTCACATTAGCTTTCACGCAGTGTTTGCTAATATCTCATCTCTCTCATCTCATTATCTGAAACCGCTTAATCCTATATAGGGTCACGGTTAGCCGGAGCCTATCCCGGAAACACAGGGCGTAAGGCAGGAATACACCCGACGACGGGACGCCAGTCCATCGCCGGGTTTGCTAATATGAGATCGCATATTACAAACTGATGCTCATCGTATGCAAGCGAGCATGCAGAGACGCACGCTTGGAATGACATGTACAAAGAGGAAAAGGGAACACACGAATCGGTGACATTGCTGGAAGGGATGATGGCTGATGGTAACGATGAATGACAGAATTTCAACGAAAGGAAAGACATGCCCAAAGGATGACCACCGCAGAGATGGAGCGTGCGCAGCAACACCAAGAGAGATGGAGACAATCTCGGCGTGCCTTCATCTGGTAATAAAAAGACAATAGCTGACGATTTGCGATGATTGAGAGTGAACACTTTAACATAATTTGACAGGCATTTGCACTTCTTTCTATCTGATTATATTCATCAGGAATTAATATACATTTCTGAGACTGCATTATATCTCACCAGTATGCGATTACACCCATGTGTTACAGAACTATAGGAGCATTTTATATGCATTGTATTAATTCATTTTTATTTATATATATATCTACATAATGTTGCTAATATGTAGGTCTGATGAGACTTGCAAAGTCTACATTTAAATAAATAATTCCAAACATTCTTAATCCACCAATGAATGAAGCTTTCCAACATCATGTCAATAACGTTTTAATTTTCTACTATACTTCACCACGTCGGTCAGTATAAGTTTGTGAAGAATGGGAAGGGCAGGGCAAGTTCAAATATCACTCGCCCCTGAATTTAGCCATGGATGAGAATAGAGCTCAAGTGGTTGGGTTCATGTTAACTGCTGCCCCACCATTTCACCCAATTATTGTATAATAGCGATTATAAACATCATTTCTGGACGTTGATATGTGGCAGCTTCAGTTCGTAAAAGCACATGCTCTACTGTACACTGTTATGGCACGTTCAGAGCCTTAGGCACATCAAATATACTAATTAACCATGGCAAAAATGTGGCGACATTGAAGCAGAATACCATTATTTAAAATAACCTTTAAAAAGTAACCTTTGGATTTGTTTTATATGTATAGTATATTACATTCATAACCCTCTGGGCTTAAGTTTAATTACGTCTTACAAATTGCATTTCAATTTGAATCTTCAGATACATGTAAAAACACATTTATATTACAGACGTGACACCCTGAATGCTTGTAATTGACAGAGCTTACAAAATTAGCTGCAACTTTCCCACTCTACATTATGGACATTTAAAATGACGATGCCTTAAGATCATCATCATCATGGGCCATAATCTAATGGATGAACATGGCCTTATGTCATTGTCATGCAGCAATCCATTCAGCTTATACATGAAGGTCTCAAAGTCTTACTCTCCATGCAGCTTTTTTCGAATTCTCTTTGCCAATGTCCACATTTCTGACCAATGTCATATAGCATAGCAGGTAACATGATTCAGAGGCTAACTAATGGGATGGTTAAGCAGAGTTTTGCATTTTTTTAAATCTACAAGAATGTAACAGCTCCTGAGAATACATCTACATGAAGAAACGTGTGGTGTTAAAGTAGCGATTATTGAATTATCAGAATAAAGATGACTACAACATTGCATTCAGGTAAACAGGAACAATGCTAAACCCTGCACCTACAATTTTCCTAAATAACTGAAAATATATAACAGAGGGAGAAGACTTAATAATACAACAGAAGATATGTTGACACATTTCAACTGATATAAAAACAATGCAATCTGGAAGCAGCAAGAGCAGGGTGGAGTTATATTGAATAACTATACTTGACAATGTAAAGATGTAGGTTTTCACGGCTCAATGCATGATGATTGCTTCGAAAAACTGCTCTCTCGGGAAAGCAGCGTCGATTGCTCTCGCTCTCCCTCCATCGCCACGTTCCGCTTCACACGTTTGATGCATCATCAGGCGCAGTGTGTGTGCATAATGTGTGTCACTCCTATTTATATGTCGGTGCTATGTTTATGTTAAGTCTCTTCTACAGGGTTGCTTTCCTCCAAGAACAATGGAAGAAGGTCGAGGTCTTGCTTGCACACTGGAATCACATTAACCAAATCCAATTCCGCCTCTTACTCACCTCCCAGTTAGTATCTCATGTCGGCAAACACTTGGTGATTCCCTCCTGATGCCCGCATTTCAGAGATCTATAGTTGTACATTACCGCCTTCAATAACTGACCTTCAGGTTTGGCTGAGCTTTATTCTCATTTCTCATGTCTTATTTGCAGTTCATAGTCTTTATTGGCTTGTGAATCTCAGAGATTCACAATACAAAAGAAACTTAACATATACATAGTACCTACATATAAATAGGAGTGACACACAGGACACACACACACACTGCGCCTGAGGATGCCTCAAACGTGTGAGGCGTGGCTGTCCCAAAAGAGCAGTTTTTCGAAGCAATCATTGTACTTGATATTGAAAATCTGTCAATGTACCTAACCTAGAAGGGTGTGTTGATTAATTAACAGTAGTGACCAACATTACAGTAGGATAAATTACAGTCAGTGGTCATGTATAGTATTGAGTGTTATGGTCAAAAGTTGACTGCTGCAGGAGTTATTATTGTATTGCACATTTTTTACTGTAAATTAGGGTTAGAAATACATCCCCCAAGATAAGTCTCTTATCGTTTAGGACATCCTGGTGCAAGTGGTATCACTGTGATTTTACAACAGCAATATTGACCCCCCTCTCAAAAATAATATAAACTAAAATACAAATACCTCAAGGTCTGTCTCTTCAATTGATTAGGTCGCCCGAGTTCAAGGTGCAATCCTAAGAATCCAACATGAAAGCACGTGTTAGCAAGACGGTTCTAAATCACCTGCACCAGTGTGTCAAGATTAAGTTCATTGGATTTAAAGAAGCGCTCATAAAAACGATAAAGGCAGCAAGATTATAGATAAAAAGTAACAGCTTACATTAAATCATCTGAACTACATTATTATATATAGGCACACCATATCAGTTCATTATTGACTTTGGTCTATCCACTGCTAGAGAAAAGCTGACCCACTGAGTTAAAGTGAGGCTACAATCTACTTCACGGCTCGTGCACATTAACTTTTCTTATCACTCCATCTCCATGCTAGTCGTCCTCTTCAGCGTGGTAAAAAAAAATCATCCCTGACTCGATTGAAATATACACAGAAAAAACCTGGAGCGTTATTTTCCGTCTTTGCCACGTGGCTCTGGAAACTTGGCAAACATTACAGCAGTCAAAACCCCACTGTCCCTCTCCTCTGTAAGGACTTCATATGCAGGCCGGAATGAAGGTTTGTTGACAGTTCTTCAAGGTAGGCATCCTCCAATTTTCGACCTCAAGTCAACATCTCAACATCATCCTAACACTACGTTCATTGATCATCGGACAGCTCTCTGTTACCCTAAATAAAGGCGTCTCCGTGTTGTGTTCGCCACAGGGGTTGTTTGACTAAACTTCACCAGTGTGCAAGTTGAAGAAGGGCAGTGCCAGAACCAGGTCAGACAAAATTTGCCACTGATGTTGGACGTGGCCGGGAATTAAACTTTCTTCACCAGCTTCGTAGTGCAATGTTCCAGCTCCTGTGCCACCACTACAACGCAATGTATAATGGGTGACATTTTGAAGATAATTATGTATAGATTAATAATATAAATATTATTTATGGAATAAATGACGCTCCAAATACGATAAAAGATCATTTCATCTGAGCATGTCCGACAGTGGTATATTGATTATTTCTCCCTCATTAAAGGTGGTCAAATTGTTTAAAACTGATTTACATTTGAAATTGATGGACATACTTTGCCTAAGTTAAATGTGGCTCATGATTACACTAATTATAGGCACATATTTAAAACGTTTGACACGTACTTGTACAGGGCGGCGCGGTGGCCCAGTGGTTAGCGCTGACGCCTCACAGCAAGAAGGTCCCGGGTTCGAATCTCTCGGCTCGGGTGCCTTTCTGTGTGGAGTGTGCATGCTCTCCCCGTGTCCGCGTGGGTTTTCGCCGGGTACTCCGGTTTCCTCCCACAGTCCAAAAGCATGCTCCTGGATAGGTTGATTGGCTTGCAGACTAAAATTGTCCCGCAATGCCCGGCGATGGACTGGCGTCCCGTCGTCGGGTGTATTCCTGCCTTACGCCCTGTGTTTCCGGGATAGGCTCCGGCTCACCGTGACCCTATATAGGATTAAGCGGTTTCAGATAATGAGATGAGACGTACTTGTACAATTTTAAAACTTACAACATATCACCCATACAGAATATGAATCTAAAGCAAGTTTGCTTTATGCATGAGCATGGAGAGCTGTGGTATTCAAAAACGTCTCCAAAACACACTTAAACACAATACATTTAGGCAAGGCATGGGAAATCCATGACTTTTACATCTGAACTCCTGTAGTGTTTGCAGGCGTTTCTCAACCCCAGACTTCATTGTGCAGCTTCTCATGATTACTAACCATCCGGTGCATTCAGAGTGGAATTTATTAATTCCCATATGAATAGATTATACAGTAGAATCCGTACCTCTTCCTCCACCAGGTAATGCGATGAATAATGTGACGTACATTCACACACATATATATTGTACTGGCTCCCAAGCGGGGATGTCAAGTAAGATTGGTACTCAAAATAATAATATTTACATTTATAAAGCGCCTTTCAGCCGAGGGTCACAAAATGCTGCACAGTGCTGTGGAGAGAACGGCATGTCAACAACATCAGAATTGATCAGTCAAGTAAAATAATGACTATAAATCTACGATGGACATCAAATAACTCATAAAATTATTGTTAAAACAAATAAAGGAAGAAGTGTTCTTGAGCTGGCACAGGTCAATAGCGAGCCGTAATCCAAACACAGAGCAGTGAGCAACATCAGCAGTCCCTAGCCAGAGGACTTCAAGGCCTTACCGAACAAGTGAGTCAGGAGACGGGATTTGAAGACGTCCAGGGACTCAGCTGACGTCTAGAACTATGCATCCATTAAATTAGATTCTTACACTCACTATACACACAGATGCACGTGTGCAGATGCCACGACGTTTGGTCGTGACATCTGTCTTCAGCTAAAATGATATCTCATCTCATTGTCTGAAACCGCTGAGTCTTATACAGGGTCACGGTGAAGCCGGAGCCTATCCCGGTAGACACAGGGCGCAAAGCAAGGATATACCGACGATGGGACACCAGTCCATCGCCGGGCACTGCGGGGCAATTTCGCCTGCGAGCCAATTAACCTATGTAGCAGCATGCTTTTTGGACTGTGGGAGGAAACCGGAGTGCCCGGCGAAAACCCACGCGGACACGGGGAGAGCATGCAAACTCCACACAGAAAGGCACCCGAGCCGAGAGATTCGAACCCGGGACCTTCTTGCTGTGAGGCGACAGCGCTAACCACTGGGCCACCGCGCCGCCCTAAAATGATATCTCGATTTTCACAAATGGGTTTGTGTCACCCCGGCAGCCACTAGAGGCGCTACCTTAATCCGCAACATTTAGACAATGCACTGAACCTCCTGTGTGGGGTCCAATCCTTCTATCAATAGCGTTCACCGTTGTGTCATAATGGTGCAGTTTAATACAGTATATATGCTAGTAAATTAGTATCCATGTAAGCACAAACAATCCATCACTGCACACATTTTGCTGCTGCGGGCAACCACAAATCACACCTTTCGGGGGACTCACGTCAAAATGTAACGAGCAGCAGCATCTCTTGATTTACACTGCGTACCTTACTGACAGCGTTTACACCGCCCTGCTGTTTATGTCACTGCGACTGCAAGGTCAACACTACGTTGCTTAAATCGTGATCAAATTAGATGACTCGCAATTGTGCATTAAAACAACAATTATTACGTCTACGCCAACACCTTACCTATATATTATCAAGACAAATCAGAGTCGTGTCATTTCCACTGATTCACCGTAATTGAGGTATGGTTCGTAATAGTGAGATATGTACAAATTACTTTCTGCGTGACAAAATCTGCTCAGCGACATATAAAGCACACTGGCGATTTGTGTCACATTTCGGCAAGGACTGCATTTCTTGCTGTAACGTCTCCTTAAATTACTTACGCAGACACCCACTACAAGGCTTCTCAACACGCACAATTAGACATGCTAATTATAAATTGGCGAGCAGCTTGTATGCTCTGTAACGACGCGCATCGCTAATGAACGCGGAATTCGAGCCCAGTCTTAGTGATGCAGCCACCACACTACTACCTTCTGCTGCCCACACATTGAATTGACCTTCGTTTAATAAAGGAGAAATTTGGGTTTTTTTAAGCATGCACGGAATTAAAATTACCATAAAAAACAGTCCCATATACTATATAGAACTACTATATATACATTCTAGCATACATAGCAACGGGTCCTCTTAAGCATTCGGATTATATTTTGTCCGCCTTTACAGATTGATTAAGAGGCACTTTGCATTGGGGGTTTAATTGCTATTTCTTTAAAACATTTATCCTGCAAGCCAGCATAACATCGACAAAAATCTTAAGACAATAAACGATTCCGTTTATAAAGCGGGCCTAATGGCTTTTGGTATAAATGTTTCTCACAAGGCCGCCACAGTTTACAAAGAGCGTGCGTAGGTAAATCCGTTGCTCGTACACTCGCCAGAGTGTTCCTCTCCACGGAAATCTAGAGAGCATTCCATTGCATGCCGCAGCCGCTCATCCAGACTTCAGTTCCACACATCAGCCTGAACATTGGCCCCGACGCACACACAATCTACCGTTATTGTTGTTGAGTTCTAAATAACTGTTCACGCTTTGAAGCTCACACCGAGAGATCGTAACAAGACGCAATGACAAGCATGTGATTTACAAAATGGCACCGAACTTGTGATATGCAATGAATTCTTTGTGGAGAATGCTGCCCAGAGGCCTTTTTTTAGTCACGATAAAAAAAACTCCATTGCAATGTAATCTAAAATCCGCTGGAAATCCAAATTACAGCCCTTATACCTGAATAGGCCATACATGATTGGCTTTTATAACTCATTCAAGGAAAGCCTCGAGTAGATTATAATGATGATACAAATAATAACGTGCTGCCCTTTATTACTTCACTGCTGGATGAAGGTCTACCCGTGCCGTCTTCGGTAATGGGAGTTGTTTGACTATACTGTACATTACTTCAATTTACTACTGGATGTGGATTGGTGAAGCGGGAACCAAGTATAGATCTTGCAGTCTTATGATCTTGCAAACTAACGACTGGTCGGCAAACCAGCACCGTTTTAATTTAATTTGATGCCAACGATTTTTCACAACCCTTTCTCGCTCCTGAACCATCTCTTAGGAGGACGTCCTCTCAGGCGTGATGCCTCCTTTAGCTGCCACCCAGTCATCAACCTCATCTCTCTGCTCGTAGTATAATTCCGGGCATAAATCTCTTAATGCTTCTATTCATTCGCACAATACACACAAGATCACAATACGTAATGCACCGCCGTTTGTTTAATAAATTTGCTTGAATTACCGTTTACATTTACGATCCGATGTCTCATCTCATCTCATTGTCAGAAACCGCTTAGTCCTGTACAGGGTCTCAGTGAGCCGGAGCCTATCCCGGCAGACAATGGGCGTAAGGCGGGGATATACCCACGATGGGACGCCAGTCCATCACCGGGCACTGAGGGAAATTTAGTCTGTAAGCCAATCAACCTATGTAGCAGCACGTTTTTTGGACTGTGGGAGGAAACCAGAGTGCCCGTCGAAAACCCACGCGGACACGAGGAGAACATGCAAACTCCACAGAGAAAGGCACCCAAGCCGAGATTCGAACGCGGGACTTCTTGCTGTGAGACGACAGCGCTACCCACTGGGCCACCGTGCCGCTCTGATCCGATGTCATAGGGGACTATATATGTGCTGGAAAAGAGTAAGGTGGCCCACCACCACTCCCACAACAGCAGATGTCACCAAAACACTTAAATTGGCCTCACTGTTACCACAAACAGCCGAAATATTTCTATTCATATTCCAGTGGTGCTTCTGTTAGGAGTCGACAGCTTATTCGTGTAATCCTACTTAATCTCAAATTAAAGGCGCTCCCACATCAATTCACTTCACAGCCAACGACATCCAGGCGGGCAGCAGTGATTAGTAGTAGACATAAAAAAGATAAAAGTACAACGAACAAGAACTGGCATTACATTTTTAATTAAATCCCTTTCATTCACCGCACTTAATTTTCCCATTTCACCCACACGTTGACAATGCAGCAGTGATTATTTGAAATTGGGCACACGTGAAATAATATATGAAAAGAAAAATGTATATTAAAAATGCCAATTTTATGCAACACTGAACTTGCAATCCAGATGCCACTGGTTCGTTCTTGGTAGTTGAAATAAATGGGCAAGTTTGTGTAAATTCTCCCACTTCTCTTCCACCCAGCAGTAAAAATGGGCACACCACAGTTAAGTTAATCGACATTTTGCATTTCGTGGGGTAAAGTGTGGGTACTTGTATTACTTCTAAAATGTCTCGTCTACGTGAAAGAACAGAATATAACATATCCTTCAGAGGAATTCTCTAGAACTCCCCTCTAATAATGGCACTTCCACCAGCAGTGGCTGGAGCAAGTGTTTGAAGAGCTGCACCTTTACCTTTTCATGGCATGTGGCAGGGATTATTAACCATGTAAAACTCCAACGTCTCCAGGTGATTTCAAGGAATGTCACAATTATGAATCATGACTAATTAATAGCTATCACATTCGTCTTTTTTGCCTGTAATTAAATTTTCCTTCGTCTCATTCCCAAGAATTATTTATTCGTTCGTGTTAAACCTAACACTATCTTTATATGTACACATTATTTTCATAAAAGGCCTGCCCAGTATACTTGTCCTCCTGGACCTGAGCGCTGGCTTTGATACCGTTGAACACCCGATCTTACTTGAGTGACTGAAGGGTATAGGGGTTTCTGGCAGTGTCCTGCATTGGCTGAGCTCCGACCTGTCCGACCGGAAGCAGTTTGTCAGCCTCAGAGGACAAAACTCAGATATCCATCCTGTTTTGCCTGGAGTTCCTCAGGGTTCAGTTCTAGGCCCACTCCTCTTCAACATCAACATACAACCTTGTGGCCATATCCTGCGCAGCCTCAATTTAAGCTACCATTGCTATGCCGATGACATCCAAATCTATATCCACGCAAAGTCATCCATCAATACGTATGGTTTCTGCATGTCATCCACACTATCAACGATAAAGGCCTAGCCCAATTCAACATTTCTAAAACTAAATGGCGACAAAACATAAATTTTGTTTGTCAGAACCCCACACCAATTGTCCAAGGCTGAACCTATCCAATTGATGCTTGACGACCGGTCAATTGAAGTTGCTAAGGCAGTCTGGATTCTAGGAGTGACTGTTGATTCCTTTCTCACCTTCGAGACACACATCAACAAGGTGACGAAGGTAGCCCATTTCAATCCCAAAAATATAGCCAGACTGCACAACATCCTGTCACCCGCTGATGCTGATAAACTAATACGCATATTTAACTCCTCACGAATCGATTACGTAATGCACTGCTCCCTGGCACCCCTGCCTACCTGATCAATCGTCTCCAATGTGTGCAGAAAGCGGCTGTTGGAGTCCTCACTCGCACACCCATCCATGATCACAGTACTGATGTCTCTCCACTGCCTACCAGTTAAATACAGGATTGAATTCAAGATCTTCCTTCTTGCCTACAAGGCTCTCACTGGCGCTGCTCCAACATAGATCCGCAACCCACTTCAGGCAACTTTGATCCTCCAATACAAGCTTGCTGCATGTGCCCAGGTTACACCTCCATTCGATGGGTGACAGAGCCTTCTCTCTCACTGCTCCCAGACTCTGGAATGCCCTTCCATTGGAGATTCGATCAGCTGAGTCATTGGGCTTCTTCAAATCTCGTCTTAAGACTTACTTGTTCTGTAAGGCTTTCAAGTCCTCCGACTAGAACTGTTGATGTGGCTCAGTGTTGACGTGCTGGGATGATGGCTCTCTTCCGACCTGCGCCTGCTTAGGAACATTTATTTCTTCCTTGTTTGATGCAGATTTTTTAAATCGCTTATTTTATGTTCTTCTATAATTTATTGCTGCTGCTGGACTTTCAGTTGAACTGTCCAGATGTTGTTGACATGCCATTCTCTCCACAGCTTGGATTTATAAAAAAAAAAACCTAAAAACGTTATTGCTGATTTGCCGCTCTTTTCTCGTTGTGGATGTGCCGCTCTCTCTGCAGCTCTGTGCCGCTCTCTCTGCAGCTCTGTGCAGCGCTTCGTAATCCTCGCGTAATAAGCACTCTAGAAATGCAATTGTTATTATACGATAAATGTTACATTAAACCATTTCCCAATATGTGTATTATCAAAACTGATAATTTAGCATTTTTTATTTTTAGTTGATAGTCAGATCATATTTTACATGTTTCTGCAACGATGTGTATGTTTTAAAAAATTATTCCACAAAAATTGTTGTTGTTGTTAATTTTCCGTTCTTATGTTGTCGTTGACGTGCCGTTCTCTCCGCAGCTCTGTGCAGCGCTTTGTGACCCTCTGGTGAAAGCACTATATAAATACAATTATTATTTTTATAAAACGTAGATAATCGATTTTGTCCTGCACACAATTTAATGAAGTGTATCATTCTACTCTCTTCCCCCAACGGCAATATTATTCAGGAGCTAAATATGCCACTGTAGAGGTCTGCTAGCCACAAGAGGGCTAGTAGAGCATTCATGTAGTTTTGCTATTTCTTCAATGAAGACGCGCAGAGTACAGTGGTCTACTTTATGGCCTAAAGTCTGGGAATGAATCGTGAATCATGAGAACAATTTTAGTCCATGAATTGATGCATCATTTCATGCCAGGTGGGCATGCTCACACTGCAGCATGTAGGCATTAAGAGGTTTCTTATTTTTTTGCTGCATGAATACCCATACAAGATTGGCTGAATTGAGCCACTTTATGAGCTCAGAGCCAACATGCTGCAGAGATGGCTGAGCAACGGAAGAAACGTCTAGAAGACTGAAGCCATCATTCTGGCAGTGAGCTAACAGAGATATGCATTGGCAGCTCATGTGTGTCTCATTGGCCTGCTGCCCGGACTGCCTACTGTTATTCGATACAAACGTTGAATTATTTTGGTTTGTCGAGACTTTCTTACCTACACATGGACAAATGGTGCAAAGTATTCAACCTGATAAAATACAAAGAAAAAAAGTCAGTCGATTTATTTACTCTTAAAAATTTCAAGATAGGTGCAGGATTTATTCTAGTGTCCCATTGATGGCTCCATCTCAAAGTACAATGGAAAAACACTGGACAGAATGCCACTCGATTATGGCATATCAGCCAGTCTATGTCTCTAAATGTCATAAATCCCAATTAAATCCCTTCATAATGCAGATGAAAGCAATACCAGGCCCATATTTTTTAAACTTTCGATCAATTTGATGTTTGTAAAATCACATTAAAAGCCGTATTATTATAATATTTAAGAGATACCATTGATAGATCTTAGCTTGTCTGTAATATAGCCTATTGTTTATTGGATGAAACCCACTTTCCTCATCAGATAGTGTGTGCTGTACAGTTTCATAAATGTAAAAAAAACAGAACGGTGCCTTCACCATGCGTGATAAAGCCTCAACATTTCCATTGCGATTTTGCTATAATTTTGTAAACAATTGTACAAGAACCCTAAAATAATATGAATCCAATTAGCGTGCCTCCTTCTCATTCTTGCATAAAACGAGGCATTTGTATATCATTACAACAGTTCCCTTTGGATTTACTTTCTGTCACTCATTATTATTGTTAAACATAAATTTTACTACATGTGATCTAGCTAATTGAGAAACAAAGTTTTTATTTGGGAATACAATTGCCTCATAAACTGTTTTTAAGAATAAGAGCCAATACTTTCCTCCAAGGGGTGACATTTCTCCAAGTTGTCGCACTTGCAACAATGCCACAGAAACTAACAATAGTGCACACACGTGCACACACATGCACACATGCACACAGACGTGCACACAGACGTGCACTCCGCACTTCCTACTCTCAATTATAACGTAACGCATGATCATTGCCATTTACTCATTGATCACGTCACTAACCCGTCATCCACTGAGGTGCTATCACTCCTAAAGTCTTTTGAAAGAACCAAATGAACACCAGAGAAATCCCCCTCATTAGTTACCACCACAACTAATGTTCAGCAAAAAGCTGCCCTTGGAGTGGTGTTGCGGAGGACAGGACAGTTATCCATAAGAAATTAAACCCGGTTACCACCTTAGTAAAATTAGCAACTAACAAGCGCAACAATTATCTAATTACGTTACCGATAGATTTGAGAATGAAAACATTTGAAAGTTATTTCTTGCTCCAATGAACACTGAGGTTGTCTAATGTACCGTTTACAGACCCGAGTCAGTGATGGAAATTCTGCATTCTTATAGCGAGGTAGGAATATATTCATAGGACAACTAATGTTGACTCTCTCAAAAAAGGGGAACTCCTTTTATTGACCCCAGAGGGACGATGCTCTGAATAAACTCCCCCATTCAGGATTTTAATTCCCAACCTTCTCATTGCAAATTGCAATCTCTACTGCTGAGACACCTGGCCAGATAGAATGGATGTGACACATCAAGTGCTGCACTGCAGATGGAGTTCAAAAATGTACGCAACATGTACCTACGATGCATTTCATTCGAAGGCTTTCGTGACCAATATTTTCGATGAAATTCATTTTTTGGGTCAGGTCACGTAAAAAATAGTGTCGTTTAACCCTCCACCACCCGACACGGCCAATCAGTAAGGCTTGTCATGTGAACAGATGGTGCCAATTCCTTCACTATCTCAGCACACCAGTGTGTGGGAGAGCGAACCCACAGTATTTTATAATGAGATACGACGTTTCGCTGATAGTTGCAATCAGCATCATCAGGTACCTGATGTATCTCATTATAAAATACTGTGGGTTCGCTCTCCCACACCCGGTGTGCTGAGATAGTGAAGGAATTGGCGGGTTCTGTTCACGTGACAAACCTTACTAATTGGCCGCGTCTGGTGCTGGAGGGTTAAACGACACTTTTTTACGTGGCCTGACCAAAAAAAAGAATTTCATCGATACCTACGGTGCAGGCTATGAATTAACACGTGTTAACCAATCACTTGCTATTAACCACATAGCGCGATCCGCTAGTCAAAGCTCAGTAAAAGACATTGACAGCTATAGACGAACAACATTACATTGAAATGAAAATTAAATCAATCACATCAATAATATGTCCTCGTCTACACATAAAATACAGTACTGCAATAACTTACTATTACATGCCAAGTGATTTACAACCACACAAAAATACAAGATAAGGTTGCTAGCGCACCTGTTTTTGGCAAAGGTATTAGCGTGATTTTTTGCGATGGCTTAACTAATGAGAGGAATCAAGGGACGGTAGCCAACGGTTCTGCAGCTCTACTTTATTAGGCCTGCAACCAAAGTCCTCGCCATCTGGAGGGTTTTAGAGACTTCCTTTCGGCAAGACGCTCGAATTAATTAGTAGCGCAGACATTCCCACGAGGAAATCACGAGGAGGAAAAGTCAATGTTGGCCTTGAAAGATGGCTCGAATTGATTGTACAACGTCATTAGCGACCTGATATTTAAGACGTAAAATCTATTTGCAATTGTGCTGAAACACATGCAAACTATTAAGTACTCATTTTTTTTCAACTCGAGACCTACAGTAGCATACTTAAATTAAATGTTTTGTTTTAATGATCGCGTTTTTACAGTAAATTAGGTACATTAGTTATTTTATAATCCAAAAAAGGATTTTGTTATTTAAAAAAAACAGCAACACAGCACTGTAAAAATCATTAAGCAAAGATCAAAAATAAGCCACAAATGGGGGAAGGTTAATTGTTGGTTGAGCTTTAAGATATAATGTGGACAGATTATCTGTCCCTGTTAATACGTTTAAATGTAATAACAGTCTTGAAAAATAAGTCTAAATATGTGATGCGTGACCTTAAGGGCAAAACTGTAAATACGATGTGCTGCAATTTTTAAATCAAACCGCTGCTGGAAGAAGGGACTCCACGAAACAGAGCTCAAGAAGGTACACAACTTCGGCCTACTTTTCTACACTGGCCAAAGATCCTGGGACATGCAGGCGTACCTACACTTTACTCAACTGCACGATAAACACTGCTCCACTAACTGTGGTGCACAAGGGAGGAATTCGAAAACAAAAATCACTGGGAACGCAAACGGATTCGTGTCGCATTTGGAGTGAGGGTCTAGAGTTCTCCCCTGGAGAATGTTGAGTTCACGACAACGCATTTCATGCCTTTCTGTGACTTTGAGCTGTAAAATAACCATCCAAAATAAAACCATGAAAGTCTAATACGTTCCTTCTGGGATTTTTATTCTGGGAACGGCATTCCTGTACTTTCCCACCCAATTCCATCCCTGGTGGTATACCTATTTACAACGCTGGGACATCGGCCTATACATTGCGTGTCCAGTTTGCTAAGCAGCAGTATCCCCTGACTAGCTTGATACAGATAAAAGCATTGACACCAGTGGTTTGTATATAAATATGAATGTGGAATCTTTTACACGTAAACCTTCTTCATAAAATAACATCTGTCAATGGGCAGACACATTCCACAGACAGTGTAAGCCACATGTTTTTAAAGTTTGTGTTTGTATGCTTATGTCAATGCTACAAAAATTAATAGCTTTCCAAGTAATACTGAATACATCACATACACCACAAATATTTCCCTATTATTTAGAAAAATATATATTTAAATTTGATCATCGGACTATTATTGGGATGGTTCCGTGACCCGGCTGTATCGCATTCTCTCATTTTTGCATTGGTTCATGGTTCGACTCAGGGTCCGCACTAATTAACACGATGGGTGTGTTTCGAAGCATACGTTCAAGATTCTGGAACATCATTGCAAGAGGTTGGAATCGCGGCCCAAATTTGATTGCATTAAAAATCGCTTGCATAAATTCATTGGGATTATCCGTAGGAATAACCCGATAGAGTTATTGTACTAGCAGAAGAGTGACCCCCTGTCATCATTGTGATGTTTCAGAATTTGCTGATACAGCTATTTGATACATTTTCCCCGTGCTATGTCAGAAAGCCACTTTGGGTTTTGAAAGGAACTATATATTTCAAATATCAATACAAAGAAATCAAATGTTAAGAAACATTGCGTCACTAATAAAGCTTGAAACAGGACCTATTCCAAAAATATAGCAACGAATTGTGCATAATTACTTCGGTTCTTTACATGCCCACATGTTCATGCGGGTCTTGAAGCCACCCCCATAGCCGCATTAAAACACAGTGCACCCACAGCAGCACTGAGGACATCTGGCAGTTTAAATCCCAAAAGCCTCATATTTAACATTGATGTGTAACCATTGCTCATCCATTCGGTCCTGTTGGCAAGTTTAAGAAATACCCAATGCCATCGCGAAACAAGGATTTTAATTTACAAAAACAAATTCAGGGCGGCACGGTGGCCCAGTGGGTAGCGCTGTCGCCTCACAGCAACTGGTCCCGGGTTCGAATCTCGGCTCGGGTGCCTTTCTGTGTGGAGTTTGCATGTTCTCCCCGTGTCCACGTGGGTTTTCATCAGGTACTACCGTTTCCTCCCACAGTCCAAAAACATGCTGCTGCATAGGTTAATTCGCTTGCAGACTAAAGTGCCCTCAGTGCCCGGTGATGGACTGTCTGCCGGGATAGGCTCCGGCTCACCGCGTACAGGATTAAGCAGTTTCTGACAATAAGATGAGATGCGAAAAACAAATTCTCTCACAAAAATATACAATTTTCACATTTGACATTTTAGAAGTTTTACTTAAAAAAAAAACGCGTTCCCATTATTTTCACTTAACACGATTTTAATTGCTTCAGAGTTTGGAAAACATGCAGTACGCGTGAGCCATTACAGACATTGCAATGTTTCCGTTGCAGTTTGTGTAACTGTACACATTGTTTATTAGTTGTGTGTCCTCATTTCATCCTTTGCAATAAAAAACAGGCTAATAGTTATAAATCGCACCTATAACAACTGAAAGCACTTAAACGAATTATTCATTATTATTTTAAAATAAGAGTGAACAATTTAGTTCTCCAATCATTCGCTGTAGTTCTTTTCAGTTGCTTGTCATAATAAATATCTGTCTCTAACTATATGGTGATTAATACTGCAGCATCGGAGGCAACTCTCCCACTGACTCGTCCAACCTCCTGTCACTGGTAATCTGCCCTGTCTACTTTCATCTCTTCTGACACTCATACCCAATCCACAAAGGCCCAAAGATAATAAAGTTAAGCAATAATAATAGCATGCTTAGTATGGTATAAGTAATTTATGTAGCACGTAGGCAACATCATTTAAAGAGTGACTCACCAATGTGCGATGTGCATACTCAACAATTAAGCATTGTGGATACAGTTGTGGATACAATTATCTCATCTCATCTCATTGTCTGAAACCGCTTAGTCATATACAGGGTCAAGGTGAAGCCGGAGCCTATCCCGGCAGACACAGGGCGCAAGGCAAGGATATACCGACGATGGGACGCCAGTCCATCGCCGGGCACTGCGGGGCAATTTAGCCTGCGAGCCAATCAATCGATGTAGCAGCATGCTTTTTGGACTGTGGGAGGAAACCGGAGTGCCCGGCGAAAACCCACGCGGACACGGGGAGAGCATGTAAACTCCACACAGAAAGGCACCCGAGCCGAGAGATTCGAACCCGGGACCTTCTTGCTGTGAGGCGACAGCGCTAACCACTGGGCCACCGCGCCACCCTGGATACAATTATTTCATCTGTTATTTTATGTCCTTCATTGATTTGTAGCCATTGATTTACTCTAATTGATCTATTCTGATGTTGTTGTTAACATGCCGTTCTGTCCACAGCTCTGTGCAGCGCTTTGTGACCTTTGGTGAAAAGTGCTTTGGAAGTGCAAATATTATTATTACTGTCTCCAGCGTGCTTTAATGTATTTATTACATTATTTAAAATGTAACAAGCAGGCCACAAAACTGAGACACAAAATAAATAAGTAAAACACAAATCGCCATATACAAGTTCGCTGAACAAAAGAAAGTAATCATTTCAGAAACACAACTGGATAATAACTGAATACAGGTTTTCCCCGTTTATGGGGTTTATGTACATGTGAATCCACTTTTATGTTATTAGCCTTCAGAAACTGAAAATGTGAGAGTTAAAATTCATTCTTATGCAATTAGATGTTGTGGAAGCTGGCAGTCATCTCCTTTCTGCAGAGCATTGTGGCTGTGACAAGCACTCAAGGACGCAACTTTGCTGGTCACTTCTTTCTCTTTGGCATTTATGTCCAACCTCCGATTTGCTCAGCTCGTCGCATTTACCTAAATGGCCTCTCACGGACGCAAATAAACATTCACCAACAAAGTGTGCGTTTGAGTACTGCACTGTTTGCTGTTGGCGAGAACACCAGGACCTTGCTGACCATGGGGATTATATTCCTGGAAACCCACTTCGGTAAATGTGCACAGCTAAAGCAAGTCCAACGAAGTTTTCTTGTACAACACTTGTCTTGTAAAAGGGGTACAATGGGTCTGGGGGTAAGTACAGTCGAGATCGTGGAACATAGCCATATTTGTTCCATTGTAGCATGGGTTCATTTAATGCACATTCGAGTTATGCCCCGTTTTCCAGCAACAAGTACCACATAAAGCAAGGGATATCGGTATGTCTACCGAGGAAAAATAAAGTGAAGGTGGATATAGATCAAAATAATGAAATAAAGATGCAAATGTGAACCTGATGGAGTGCTAAATTTCATAATGAAAAACAACATTCATATAATAGGTTTAATCGAAATACATGAATACAATAAGTGTGCCTATACAAGAGAGTTTTCCATCAGTGTATATAACAGGCTGTGACATACCAGTGAGAAACATGAAGACCGACCAAGAAAATGCGACAAAAGCAGAAAAATGTGCAAAGAAGCATGGAGATATGCATTCTGGTAATTCTGCAGACAGGAGAGAGAGACATGCATCAGAGAATGAGCGGGAAGTGTATCACAGCAAGTACAGATAGACATATTAGTTTGACTATTTGGGCATAGGTTTCCACAGCTTGAAGTATGAGAATTGCTCGTAAGAGCTGCTCTTTTGGGACACCAATGACCAGGGTTTCTCCTCACTCCTTGGACATTTCGCCTCCAATATGAGAGGCCCTTAAGAGCAATTCTCCTTTGTTTGACTTTAACATATGTAGAGATGGTCGCATCAAAGATGGAAATCGCTTTCCGCAGGAATGGGACGTATTGATTGATGCATCGTAGAGGCATGGGAATACTGAAGGCAATCGATGGTTGATGATGATGACTCAATAGGGTAGTGTACATATTTATATACAAAGTGGCAATTGTGTCATTTCACATTCTTTCAGTGTCACGTGACGATTCTGCAGAGGATCTCACATTCACCTGTAGGCTTTTCTCTCGGCTCGGAGCGAATCCCATCATCACCAATGGCCACCGTAAAGGCCAGTAATGCCTAATATTATAGAAGGCCTGCATATTTTAAGTTTCAACTAACAATATGTGCTATTGCAGTACGATAAAGAAAATACATTACTATTTATCCATTAATCATAATAATCATAAATACAATTTAAAATACCCACGCAGTCAATTAATTTCGAAGATATTCATTTGAGGAGAGAACAACTCAGAGGTGTGAGGTAAACTGCCAGCGGAGAGGGGGAGTCAAACCACGTGGTTAGCTGGCGCCGAACCGCCAGACACTTCGTCATATATTCCGATGTTACCGGCCAATCAATGAATGAGCGTTTTTTAGTTGCGGGAGGAAACCAGGGAACACTGAGGGAACTCACTCAGAACAGGAGGTAATCACATAAACGCCACGAAGAGAGGCACCCAAGGTGGAAATCGAACCACCGCGGCCAGGATTTTGTGTGAGGCAGAGTTGTTACACTATCGTTACCAATATACCACCCGCCGCCCACTTAAATCCAGGTACGAACCCATATACAGCAGTTTTTTTTCACCGTGGACTAGAGGCTAGAGGTGCAATAAAATACATATATTGCATACGTTATACGTTAACTCGAATCATTGTACAACAAACCATTAGTGGTGGGTACATATCCATGCTGTAAAAAAACAACGAATTAAAAATTATACACCTGTTATAAATGCAAGTTTTTTTGGCATGCAAACGTGCATTTGTGACCTTGACATGGAACTACTTAAGAGACATTTGACGACAGTTCAGGCACACATGGGCAGGAAGCGTAAAAGGAAGAAAAAAAATGTGAGAAAAATATACAAAATCTCCGAGGAAAAATGACGAATAAGCCTCCTTTTAAAAATAATTTCGTCGATTCACAAAGCACAGCCCCATGCAAAGCAAAATAAAAATTGTCCAAATGATGAAGGAAAAGAATCGGCAATAATATCAGCTTGAGACAATAACAAAGCACATCCATTTGCATGTCATTTTCTGGAATGGCCAAGACGAGGAAGATTGGAATTAATGGAGCAGCTAACACTGTTCATTAAATTACTGCAACCCACAGCCAAATGCGCAGCGGACACTTACAGTGCAGGTGCCCAGAAGCCTTAGCAGTGGGTTAGACTGGACTGGGCACACCGCAGAAATGTGTCACCAGTTTGGAGACGGTGGGGCACGCCGCGGCTCGCGTCCGCGGCCGGCGGCTGGGAAGGCGGGCGCGAGAGCGCGCGCGGGCGCTTCCACCGGGCGCGCAGGGGGCCCGCCAACGCACAACAGGAGGGCGAGGAGAGGTGCGACAGGAGGACAGGGTGAACAGCAGGTAAACACACGCCTTCCAGAGCTTGAGGACACAGCGGTACAATCGTAAGGGATTTGCGCTTCTGTTCCAGTCTGTTGGCACAGGTAATGGCAGTGCATTGCGCACAAATAATAAAGAAAACGGGTGAAGGCGAATGAAATGTGATGTTAGTCCATTGCAAGAATATAAAAACCATCCATACTGTACGTTATACAAAGCCCACAGTTACTTTTCACCATGACATTTCGGACCACACCGGCATGTCTGCCGTTTGGCACAATGTTCAACGTTTCTGACCACTCACTTCCGACATATGAAACAAAATGTTGGACATAGGGCTGAACAACGGTACAATGGAAAAACGTAAAGGACAGATGTACAGCACAACATGCAAAATGATGCATAGTAATCTTATACTTACTAAGCCGTAATCATATTTTCTCGTTGTTGCATGCTACTTACTAAATAGCCTTTTACTAATATCATTATTGTCTCATACTATCTCATTGTCCGAAACCGCTTTATCCTGTACAGGGTCGCGGTGAGCCGGAGCTTATCCCGGCAGACAGAGGGCGCAAGGCAGGGATATACCCACGATGGGACGCCAGTCCATCACCGGGCACTGCGGGCAATTTAGTCTGCAAGCCAATTAACCTATGCAGCAGCATGTTTTTGGACTGTGGGAGGAAACCGGAGTGCCCGGTGAAAACCCACGTGGACATGGGGAGAGAACATGCAAACTCCACACAGAAAGGCACCCGAGCCGAGATTCGAACCCGGGCACTTCTTGCTGTGAGGTGACAGCGCTACCTACTGAGCCACCGTGTCGCCTATATCATTATTGTACAGCTATGAATTTTGCAGCTGCAAAGAAGAGGGCAGTTTTGCTCCACAGACCAGTCACTAAATGATCAGCAGCAATGTAAATAAAACAATCATGTCGGTTCTTTATATTACATCAGAGGGTGTTCATGCAGAGCCTATAAATAATAAGAAGACAAGTGTTCCTGCATCAAGGCCGCTCTGCACTTGCTTATCTCTCAGTAGAATAGCTGTACCGATAGTGCACTGGTTCACTCGTTGTGGGGCGCAAACAGTTTACGATGTCATGCCTGGCTTTACACAAACGCGAGCTAGAGATTTGTAGCTTGAATGAAAGGTCAACAAGAGGGCCAACAGTCATTTTCCAAAAAATCATCGATTCTGGGATCAAGAAAATGCTAGACACACTTTAGAGACCACTCTGCCCTTGGTGAATTTCGCTATTGCCTTGACCAGCACACAAAGGCGGATCTCTTTTGATATGCACTGGAAAAAAAGATGCTGTACTCATGGAATCCAATAATAACTGCAAATATACAATTTCAGATTCTGAATGTCCTCTGGACGAAAGTCGTTGAAAATATACGCACAAAGTTTGTTATTTCACGAACATATTTTGTTGTACTATTTTTTTCACATTATGGTAATGCAAATCCTTCAAAAAATTCATATTTAAAAACGAAATTATCGGTGAAATGCTTGGACAACGCATTATGGAAACTCCACAGCGGTGGTTCAGCTTGGAGCTCTTGCTGAGTCTGTCCCATGCACTGTCTGAACGTTGTTTTAAACATGGCTATTTCATCAGCGCACCCAGTTTCACATCACCGAAGTTAGCATCCTATAGAGTAAGCTCGCCCTACGATGTTAACCAGAGCTGTGAATAGAAACACTGGGTGGGCGTTTTTATAACAGTGGTTCATTTTCACGACTCTTCTTCACAGCCCATAAAATTCCGTTTTAATACCGCAACTGAGCATCATGAAGTTAGGTGAACTATCTCTCGGTGCAATAGTGCAAGCATTCGCCAAATGCCAGTGTATGGTAAGGTCACATTCGTCTCTCTAGGGTGCCCGAACATCCAGTACAAATATTCCCGGCATGTAAGATGGAAACGTATATCTATCTTCCCGAATATGATCAACTCCTACACCAACGTGCAGAACTCCACTTAAAAAAAACGACTGCTTTGTCTGACACCGTGTTCACTGCAGGTCAAATGACTTCCCTTTCTATGATTATTAATTATTATTATTTAGCAGATGCCCTTATCCCTGATTATCCCTGATAATTATCTCCCCACTCAAATCTCCCATTCATCCCTCAGATCCTTGAGCGTGCCGTAGCTGCGCAACTCCAGAAATATATTCTGAATAATGACCTCCTCGATCCCTTCCCATCTGGGTTCAGATTAGTTAACCAGGCCATGGTACTGAATCTGCTCCTGTAAAAGCAGTTTACCTACTCATCGCTGTTGATGAAGGCTTGCCAAGTATTCATGTCCTCCTGGACCTGCGCGCTGCCTTTGGTACCATTGACCACCCGATCTTACTTGAGCAACTGGAGTGTATAGGGGTCTCTGGCTGTGGCCTGCATTGGCTGAGCTTCTACCTGTCCGAACGGAAGCAGTTTGTCAGCCTCAGAGGACAAAACTCAGATATCCATCCTGTTTTGTTTGGAGTTCCTCAGGGTTCAGTTCTAGGCCCACTCCTCTTCAACATCTACATACAATCCATTGCCCATATCCTACACAGCCTCAATCTCAGCTACCATTGCCATGCTGATGACATCCAAATCTATATCCACGCAAAATTATCCGTCAATGCATCTGGCCTTTGCAGGGCATTCCTCACTGTAAACTGTGAAGGCCTGGCTCAATTCAAAATTTCTAAAACTAAATAACGACTAAACAGTTTTGCTTGTCGGAACACCACACCATTTGTCAAGGGTGAACCTATCCAATTGATGCTTGACAACCAGACCATTGAAGCTGCTAAGGCAGTCTGGAATCTCAGAGTTACTCTTAATTCCTCACTCACCTTCGAGACTCACATCAACAAGGTGACGAAGGAAGCCTCTTTCTATCTCAGAACTATAGCTAGACTGCACAACATCCGGTCACCGGCTGATGCTGAGAAGCTATTATGCATCTTCATCTCCTCACGAATCGATTACGTAATGCACTGCTCCCTGGCACCCCTGCCTACCTGATCAATCGTCTCCAACGTGTGCAGAATGTGGCTGCTAGAGTCCTCACTGGCCCACACATCCACGATCACATATCCCCAGTACTGATGTCTCTCCAATGGATACATGTTAAATACAGGATTGAATTCAAGATCTCTCTTCTCACCTACAAGACTCTCACTGGCGCTGCTCCGACACACAATCGTGACCTTTTTCCGGCACCCTTCTCAACACGACAAGTTTGATCCTCCAATGCGGGCTTCCTGTATATGCTCAGGTCGCACCTCCATTCGATGGGTGACAGAGACGTCTTGCGTGCTGCTGACAGACTCTGTAACGCCCTTCCATTGGAAATTCGATCAGCGGAGTCCTTGGGTATCTTCAAATCTCGTCTCAAGACTCACTTGTTCTGTAAGGCTTTCAAGTCCTCTGGCTGGAACTATTGATGCGGCTCAGTGTTGTCGTGCCGGGATGATGGCTCTCTTCTAACCTGCGTCTGCTGGGGATCATTTATTTCTTCCTCCAGCCAGGACTGTTGATGCAGCTCAGTGTTGTCGTGCCGGGATGATGGCTCTCTTCTAACCTGCGCCTGCTGGGGATCATTTATTTCTTCCTCCGTTCTCTCCGCAGCTCTTGCAGCGCTTTGTGACCCTCGGGTGATAAGCACTCCAGACATCCAATTATTATAATTCTACAATAAATGTTACATTCAACCATTTCCAAATTTACGTATTATTAACACAGATAATTTAGTATTTAAAAATTACAATTGAAAGTCAGACCATATTTTACTTGTTGTGCAACGATGTGTATATTTAAAAAATGCTAAAAAAATGTTGTTGCTGATATTCTGTTCTGGTGTCGTTGTTTTTGACGTGCCATTTTCTCCGCAGCTCTGTGCCGCGCTTTGTGACCCTCGGGTGAAATGCGCTATTTGAGCGCAATGATTATTATTTTTATTATCCAGGGCGAATTACGTCATTACAGATGCACGCGGAAGCTACAGAGGCAGGGGGAAGGCAGCATTCAGTCAGCCAGCTCCAACACCTGCCCGATGCTGCATTCTCAATATTATGACGTTATCGGCCATTTCATTAATATATTTTTAGTTGTGGGAGGAAACCGGCGAACCCGGTGGAAACCCACGTAGGACAGCGGGAGAACACACAAAATCCACACGGAAAGGCGCCCTCGGTGGGAATCGAACTCGCCTCGGGCAGGCCATCCTATTTGTGAGGAGTAGATGCACCATGCTGCATTTTGTTCCCTTGCATTGCTCGGATTTCGCATTTTTTCTGATCGGATGTTTTATCAAAGTCTCAATTATAACATTGCTCAATCCAGGAAACATTGGGTTGTCTGTATTGCACTTTCAATAGTCCTGTTTATTGCTGGTCGCTGAGCATTTTTGGCCTGTGTTCAGCAAAGGCGATAAAAGCAGCACTCAAGCTCCCAGCGTTCAACTCCCAGCATTGTTTCAATCCACATTGATACATCAACTGACTGACAAGTCATCAATTTCACGGAAAAAAAACCTCACATTCGTCAATAACACTCCCCTTAAAGAAAAAAAATATATAATAGCTAACGTTTCTGGCAATGGCCCTTCTTCAACGGCAGCAAGTGTCTTCCTATTACATGATTTCCTTGTAAGGTAGCATTATTGACCAATGTATTAAATGGTTTGTTATTTGCTCTTTCGCACCATTGATAACGCAGCATCAGCAAATATTTTTTTCCCCCCAATGTCACGGACCATATTGAGAATCGCTTAGTACAGCCATTTATCAATCCACTGCTAAATGAATTCCTTTCCAAGTGGTGTCAGTTCTGGCGGCAGGCGGGCCGAGACATAGGCATTAGCCATGGCTGAGCTCGAACTCGGGTCAAATCAGTGCGTCACTGCGCCATCCCCAAGTTGAAAAGGTAGCCCTTTAGAACATCAATGGATTTTCACATTTAAACACCAAGGTTTTGCTATTTGATTGTTTAACCTTCAAGTTCTCTGCAATTACATATACCTGGTGAGAAGCCATTATCTTGACTTGCAACTTTAGCCTACCCCATGTTGTCAAACATTAGCTACTGCGTGAGGAGTTACCAAGTCTTACAGCCACACTAGTGTTTCACAATTCTGCTTTCAGATATTAGTTGTCTTTGAAAAGGGCACTGCAAACACAGTCATTGCATTTGTCATTACACCTGGAATTACTTGTTCTATTTCCCATTATGCTGGCACAAAACTCTTGCAATTAAATAAAGATGCGGGTATGAAGTAATTGCTTGGAAAATTGTAGAAGTTTCGAATGGAGTAATGTTATAAGCTTTAATAAATTACAGGCTAGATGGCTCAGCAGTAAAGCGAATGGATTGGAAGGCTGCGTGCTCAAATCATATTTTGGGATTGACTCAGCCTATCACCCTTCCAGGGTCAATAAAATAAGTACAATTTTTTGTGGAGAAGCCACTCACTCCATCATAATAATGTGAAATGCCCACCACAAGATTCGGTGCTGTAAACATGAGATAAGCACCACTGCAATGCTCATTAGAGCAGAAAATCACTGATGACTGCAATAAATGAATGCACCTGCAGGTATATTTCTAAGGACAAACAAAGCATTACTCTGGGAAACAATTGTCCACCATTACTTAGCATGAGGAAGTGAGGAACAAACATCAAAGACTGCAAATCCTATGTACACCAAATATTTGGGTTTACAAACCAAATATCCACCGAATGATCAAAGCTATTTGCCATTTTAAATATAAAAAAACAACATTAACTGCACGTAGGAGTAACTTACACGCATGCATCCAACACACATTATGGAATACGAAATATATAGCTTATCAAATTGTAATCCAGTTAGTTTAAGAGTGGGTGAGAATCTTAACTGAAAGCATGGTTGACCATGCTTTGATTGTATGCGTTAAGTTGGTCAATTCAGACGTTTGTTGTGTTGCAGGATTCCCGCATTTATAGCTTGCAAACTCACTCCGTGTTTTCTACAATAATCATAAACATATCTGAGAATGAGGGAGAGATGGTTGAGAATCAGAGCACTGTATTCACATTTTGTTCTTTCCTCAAAATTTTTTTGTTACTACCAGTGAGTCACCATTGCCATTCTGAGCCTTTACCACCAGTTGTGAACCACCAGCCGAACAGATTTAAAACTAATTAAGCACTCAATCGCAGCCACCTGTCCACCCCAGTAGAAAGCAGAGGAGAAAAGATCTTAAATCAAACCAGTGAAATACTTATCTGTAAAAATGCCACTGAAGAAGAACCGCTGTGCCGAACGCTTCAAGCACAGAATTTTACAGCCTGTAAACGACTTGCAATAGCTTATCACCTGAGGTTACAACAAACCTTTGCACCTCAGCCCAGATGAAAAGTTACATATAACACTTTGTCTGGATACAAAAGTGGTTGTGCTAAAAATAAGACGGATGATAAGCCAACAAACTGGTTGTTGCCCATATGGCTTTCATTGTCATTCATCTCTTAGCAACCAAAACATAACAGCGTTCTAACGGCTCCATAACACTTAATACGGAATTCCTCGCGTGAGCTATTTTAAGTCAGCTTTTTTATATTAAAACTCAAAAAGAATCCACGATCCGCCGGCGAACAAAGCGACATAGAACACTGAGGCATTTTGTTTATCGTAGAATATGTTCCACTTAAAAGTCATGTACAAGTGAAGGCATTGCTATTGCACGCTGTGCAGGCATTTGTTTAACGACCGATAAACACGCACTTGGACCCTGAACTACTAACCAGGTTACAATAAAACAATAAAATCAGTTTAGCACCTGACTGGCAAGAACTGCATACTGACACTGCTTCTACAATTGGAAACAGAACGCTTTCTTGATCACATTTTCAACTCGTCACAAAATAGAGGAGCATCAATTAATTAATTGTCAAAGTCCAGCAATGGAAAAGTAGAGTAATGAGGTGACCTGGTGGCCCAGAGGTCAGAGTCCTGAGGTGGCACCATTGAGAACCTGGGTTAGAATCCAGGCAGCCAGTTCGTTTTATGGTCAGACAACTGGAGTACAAAGTGTAGCGAGTTGATGGCGTGGGCCCAGTGGCTAATGACTGCACAAACGAAAAAATAATCTAGTGGTTTGACTGTAAAGCAACAAAAAATCTCACTGCAGAGGGCATGAGAAAGGCCACCTGAAGGGTTTTCGAGAGGTTTTACGTGAAACACTTCCACGGGCTCTCCTCTAACAGATCTGATGTGCTGCTGTGATATCCTAAATTATTTTCTCATCTTGTAACAATCCAATAGCACAAATGCATTAATTGGGGAGGGAGGGGGATATAATCACGTCCTTTTATAATGTCAGCCCATAAAGGGTTGATTGACCATACATCCCCATGTTGGTAAGCATGAGTTGGTAAAGTAGGGGATTAATGACCACCTCAGATATATCACTAACCGAATGTCAACTGTGGTCATGCATCAAACCCAGGCTCTCGAATTTATAGCCCAGCCCAATGCACCTCCTCTCCAGCCTACCGACAAGGTATGAGGAAAATAAACGGACTAAAACACGGGCACATCTACGCTTCTTATCGATAAACAACTCTCCATGCAACCAAATAGTGAGAAGGAACGAAACCCGCACGTACACACACGGGTATATGCACGCACGCATGACCCAGGGCATCTCACCTGGGCACCGGCTGGACGGTGTTGCCGTTGGTGCTGACGGAGTAGCGCACGGAGTGACTGCTGAAGGACGAGCGGCGGTAGCGCGCCGCGTCCCAGCAGCACAGGATGGCGAGGAACGCGCGGCGGAACGAGCGATTGAGGAACGCGTAGAGCAGCGGGTTGAGCGCTGAATTGGCGTACCCAAGCCAGAGCCACGCGTCCCACAGCTGCTGCGGTGTATTATAGTTCACGAAGGGATCAATTACATTGTTGATAAAGAATGGCGCCCAGCACAGGCAGAAGCAGCCCATGATGATTGCCAGAGTCTTGGCCGCTTTCGTCTCGTGGCGGAAGTGCGGCGAGGGCGTTTGTACCATCGGGGCATGCGCCACCGGCACGAGCTGCTGGGCCCTGAGGGGCGACGTCGCGCTCGACGCCGCTACCGTCGCCTCGTCGCCTGTGGAGACGGCGCGCTGAAGCGAGCCAATTTGGCGCGCGTGCGCCCGGGCCGTAACGTAGATGCGCTGGTACGCGGCCGCCATGAGCCCCAGCGGAATGTAGAAGGCGACGAGGGAGCACGACACCGCGTACACTTTGTTCACCATGAAGATGCAGTGCGTCTGATTCAATTTCTTCGCCTCGTCTTGGCGGAACTCGAGCTGTGGTACACAATTTGTAAGTTAGGTTACTTCGGTAAAGCCACAACACATTGATAAATAGGAAATACTGGTGTGTTTTTTCATGGCTCGATGTTTGAGAATTGCTCTCCATAGTTGTTCTTGCGGGAGAGCCGTGACAACGTTTAACCTCACACATTCGAGGCATTATCAGCCATTGGAGGCCTTCAATGTGGGAGGTGAAACGTCATGAAGGAGAGAGAAGGAACACTCGACACAGCTTTCCTCAAAGAAAAGCGATGAAGAACAAATCAAATACAAACAGTAACACTTTTTTGCAGAGCATAGAAGCATAAATGTAACTAATACTTGATGTTTAGAGACATAGACTGATGTGCAATTGATGTTAGCGAGCAGCTTTGAAGGCTGGCATAGCACATAAGGAGGTGGTTTCAGTCAGTCCTTCTTTTATTATTGAAGTTGCAGAAACCGTTGAGCTCTTTTCAACAGTTGTCCAGCAGAGAGGGGTAAGCCAAGTCAAGGGCAATTAACCTTGGCAGTATGTCTTTGGATTGTGGGAGGAAACCCGGTATAAACCCTAGTAAAAACCCATGCGAACACAGAGTGAACCAGCAAACTCCATACAGACAGGTGCCTGAGTCAGGAATTGACCCCAGGTCCTTCTTGCTGTGAGGCAGCAGCAATTCTCACCGCACCACCACGCTTGTCTCGTGAACACCACATCCAAACAACCTCTTTTTCTCCCCAATTCTGATGTATACATATCCCACAAACTACACGTTAATAGCCGAGCCAATGGGGGGAGTGCCCAGGTCGAGCTTCAGATTTATTTTTACTAACGTTAGCCGTGGCCTGGAATTTAAGTCCGGTTTCCAGGGTTTGTAGCGCAGCGCACAAACAACTACTCGACTGCCCCTACACAGGCACATACGCCAATGTCAAACACCACACAGTATGTGATCACACTCGCAGACAAATCAACCATTGTGCATTTGGCATAGTTGAAACAAGGCCACCACAAATGCGAGTCTATTATAGATATGGCAGCCTTTATCAGCTGCTGGCAGTAAGCCAAAAGAAACACCTGATCTTCTATGCCGATGATGTTCCAGCCGTTGGCTATGGGGATGAAGGAGATGAGGGAAGGGACGACCCAACACGCCCCCAGCATCAGTCCCACTCTCAGCGGCGTCATTTTATTTTGGTAGACCAGCGGCTTGCAGCAAATAGCGTAGAACCTGCACACGGACACGCGTTTGTGTTGAAGCTTCGAAGTGTACACACGGTTAACTTTGTGCACATATAAGGGCAGCAGTGGAGAAGCGGTATAATCATTGTTGAGAGTTGTCAATCACGAAGGATAAATCGACCAAACGTTTAAACGAACTTTTGCATGAATGACTCATAAATTACCGCAACAATGAAAAGCTACGTATGCTGGCCTGAAGTTGGTTTTGAATCTTCAATGTGTTCTACTGCAGAATGTAAAAAGCTAGGAGTTGAACACTTACAAGAGATGAGACCTAAATATTTTTAGCGATGACAGGTTGTAATTGTTAAGCTAAGTAGATATTTATTTTCTGATTATTTTAACACGAGGTCAATTATTTGTGATTTCCTTCCTATAAAACGAAATGCAATATAAACACCAGGGCAGATTATTGTGATTCCTATAGAAGTCCGTTAAAAAGGGGGCACTAGTGCAATGTACTTTGTCAGTGCAGAATGATATATCGTCGTGATTATTCTGTAAGATTCCGCACGTGAACGCCATGGTGGGTTATAGACCCACGGCGACACACTTTGTTGAGAGATGTTGCACTTGCATCAGTTCACACCCGTAAAGTTATCTGCTCATTAAATACGCATCGGGGGATAGACGAACTCAAGGGCTCCAGAAAAAAAAGTGTGCTGCTTGATAACAGGCGATTGTTTTTCTCGAGGCTCAACACATTGGGAGGTTGTTAGCTATTAGCAGTACTCTTGGGCCTTTGATCTCCACCGTAATAAGTGGTGAACTATGCACTCATTTCAGACTAAGATGACTTTGGTCAAGGCCGCTTGGAACATGCACAACGTCCACGTTGAATTTTCTAGAAAATTTTGAAAACATTGGGTCTCAAAAAGCGGAATAGGTTTGCCTGCTTTGCAAAAGTAACCGCACCGCATTCTAAGCGGAGCACAGTTTGCACATTTTCTACACCAGGTGTGGTCAATAGCAGTGACAGCAGTCATTGTATCCATATTGACTCTCGATATGTTTAAAGTAGCGTGTAATTACCCATTAATGGCCACCCCCAGTGCACACAAATTGAAAATTCCTTAGCAAATTGGTGAACTGTGAGACATTAGTGTTGAGTTTAGTCGCTGCTGGATTTGAAACCCAAATTGCATGGGCAGGGGGACTGATCACTAGTCTGTACTGTACGTGCAAATAAATTCAACCTTACTCACACAGCTGTATTTAAAAATGATCAATAATGTATCTAGTATGAATTTGATAACAAATTGTATCGTTTTTTGAAATTAGTTTGTCTAACGGTACTTGACACTTTCTGGATTAATTATTATTGTTACATGCAGTCCAGTACTTGTGAAAGCCACAAGGAAATCAGCTCAATATCGTTTGTCTTTATGCATTAGAAGCTAAATACCCTACTCGGTGTGTCAACTGAGAGTTTTCTTCATGTTATTCAAGGAAGCAAATAGTTCACCCAAAAAAAATATTCTACTTTTTATTTACAACCTTAAACTAACCCCAGTGTGAAAATGCAGTGACCCAGTCAAGCACAAGAAAGTTTATAGGCAGATTTGTAGGTCGAACTTCATGGGCAGCACTTCAGAGTTATTGGGGTTGACAAGACTGATGACATGCACAGCGTGTGGGCGTGGGTGGTTCATTTATGGGTTGAGCTTTGGGCAGGGTTCTGAAAGCATGGCAGTATTGAAGCAGAAAGCAGACGGTGAGAAATTACCTGTCCAATGCGATGCAGCAGAGGTGCATGATGGAGGCAGTGGTAAACATGACGTCAAAGGAAGTACGGATTATGCAGAATCTTTCGCCATAGGGCCAATCGTTCTGCACCCTCTCCAAGGCCCCAAAGGGCATCACGAGAATAGCCACCAGAAGGTCCGCCACTGCTAGTGACACAATGAAGTAGTTGGTCTTGATTTTTCTGACAACAGATATAAATTAACGAGAGAATTGTTAAAAAAGGAGAATGCATTATTGACTTAACCTTAAATAACGAACGCTTGTGGCAGACGGATACGAAAAAAAACCTTGGATTCAGTTAAGCATGCATGGGGCTCGAAATGTTATAGCTCAGTAACAGATTCAGCGTTCAACTTCAGAGAGCACGTAAAAAAGACAATGGTTTATAACCGAGGCTGTAAATTCTCACCGCTTCCCGTTATAAAAGGAGTCCTGGGGGCTGAGGAGTTGTCATTTTATCCACAACAGGTGTGGCCAATACAATCAAGCTGTTATGAATGATAGAGAGAGCATCCATTCATTACATTAAAAGGTATTGAACGACAACTAGTAACCAAGCCTTGACAAAGCCTTGGCAAGCTAGTTTAATGACTCAGTGGCGAGGTCACTTAATGTGCAGCCACCAAAGCAAAGCTGACTGCCAGAACGGTTTCTCAATTTCACGGCAAGATGGGGAGAGCTCAAACTCACGCCTCTATTCCGTGCCTCTGGGTCACGTGTCAGCTCGCATTATCCAGGGAGGTCCCAGGCAGAGTTAAATTAACAAGCACACAATTCTATATGATCACAAATTTTCCAGCATGACCAATTGCTAACCTTATGGCAAAAGCCCTCAAGCACAAACACAAAGAAACAGTGCTCCCTTTATGTCTTTCGTTGCCACAGCACAACAAACCCGGTGGTGAACCATAAATGGGCACCATGAACACCTTGGCAATGAACACGTATAACATTTTGATACATGAATAAGTAGGTCGTTAATTAGGTTTTAGGCATATTGGGAATGCAAACAGAAGCATAAGGAGGGAGTTTGAACCCTGAATTCACGAACACATTTCAGCCGTGACTCATAATCCTGACTATTGCTAGCCACAAATAAATAAATCCATAAAGCACCTCAATCACAATGCCCACTGGAATGTGTTAATGGGAACATAAGAGTTGACTATACAAAAAAAATTCCATTCCCATTAGCCTTTTCCAAAATCCCGCTAATAAGAGGATTTTATTTGCAGAACATTGTGTTTAATGGCTAATGCTGGGTATATGACCAACATATGAGTACCTCAGACAAAAAAATGTCTAATGTGGATTTAAGCTGTGTAAAAGCTGGCCATAGCAACTGCGTGTTTTGTTTCTTTGCTACTTCTAATTAAATAAATAATGTTTGCACCTGTATTTGTAAAATAAAAGATATACACAGTGCGAAGTAATTTTAAAACAAGCCTTGCAAATATACCATAAGGTAAAGGTGCAGCTCTGCAAATATTTGCTCATCCTACTGCTGGCAAAAGTATCTTCGCTAGTGGCAGATCTTGACAGCCATTAGAGAGTGTATTTCGTCTACTTATATATGGATTCGTATATTTTAAAAAATAAGATCTTAAATGTTGGGTTTTATCACCGTCACAGAGCCTCACTAAATATCTTTGTACGAAGAGCTACAGAACGTAAGCGTCAGTGTGTCATTCTTAATTAAAATGTAGCACGTCACAGACCACTTTAAACAAGACATGCACATGACACTGCAACATGAAGCCCGATGAAAACATCTCCGAGCCATCGCTCGAGGATCTCGCACGTGTAATGAAGCTGAGAGAGCGTCTCGTCACTGTGCAAAGAATGTCCCTCTCGTCTATGGCAGACAAATAGGTTTTGATGGCTTCTGAAATTGGCTGAGACAGTGGGCAATAGTGTGAAGTCAATGTCAACCAGCTTGCAGGGTAAACCCATTATAATAGGGTATATGACACTGGGGAGGGGAATGAGAAAGATATTTTTTTTCTAGGTCTGTAAAATTCTAGCAAAGCAGATAAGGTGGTGGGTGATTGGTACAAGGTCAGCTACCTACTAGGAATCACAGTCTCACTGTAGACAATGTTAAACCCTCAACGTGTTTTGACATCACGGAATAGTGCGTGGCACAAATACATTCTGAACACGAGCAGAGCTGACCAAACTACACTAATCCTTCCAATAGGACACATATCCTCCTTAATGGGATTTTTATCCGGACTAGGGGTGCCAATACAAACGATACATTTGCGTGATGCTTTTTTGAGACGGATTATAAACGGAGAAGAAAAGGTGCAGTTGGTGTAACACCGAGCCAATACGCAAGGGTCACATGAGGATCTGCCGCCAGTGTTCGCCTCTTATGTTTCCGGATCAATGGATGGCTCAAAGTCATCGCTGCAAATGTAACTACGGGACGCCGCCAAATAAATCCGCGCCCTGAAAATGTTCCGAGGAAGTTCACATCTTCGGTATGTTTCTGACCCAGTCGGGGGATGTGGGTGGACTGGAGCAATTATTGTTTGCTCCATCAGCCTATTGGCTTTGCAGATGAAAATTATCAAGTTGCATTCGCTTAAGTTTGGACAGGTTTTGACCTACCGGGTCACATCGGCAGAGGCAGGCTAGCAAAGCAAATGCTGCTGGATATCACCAGATGCCCTTGGTAAGCGCACTCTATAAAACCTATGGGACCCCAATCGATGCAATGAGCAATACACTGCACAAACCCATTACGCGCTGTGGAGGAGCGTCATGAGTAATGTCATAGATACACTTCGCAAAGCTATTTTGCATCTCCACGTAGGTCGCTGGACTTGACGATCGACGCAGTGTCTCACCGGAGGTGTCTGTCCTTGCACACAGCGACCACCACCAGCAGGTTGCCCAGGATGGTCACAGCGATGATGATGGAGAAGATGCCAGCAAGGATGTATCCCTCAGCTTGGCTGGTAGTCTCATCGCTTACAGGATGACACGAGCAATGCGAGACATAGCATAAGCAGCCATCTCCAACAGAAAAAGTGGCGCTACATTGTGTTCTTGGATCATGGTAAAAAAAAAACCTAGCAAATGCTCGACTGAACTTTCAGAGAATAATTTGTTCTAACAACAGAATACAGTTTATAGTACGAAACAAGAAAATAAGTTAAGCACTTTTATGCAGACAGTTTTTCCTTTTACAATTGATCATGTGATGTTTCATCTCTACACGGACGTCTGTTCAGAAGGTGCTCTTTCATTTGCATGGTAATCAAACCAGACTTCTGATTTTCGCACTTAGTGGAGATAATTTAAATAGGTACAATGTATCTCTGATGACCAACCAGATTAGAAGCATATACAACTTTATTCTTTACATTTTATTCACTGCCCTTACTCATTCACTGTTGTACTAACACCTCCAGAAGCCTCGTCGGTCATTGGGATTGTTTGACTATACTTCATCACCCTGATCAGTGTGGGTTAATGAATGGCTCTGGGCTCTGTGGACTGATTCAGGTCACCCTCATCACTGACCATTGCTGAAAATCGAACCAAGGTCGCCTGGTTCATATCGCGATGTTTTAACCACTATACTTCTACTCCACCCTTTAATTCTCTATCACATTAAAGTTCCTCAAACAGTACAGTAAATTTTAGAAAGTATTGACATTTTATCAGAATAGCCAATTCAATTCGCTTACAAAAAAAGCACTTAACAATTTCGTTTTCAATCGTAATGTACTCGGTCCAGGAAAGCCCAGTTCACGATTTGTACTTCCATTGGCAGTCGCATTCTCCCATGCAATGCCACTCACCGTGAGACGGGCGAGTCACGAAGGCAGAAATACAATTCTGCACAAATATTCTATTCCGTGCTCATCAAATGCACAAAGCATGCGGCAATTACTAGGTGCCGCAATTGATTTTCCGAAAGATATTAAGGTTCAGCAAAATTGCGTTTGTTTTTTTAAGCAAGGAAAACAATTGAAGAAAATAGCGTTTTCTCTTTTGTGTAGCCCTCCTTTTTTTTAATCCACTACAAATTACGTGTGATAAAGGAGAGAAACACCAAGAGGCAATTGGATAGCACAGTTATTACCAACAGGCTGTGCAGTCATTGTGTGTTGGGAAAATAACGTACGTACAAGCGTGCATACCATTATAGCTGTGATAATTCTATGTTCTGTTTAATTGTAAGCTAAACCTAAAAAAAAAGATACATTTGACAAAGGATTATAATATCTGAGGCAATGCTGTCTTGAGATTTTTTGCGGCGTATACAACTATATCGCAAATGTCTCGAGTTAGCCAGTCCATCTCCTGGATATAGTTTCTCCGCGCAATGTGCAAATTAAGTCCGGTTCACGTTAATGCATCTCGTTCGATTTTGACAAAACACTCCAGCACCTACGCACCGGTCTCATTCTGTAAACCCATTTTCTGAGACATCTATTTAAAGCGAGCATGTGGACTTCGGGTCAGCAAATGTTTAAATATTTCTTTTAATGATATCCAATATACACTTTGCATTTTCACAAGTGCTCGCGTGTGCAGTCATTTTAATAGTATCACATTACTGATGCTATAATCGATATAAGGTCAAATGAATATACTCAAGATAAATAAACAACTATAGGTGGCTCGATGGCTCAGGAGTCATTGGTACAAGATGGCACCGCTAAAATCGTGGGTTCTTATCTTGGCAGCCACCTGTGATTATACTAGATTTTCAAGCATAGCAAGTTACGGTCTTCAACCTGGTCAATTTTTATTATGAGAATGTTTTAAATAATAATAATATATCGATTTGCCTGTCATACGGAAACATTTCTTCACAGCGGGGCGAGTCGGTAGATTCAGCTCCTCCTAATGTTGGATAAAAATAGGTCCTTGAACGCATCTGGGTGATAGTTGTGGTATTCCTGTTGCACATGCTATCCTCGAATACATAATGCCCTGCTAGCTCTCCAAATCGGCGCTTCATCTCACGACACAACGATGCACAATTGGGATAAAAATTAAGACAGCTGCAATGTAATAAAAAATCAAAAGTGATTTATTATTAAGCAAGTAGTATTTTGATAAACAATTACACTAATCTATATTTAAAGACTCATTAAAAGGTCTATTATATGACTGCCACCGCAATTCTGGCAAGGTACGGTATTAATATACATTTACTTTGACAAAATACACCTGGCTGCACTTTATAGAGACCGGTACACGTTTAAGTGGACACGAGGTTACAGTCAACACAGTAAAAGTCACTTACTTGTTAAAGGTGGTGTTATTGCCATACATTTCTGGTTTCTGGCATTGGCTTACGTGCCGAAAAGGCACAAGGCAGAAGGCGATAGCCAAAATCTGGGGGGAAAAGCGACGAGAGTTGGAATTGTTTTTTAAATAGTTTACGGCCATCGAATTCACACAGTAGAATACTCGTTCAAGTTAAAACATGCCAAATGTTGCGAAAAGTGAGGAAAACGTTTAACAGTTGACCTTTGCACCTGTTTATGAATCATAGTGCTCGATTAAAAATGTCTGAAGGACAGGCAGTAAGTTTCGTGTTCTGGTTGTACTTATAATGATTGTAGCATCATCAAATATTCAACACATCAATACATACGTTTTAATCATTTATTAGAGAACGAATGCACCGTTTGTAATTTGGAAGTGCGAATAAAATCCAAACAACTTCGAGAGTACCCTTTTTTACGTTGAGATTAAGGCAACTCAAATGCATTACTTAACAAAATACACATCGTTGATTGTCAGTCGGATTTAGCAGCAATACTCCACACCAGAAATCTCTATACAACGTCTGACCGCACAAGTTCCATCTGATGCAGCTAATAGAATTCCCTTCAAAACAAAAGCAAAATAATAATAATTACATTTCGAGAGCGCTTTTCACCCGAGGGTCACAAAGCGCTGCACAGAGAGTCACATTCTCTCTGTTATGATGGTCCCGTGCATGAAACGTTATCCATTAAATATTTCCCCCCTTTTAATGTTCTGATTGGTGGCATAGCACCGCTACTAATGCGATGCCACAAAACAAATATTATACAATTAAAGCAGATCTTCCTTACAAAGTCAAGGATTATAATGTGCGCCGAACAGCTGCTGCACATAATGGATTTAAAGAGGACAAACTGCATTTTTATGATTTAATATTCTTTGTCTTGGAGTATTTACCTGTGCCATAATAAAGAATGTGAGCACACACTCAGCATAAATCCTATTATGGCCATCATATATAATGATGCTTTGTAGGCACAATGTTCTATGTAGCAAATGTAATGGAATCATGTTCACTCAACTTGACTTTCCAAAGGTTAATAGTCCGTATTTAATGACGAAAAAGTCAATTCACATTTATGCAATTTTAAAATCTCCAGATTTAGAATTTCAACATTCATCTTGCCCTTTTTGTTATGATGAGAGGTATTAGCTTTGTTTTTAATGGCTTTTGTATTATTTATCTCTGTGGCAGAAAGTTGTCATAGCACAACCGATACTATAGATGCGCTACATCTGCAAACTTTCACCCGCATTCAAGTACTGACCATGCAAGTAGTTGGATGATCCTGACATACCCTAGCCAGACTGCTTCAAATGAGCACCTGGGGCGGATGTGTTAACATCAGCCCTGGGGAATGTGTTGCCGCGACTGGCGAGCCGCACAACACATTCCCACCGCACCCCATCTCATCCCTCTACTCCAACCGAGCAGTTGACAGGTGCTCGCAAACAGCCCTTGCTCCATTCCGTGTCCAGTATAAGAGTGTGCGGCGGGCGGGTGGGCGGGGGGGGGCGCATCTTTGTGTTGTATAGACAGACACCGTTGCTGCGTGTGCTGTCATTGAGATAATGTGCTGTCGAGTACAGGTTGCATGGCCACACAGTGCCCGCGGTGTGCTGTTTGCCTTGTGCGCACCTATGTGCCCCGTTGAGCAACGTTTACGACGGAGACCTTTACCCCGCAGCCTGCAATCTCATATCAACAGCCCTTGTATGCTAGATTAAGCATCGTGTAACCGCGCTGCATGCTCATAGTGCGCTGTTCGCAATACCGTCTGGCTGACACGAGAACCGACACGCGTACACATCACCACAAATCCCCTCCTTCGCAGCGGGTTCCAATATTGAATTAAGTCAACAGTGAATTTAAAAAACGTTTAAAGTGATTACTGTGTAGTACGTCACTCATATGACACATCGTGATGCAATGATGTAACTCTCCGTTTTATTTATTTACCGTTTTCCGTTGTTCAGTTCTTTTTTTCAATCCACTGCTGGATGATGGCATCAGCATAGAGCCTTGGTTGTAGAGGTTGTTTGACCATACTTCACTAGCCTCGTCGGTGTGGGTTAGTGAAGGCGATTGGAGGTGGGGGGAGACAAGATCGGTTCGGATATTACTTGCTATACGTAGTCGGAAATCAAACTCGAACTAGCACCGGGTTCAAAAGTACAGAGCGCCAATCACTGCGCCACCGCTCCTCCGTACTGATATTGATATCACATCATTCAATAGATAATAAACATCTTCCTAATGCAGTGTAGCGCCCTGCATATTGCTTAATGTATGACCACATGCTTACCAGGGCGCTTCACAGAGGCATTAATTGACTTAATAATCAAATGCATTCTCTTCCTCCTGTGAGAATTAGTCCACTTTAAGTTTCCTGCTAATTAAATAGAGGTCCATTTACCCTGTCGTCGATTAATGGGTTAAATCAACACATTCAAGTACGGAAAACCGCACATGCGTAGCTTACAAATCTTAACCTCAACAATAGTAAAACGCTTAAATGAGTCATCTATTAAATGTGAAATGTCAAGATTTTACAATTTAATAATCCACGTGTCCTAAAGAACGTGCACCTGCCACTGCACGTGCCTGTTCCACTTCACTCTCGCCAACATCGCGCCCACACAGCACAGGGACACATACTTCACCGTCGCAGCGCGCACGGACATGCCTGCAACGCGGGAGGGGAAATGTCACGAAGGAGAGAGGAGCGGCGCTCGACACGGCCCTCCCGAAAGAACAGCTTCGAAAAGCAATCGTCCTGCATCAAGCCGTGAAAAACCTACATCAGTAACGTCCCACCTACTTCTACCAACAACAGCGGGCGCACACGGTACAACGTACCAAGCAACAGCCAAGAGACCAGGGCAAACACTCCGCTAAGGATTTTGCGGTGGTGCTGCTGTTTCTGCTCAACCCGCAATCCGTTGCTGGGTTGCAGCGAAGCTCCGTTGGACACGATGTCCGTCGTTTCGCTCCACGTGCCGATAACTTCCTCGGAAGCTAAACTTTGGGCATCGCACCGAAACAACACAGCGATACAATGTCTAAAAGCACTTCGGACAGATCGCCACACCAAGGCTCTTGCATGGGTAAAGCCCGCCAGCGGTCATGTACTACACAAACACACCATCAAACCATCACAATGAATAATCACCTCTCGTGGGGGGGAGGGTTGACATTTAAACGCTCACGCGTACGCGCACGGGCTAACGGGCGCGTGGGGTTATCTTCCTTAGAGCGGTCGTTTTCTCGCCAACAGGTAACATACATCCATCAAGCAGCTTGGAGGCGAGGGGGGGGGGTGCACTGTTGACGTTCTACTAATGAGAGAAGCGCTGGTGCCCAGGTTTAAAAAAATAAAACAGATGCACGCGGAGCTCACCATTAACGCCTGGTCCTAACATCAGCGGCAAGAATGACGCTTCCTCACGGACGGTAGACTACACACATACTGTTGTTGTCGCGAGTGCTGTTGGCGAGCGTCTATTAAGACCATAGCCGCCACACGGCGTGTTTGTGGCCGGCAACCCCGCTTGCTGGCAGTACTCACCCGTGCAGCTGTGACACACACTGCACCATCGGGTCGGCACTCAGTCGCTGCAGTGCCAACCGAGGCTGGCTCAGGTATCCCTCGCCACTTCATGCGAGTTGCGGTCTGAATTCGAACTGCGGTTGCCGGCCGGTTTCGTAACGCAGTCGAAGCGCGGTAGGGCAGAGGTGCACAACGCCAAACACAACGCCAAACACAACGCCAAACATCGACACAAAGCAGCAATCAGTGACACAGAGGAGCGCCTACCTCCTGTGCTGGACATCCGAATCCAACGCGAATCCAACGCGAATCCAACAGGTACGAGGCAACCAGGGACTCCAGAGACGACGGTTCGTAGTCTCGCCGTTAGCTGTTGTTACTGCTGATAGTGGTGCTGCTCTTGGTGATGGTGATGATGACGGCACAAAGGGGGGTCCCGCAGCGCTGGTGCTCAGCCATCGCACGACAATCAGGACGCACTCATCGTGAGCTTCACCACAGCCAAGCCTGTCTTCTCTGGGTGAACTGAGCGCACGGACTCTGCAATATTACGACAATACGGCAGGTGCCGCGAAGGGTATGACGGCGGTAGGGTCCTGTCGAGAAGGGTGTGGGGTAGTGTTGCCAGTTTGTGTTGTTCGTTGCTCGCGCCCTGCGGTGTTTCACGTTTGGGAACAGAGAGATGAGCAAATTGAATCACGCAGCGCTGCGTCTGCTGAGCCGCGGGCGCCAGAGGAGCGAAGGCGCGCGCGCGCGCGTGCGTGCGTGTGGGGACTGGAAGAGGAGGAGGAGGAGGACGCGCCTGACGCCTCTTGTTGGTTGGCTCGTGGAACCAGACCCCCCACCCCGGAATGGAACGCGGTGTGTGCCGCAGAGCGGCCGAGTTAATCCCAAGTGACTCTCTCGGCACCACTAGGTGGGGCTTTGTCGAAACGTGGGGTGATGGTCTGTGTGGGCGCAAGAGGAAAGAGACGTTGATACGGTTCGCACACACGAGCCACGAACACCACCACCACCACCACCACGGAGGACACATTTCGTTCGTCCGCTTAACCACCTATCCACCTCCCCAAACCTCGCCCTCCCCGACTCACATGCCTTCCCCGTACTGTGTTTCACTACCTGGCCACCGCTACCCGTCACCGCCAAGGTGAATGGACGCGTACCAATCCCCTCGAGATGGGGATTGAGAACCCGGACAGAGAAAGGCAGCTCGACACTTGTGGTCTGTCTGGAATTCATCAACTTCCTGCCGTGGGTTGACGCGGACACTGAGCGTAGAATTTGGGGCGATTGCGCAAGTAACCAAATCCAAATCTTAAACCGTATAGGATCAAGAAGAGACTGTCAGGTCAAGTGCTGTTAGCGAGCACCTATAAAGGTGTGCACAGCGCATAAGGGCTATGGCTGGTCAACATCACGCTGAACCGCCGTACCCAGACCCACGCACATAGATGCAAATACATTTGTGTGCACACACTGACCAGAGGGAAACAAGTACAAACACATGATTAAGCACACACTTCGAGATCGCCGACTCCCACGCACACAAAGCCACCGCGTGTACCCTTTGATGTTTATACACCACTTATATTCACCTCACCAGGACCTCTATTTGAGCCCCGATTGATCTAAAGGGGGCCTAAATTCCGGTTCAGACATTCTCGACGAATATAAGATTACAACAGGTTTTACCGTACCTGGCGATTATGCAGGTGTTAAGGTACTTTTTTGCCAGTATACATATATAAGATTACAACAGGTTTTACCGTATCTGGCGATTATGCAGGTGTTAAGGTACTTTTTTGCCAGTATACATATATAAGATTACAACAGGTTTTACCGTATCTGGCGATTATGCATGTGTTAAGGTACTTTTTTGCCAGTATGCAAATATAAGATTACAACAGGTTTTACCGTATCTGGCGATTATGCGGGTGTTAAGATCTTAACGTTAACATTCTCGACGAATGTTCGCCCTGGCCGGAAATCGAATGCAGGCAACCGGGTTCGTAACTCAGTGTGTTAATCACTAATACCAAAGACAGAAAAACCCCGTATAGCCATATCAGCCTGTAGGATCAAGTGTTGTTAGCCAGTAGCCAGCACGGCACACCCTGCGGTGGGTGGCTAACACCACACCCGGCCGCCTTTGTCTCCCGAGTGGCGATGTTTACACACCGCACCAGGTACTCATTTGGGGCTGAGCTGACCTTGGGGAGGCCCCTGACTGGTACAGATAATCCTCACTAGAGGTAAAAGTGCAGATGCACGCACAGACCAAACACACAGACATACATACAGACTCATTCACACGTATAAACACGCACAAAGACAAAATTACACAAACAGGGGCAACGGACAGACACGTTCACTGTACTTATAGGGTCCCTGACAGACTCAAACACGTACTGGCACGAGACCCCCTTGCTTGGGCGCATATAATCACGCTCGTAAATTATTACAGTGCTGCTCATCCATAAGCACGTATCACAACTAATGCATAGGTGTAAAGCGGCCACAGTTATCGGATTGGTATCAAGCACATGTATGCGTGCAGCCATACGGACATTAAGCAAAGACCACTGGACCGCTTCACTTCAAGTGTCAATTAACAATAGTGTTGTAATTATTGTGCCCAATTACGAATTAATTAAAAGGTATTTCGCATGTTATTTTAATGCACGTGTACGTGTAGTGTGCTTATAATTCATGTAGTTGAATATCGAGGAAAACAATTAGAATTTTCCGAAATCGACACTGAAATAGACTCCAAAGTCTCAATGGGCTCTCGCGTGGTAAAGTAAACTAATTAAATATTTAAGCACCGGTAATTAGAGCGCTATTCCTTTTTTTCAATTTATAGCATTGTATGTTCACGGTATTGTATGTCGATCATCATCATCAGCCATGGTCAATTCACTGCTGGATGATGGCTTCACGGTCCTGCAAGGTTATCATCCACCTTGCATCTTCATACGAAGTAATTTTGTCCATAAATTGTATGCCCAATCATGGAATGAGTGCAATTGTTTTTTTTTTCATCACTGTAATTTAATACGTATGCTGAGGAAGACCCTGACAAGGCCGTGAGGGGAGGTTAACGTGTTTAATTCTTTATCACAACCAGAGACGCCTCACTGCTCTCACTCTCCAATTCCTGGCTTTTCCCAGCGGTCCCACACTAGCTCACGAGCCCGCGCCATCCATTCCTCATGCGCTTCACACACCGCGTCGTCCACACACCCATATCACACCCGTGGACCTCGCAAACTCTGCCTCCACCCGTGCTCCCACAGTCAGCGTCACACTCGTCCACACACAAAACATCTCATCTCATCTCATTATCTGAAACCGCTTAATCCTATATAGGGTCACGGTGAGCCGGAGCCTATCCCGGAAACACAGGGCGTAAGGCAGGAA
>JAZEWT010000017.1:16575167-16590631 GCA_036362905.1 Mordacia mordax
CGTTCTCGCCTCGGGCGCATTTCTCTGCGGAGTTGTGTGTTCCCCCTCTGTGCCGCGTGGGTTTTCTCCCGCTTCCTCCCACAGATTAAAAAAAAGACCCATTAATTAATTTGCCGATAACATCATTTTGGAGAGGGTGCAGTGGCTGGGTGCATGGCTGCCCTCCCCCTCCTCACTTCACCTACCTATCCATGCCTCGTCCATGACAAGGCGTGGAATAATAATTATATTATTCTAGTCATAAGCTAGTAATTTAGGCGCACTATATTCTCTATGAGGGTTAAAAAGCCACACTGTGGTTAACACATACAACTCTGAAGCATGAGTTGCATTCGGTCACGGTTTACTTTGGTGGTTGTACCACGTAACGGCGGGGATGAAGATCATTTGAACCAGTACTAGCATCCGCCCTTTAAACAACTTGGCACTACTCAATGTGGTGAAGTATGGTCAACCAATCCCCACAACTGACACGGCGTGGTGAACATTTGACAGTCCAGCAGTGGACTGGCAACGTCAGAAAGTGTTGCATCATTCATCCTATTTGCGCAGTAGCGAGGGCCTGTAGTAGACATTGCCAGATAGATTTGTGCCCATAGATAGAAGCCATGGGCTGCGGTCCCTTTGCAAAATAAAAGAAGATTTAGTTTCTGATTGTAACCTTGTCATAACCAACCTTACCCCCCAGTGCGCGTCTGTTGTTTCACACATTTCCCCAACAGTAAATCCACCTGTTCCGCGCGGAATTTGTGCTAACGATTGAAGTACTTTTTCTTGGGTATTTTCCGTTCCGCCATTCTTTCGCGACACACAATTATTGAATTTAATTAGCTATTTTCAGCAGACAAAAACATCTTAAATCGTGGAACGGAGACACTTTAGGTAACAGGCGGTTCGTTACATTCCAAATATAGCCGTGTCCACGAGGAGACGGCTTATTACAAATATTTCCACTCCAAATTGTGCCAAACTTTTTTTTTTCATTTTATAATGCTACACTGTAATTGCTTGGCAAATAACACGCTCTTTGGTCTCTGAAATAATTTATCATTAACGTCCTGCACAGTCATGAAGATTTGCCCCGGGGTTATCAATCTGTGGACTGTAAATATAAAAACTACTGTCCAAGGGTCGCACTCACAAGCCCGGGCAGCTTTGTGTTGCCAACACTCGGATAATACACAATCCTAAACAGGCAGTGCCCAGATACAGCAATGAGAGAGTGCCCCAAGACCTGAACATTACATTTTCAAAGGTACAGAATGTGCTTGATGTTAAAAACAACAGTATTTTTTTTTTGGTTCTTGCTGTCATTAATGTTAAATAAAGGAGGTTGTGCTAATTTAGACAGGAAAATAAATAAATGGATCAGAGAACAAGCACAAGTTGAAGAAATGTTTTACTATCATGAAAAGTAAGTCCTTTATTCAGGGCGATGGTAAAAAAAAGGATGATGGCTGGTTGTGGAGACTAGCGATGGAACGGCAGCCAAAGGCGGGAATGGGCCCGAGAGAAAGTCTCACGTTCAGTTCTAGGCATATTGTGGCAGTTGCTTGAGGAGGCCTTCAGCAGTAGATTGAACATGGCTGGTGATGTTTGGATATAAACATGTTAAGGATTATAGTGGGGTGTGCTTTCCGGAATGTTTAGATGTCAGCAGAATATAACAGCAAACAGTAACATTTTAGGTTGATATCCAAATGCTTCTGGGATTCTGATGGAATGCAACAAATGCATATTGTTCACATTTAAAGCACAACCAGACACTGGGATGGTATCTATTTTTGCGGCCCCGTATATTCACGAGAAGATTTGACAGTCCGCAGCACTGACAGTCAAGTCTAATCAGTGGTTTAAGTTTGTGGCTGTGGGTATACTGGTAATAAATATCAGATTGTATGAGATAACAGAAACAGGTGTAGCGCAGGGATACGGGATATACGAGCAGTATGTTTAACGTACGTTCGGAATGTGCATAGTCAAATAATAATATTTTAACTTCGAGAGCGTTTTTCATCCGAGGTTCACAAAGCGCTGTACAGAGCTGTAGAAAGAAGGGTGCATGTCAGCAACAACAACATCGGAGCAGTTCAATTGAAAATCAAATAATGACTATAATTTCGAGAAAAACATAAAATAAGAAATCAAAATACTTGTTAAACAAACGATGGAAGGAATAAGTGTTCCTGATCAGGCGCAAATCGGCAACGAGCCATCATCCCAGTGCAAGACGAAGAAGTATATGCAAGCGCATCTGGGTCAAAACTTTGATACGAATTAGGATCTAATGTAGCTCAACAGTAGCAGTGACTGTGCCTTCAATCTCATGGCAGTATTGTTCCAACATCCAGGGGCAACAGCCAGAAAAGCCTTTCCCCCGAATGCTAATGTACATCAAAGAACATTAAGCACACTGTAGGTTGAACTTACAAGACCAAGTTTGTTAGCCTCTGTATATGGACATAAATCCATGAAATATTTTACCGACTTGTTAAGTAGAACCTTAAGTATGAATACGGCCGTGTGAACATTTCTATGATTGTTAAGAACAGTTAATCCTGAGGCAATGTACAATTCACAATGGTGGGTTTTTTTATGGGCATTCAAAGCAAATCATAGGGCGGAATGATATAGTGGGTTAAGTTTATTTAAAACAGTAGCAGATGACAATTGATAGACAATGTCGCAATAATCAAGCAATGGTAGCATAGTATCCTTTATCAAGTCAAAGCAAACTTGTTTGGTAAGCAATGCTTTTGTCCGCAGAAATAGCCTATTGTAAGAATGCATTGTTGTCTATAATGCACAGTACATTCAATCAAATATAATAGTGCTATATAATAGGATGAATATCCAATGCACTGTAATGCATTACATAGAATCGAAAAAACGTTAAATACACTGGAATGCGTTATGCAGCATTTACCTACAACACAGTACTTAGTATACCGGGTGAAACGTACTTTAGAAGTCTCATCTCATCTCATTGTCTGAAACCGCTTAGTCCTATACAGGGTCACGGTGAAGCCGGAGCCTATCCCGGCAGACACAGGGCGTAAGGCAAGGATATACCGACGATGGGACGCCAGTCCATCGCCGGGCACTGCGGGGCAATTTATCCTGCGAGCCAATTAACCTATGCAGCAGCATGCTTTTGGACTGTGGGAGGAAACCGGAGTACCCGGCGAAAACCCACGCGGACACGGGGAGAGCATGCAAACTCCACACAGAAAGGCACCCGAGCCGAGAAATTCGAACCCGGGACCTTCTTGCTGTGAGGCGTCAGCGCTAACCACTGGACCACCGTGCCGCCCAAAACACATGATGGGACGCCAGTCCATCGCCGATCTCTTATTTTATGTCCTATAATTTATTGGTACGATTTAACTTTCAGTCGAACTGTCCTGATGTTTTTGTTGATATATCGTTCTCTCCACATCTCCGATTTGTAAAAAAAAACCCAAAAAAGTTATTGTTGCTGCGTTGCCGTTCTTTTGTCGTTGTTGTTGACGTGCCGTTCTCTCCGCAGCTCTGTGCAGCGCTTTGTGACCCTCGGGTGAAAAGCGCTCGATAAATGCAATTATTATTATTATTCCGCCTTGCGCCCTCTGTCGACCGGGATATGCTAAGGCTCCCTCTGTGATCCTCTTCACCAGGGGTGCCCAATACGTCGATCGCGATCTACTGGTTGATCGCAAAGGTAGTGTGAGTAGATCGCATGGCATTTAATCGTCAGCCTATCATCCATCCTTACTATGACGTTTGTCACTTGATTGACGTACAGCGCAGCCGGTCTCATGGCCGGTCTGACCAATCTGACCTTATGCAAGGTATACCAACATATATGGTTCATATAAAGAATTCTCAATATATTTATGAATGAATATATGTTCTGCAATTTTATAGTAGGAAGATCATTTTGACTTGGTCATTTTATAAGTAGCTCGCATGCTGAAAACGTGTGTGCACCCCTGCTCGACACGATTAAGCAGGTTTTTTTGATAACGAATAAATAATGACATTCTCAAAACGACTTCGAGTGTCAGCCACGTCTGTAGGATCGGCTGGACGTTGGACTTTCAAAGTGCTTAAGTGACGCAGCCGTGATGCAATTATTGCATCCCGCGCTTAAAAATGGGTGGCGCTGTGGATCGTGCGCTGGGCTCGTTTCCGCTATGTGTGTTTTTGTGTGTGTGTGTGCGTGAAGGTTCTGTACATGACGGGCGGGGGGTTTTGCCGGTGGCCGACAGCATTGCGGTGAAGCCGTGGCAGTCGGGCGTGGTGCTCTCATTATGCACCACCTGCTCTGCGTGCTACACTTAAGACAGAGAGTGGCAATGTAGCAACACTTAGCCCCCACACACCTTCAGGGTCACTGCTGCAAGTGTCCATCTGCCCATTTGTTGGTCCGTCCACGTGGGATTTACATACATATAGAATAAAAACATGTTCTTTCAGTTTGTGTGTATCGTGACAAGATGAGCCCGTCGTTGGTTGCGTGTGCAGAGTAAGAATTTACCTCTCTCGCAGTGCAGCAATTTTCAACCGGTGGGTTATGACCCACGCGTGGGCCACGAACGCCACCCCCAGGTCCGTGGAGACCAGACCTATGTAGGCCGAGTGGGCCCTGAGGTGCAATAGTTTGAAAACCACTGTTATAATATATATACACACGATATGCTCACTACAGACGATGCATTTCACAATTATTGTACAGCCCGTTTAGTTTTAAAAAATTGTCAGGTTCGGTTGAAAGCTTTCATGAGTTAGTGCTATCCGTCCGTCTGTCCATCCGTTTGTAACGAGGAGGCTGCAACATCTTTTGCAAACATGATCCATTGTGAGCGAAACTTTGGTATGAAGTAACGGTACTATTAGGGACTTGCGCTATTAAAATCTATTTAAAATAATCAAAGGGGGTGGCCCAGTGGCCCAGTGGTTAGCGCTGACGCCTCACAGCAAGAAGGTCCCGGGTTCGAATCTCTCGGCTCGGGTGCCTTTCTGTGTGGAGTTTGCATGCTCTCCCCGTGTCCGCGTGGGTTTTCGCCGGGCACTCCGGTTTCCTCCCACAGTCCAAAAGCATGCTCCTGGATAGGTTGATTGGCTCGCAGACTAAAATTGTCCCGCAATGCCCGGCGATGGACTGGCGTCCCGTCGTCGGGTGTATTCCTGCCTTACGCCCTGTGTTTCCGGGATAGGCTCCGGCTCACCGTGACCCCATATAGGATTAAGCGGTTTCAGATAATGAGATGAGATGAGATAATCAAAGGGTTGACCAAAACTTGGAGAAAATAAGTGCTAAAATGACACGCTTAAAAGGTCCGCCCTGCTATGAGTTATTAAGGTACATTTCTCATTACTGCCAATCGATGTACTTTTGCATGCCTGGTGCAAATTCCACCGTTATTATTACAAATTGACCGTTATTATTGCAAATTGTTGAATATCATTACAAATCCATGCATATTTACGAATTATCTTGTTCTCATACTTTTTTCTCCATTTTATTATAGCGTGTGTAGAATACTTATAGTTACAAATGCAACCAAGTAACTATACACGAAAAAAAAACTTTCATTGTCGAAATAAACATAAAGTTATATTATTACAATGTATAATATTGCCTGAATTACCCTACTGTGACTAACGGTAATATGATATTTAAAATAACAAGTTTGCCATGTTGGACTGGAAACTATATCTAAATAAAAAATTGCAGCAGTGGAAGCTCAGTAAGAGTAGTTGATCTATGATCCTCTGTAATAACATTCCAGCTTTCAAGAGAATAATTTAGAGCATTCCTTGTCTATTCCTTGTAATCATCAACAGCTGCTTCACCTCATACGTACATCGTGTTGCGTGACAGGTTAACATTGCCGCGAATATGCACTGTTCCCCAGTTATCCACCAACATTAAACTATATAAACAACTTGAAATAGAATAAGTCATAGTGTATATTTACACTGGCTGGCGAATATGTTCATAAGTGTGCTTGCACGAGAAGACATTATATTCCATATGACTCGAGTTTGCGTGTGATAATATTTGCAAGGCCAAGATAATAGTAATAGCCCTGTGGCTTGGCACCAATGTACCGTCGTAACAATGGAAACAGATAATTGAACCACAATGTGCAATTTGCAAATGTTCGATGTTCTAGCATGAAGCCTATCCTGTTGCACTGTTACTATCCATCACTTCCCAACCACTATCCAGCCAGCGACAACTCTAAACAATAGTGCAGCAAACTACAGCGCCTACAAAACGCGCAGTCGTCAACATCAGAGCTCGAAACCGAACCACCACAAACTGCATCAAGATACTGCACTGGCTCCACACACGCCACGGCATCACTGATAAAAACAGCTCTAATGTGCCGCCACCGCGCAATCCACACAGTCCTCCCACAAAACCGCGCTTCAGTACTCCGGCTGCTCACCTCAATACAATCCCCGCGCACTAGGAGGCTCGCCCCACTGCACGCACCCGGCTCGTGCACAGCCTCCGCACAAGACCGCTCGCTTCTCCGCCAGTGCACCCACAAGATGACAAGAAGGAACGCGGTACCGCAACAAATCCGCGAGGACAAATCCCGCAATGCTTTAACAACAACAACAACAAAAACTCCTAAACTCTCAACTCTTCACGAACGCGCACGAATAATTCCTGAGCCAGGCTCTGCGCCTCTAAATTCGTTAACGTGCGCGCAGTTCACGAAATATGTGCACGCTACAAATTGAATGTTTTATATTTGTGGCTCATGTGTTAACAGGGTGCAGCATAAATCTTCTGATCAGCTCGTAATTTAGTTGATGCTCTCGGGAAAGAGGGTGGCAGGATAAAGGGTGTTGTACTGGCGACCCAACCCTCTTGTGTGTCATGCCAGCCTTCCCAGATGCTCACTAATGGCAATTACCCCAACAACATATTCAGGTTATACGGGAGATCTTTGTCTTTTTTGCCACTGTATGTGTATGCATGTCGGGCTGCGGCATCTGGGGTTGGCGGTGGTGCAGTGGTTAGTGCACTCTGCAACAAACCCTGCCACCTGCATTTAATTTTCCACCACAGCCACCAGGGCAGTGTCCTGGGCCTTCTCTGTAGAGGACAGCTTTGGCTCAAGTTGTTCAATGTGTTCGGTGCAGCAACATCTCACCGAAGTTCAAATTTTTCTTCAAGATTTCAGGAAATGGCTAGTTCCTTTTGAAGGAGTGTATTTGTGCAATTGGGAGGAAATTAGGGTAAATGTAGAAAATCCACACACAGTAATGGATAATGCTCAAAGTTAAACACAGCATTTGTTCAAAAACCCATTTGCGATGTGGCCATTAGGTTACTGTCATTCTTATAGTCTCTCTGGTTCAGGATGAGCGATCTACTAACCATTGCCTTAAGAATATTCGAGTTATAGATATGTCACTGGGCAGCGCGGTGGCCCAGTGGTTAGCGCTGACGCCTCACAGCAAGAAGGTCCCGGGTTCGAAACTCTCGGCTCGGGTGCCTTTCTGTGTGGAGTTTGCATGCTCTCCCCGTGTCCGCGTGGGTTTTCGCCGGGTACTCCGGTTTCCTCCCACAGTCCAAAAGCATGCTCCTGGATAGGTTGATTGGCTCGCAGACTAAAATTGTCCCGCAATGCCCGGCGATGGACTGGCGTCCCGTCGTCGGTGTATTCCTGCCTTACGCCCTGTGTTTCCGGGATAGGCTCCGGCTCACCGTGACCCTATATAGGATTAAGCGGTTTCAGATAATGAGATGAGACTAAAATTGTCCCGCAATGCCCAGCGATGGACTGGCGTCCCGTCGTCGGTGTATTCCTGCCTTACGCCCTGTGTTTCCGGGATAGGCTCCGACTCACCGTGACCCTATATAGGATTAAGCGGTTTCAGATAATGAGATGAGATGAGATATGTCACTGTAAAAAAGAACCTGGAGCACACGTGCATATTTAAGTGATTTTTACAGTTCTGACATTTGTGGCGAATTAAAATATCCCAGAGTATAGCAGGGTATGTAGACTTGTCAAGTGACAGACGCTCTTTAGCTATACACGCCATGTTGTGGAAAGATCAGACAGCAACCTCATCATGAAATCGCATAATGTCCTCGGTGATTTTGAGATCTAATGTCCCTTCACGGGTAACTAAGTGATGAGAAACATTCGGCTGCCATGGCATACATATGCCCCGATTAGACGAGAGACACCGTGATGCATGGCTCTTACTAGGCCATAGTTTTCATCCAGAAGGTCTGGTGACATGAACAGCCTCATCTCATCAATCAGTGAAAGAAATTTCGTTAAAGTTATTACTGTCACATGTCTCCAAAAGATATAGGGGAGGCAAAAAAAAATAGTGTTTCGCATTTCCATAAATAAACACGACACAATATACAATACGCTAAACAATTTACTATGTTTCCACGCAACCGCTTGTGTTTGTGTCATATTTCTAATGGTTTGATGTGTGCAGGAAGTTAAGACTTGAGCGACCTGCAAGTGCAAATGCTTCAACGCAGCTGATTAGATGGGTTTTAATGAGTGGGCAAGTAGAATAACACAAGGTAATACAATCAATCTACCACGACTACTGTATGTGTAGCATGGGTGCCATTTGAATGTGGATGGAGAGCCATATAATTCTGGCGAAATGTTCCTGCCTGTTAACATGCAGACGGGGCACTCCGCCAGACTGATACGGTGCTCCGCCAACGTGTAAATTGCACTCGACATCTTTTTTTCCCTTCTTCCTCCACAATTGTATTTCACTTGTGCTATCGGCATGGTCATGACAAAAACAAATGTCCAGTCGGAACACTGCATCCAACAGTGCATCACCCTGCGCCAGAAAACAGCCCTGGAAATTTTTTTTTTTATCGTGGAACTGCTTCTGAGGTCCTGCCGCGTAGATATTCATGGTTGTGCCGTATACATCTCCAATATGTATAATGTGCAGTGCAACCTAAAAACGCATCTGAGAGCTATGCTTCTGAAGTCACTTCACTAGGTCTATTCATGATTAATAATTTTTGGTCAAATCACGTACATATATTGGGTGTCGTAAACCCTCCTCCACATGACACCCCCCAATTAATGAAGCTCTCACGTGAATAAAGGTGCCAAATTATTGCTGCTTGACCACACTGGTGCGCCATAATATTGGTCGCAAAAAGTTAACGCGTTAATGGTCTTGTTAGTCACCCTAGTAAAACACCGTTGAATGCCATGCAACGGTTGTGTGTTGCATGTCAGTACAGATTTCTAAAATGTCACAACGGGAATAATGCAAAATATTGTTAAACCCAAATTTCATGGGATTGTTGGTCAGGCTGACAATCAACTCGTTACATTTGTGAATTTGGTCTAATTCACGGCTGGCTGAAACACACATTAGAATCCAGCCCAGTGCTTTTACCTCTGACCCACCCAGCCATCTTGTGTCTGACATCGCGACCGTTTAGAACCACAGCTATCACCACCTACATGGGATTGCTCCTGGAAGCTCTTACGTGGAAAGGTCTGCATCCGTTGTTTTCATAAAACTATTTTTAAACCATGAGGCTATAGTTTAACTTCTGGTGTCAGTTGTTTGACTTATGGAATCATATTTCTAAATTACAGCCGGTGCTATAGCGCTCTAGCGTGTTATCGAGTCACACAGCATGCTATTCATAACCATGTGTGAAGTTTTAGTCCGGATTTGAAAACGTTTCCAGCACGTGTCGTGAAACGTCGGACATATTCCAAAAAAACACGCAAGGGAACCCAAAAATACATTGAATAGCTATACCGCAAAACTCTGAAAACCTACGCAGCATCTGCTGAAAAACACTTTCCCAGGCCGTTGTATTGTTTTTATTTGTTTCTCCCCAGTTATCTGCACGCTTTATATCTGTACCAGCTGATTTTAGTTACATTTGTGAAGTCTTGCGCAACAGTGGGCAGATTTCTGGTGTGATCTTTGTGAGTTTACACAATAGAGGAATAATGGCCACAGACAGAACTATTAAGTTTCTTTTTGGCAAGGAAACCACTTAAAATAGATATGTTGAACATTCCAATTTCACAATTTGTTTATTAAATCTACCCATTTTTTGTCCTAAACACATCTAAACGGAAAATTTCTAAACAAACAGAATATATATAAACACTTTGCAACATAATTTAACGTAGCATACTTTATTTATATGATTATGAGCTGGAGTTGCTCCACTGCTGAAAGTCATACGCATCATCAAGTCCGTGATGTCACTGGCTCGAGTGTGTATTCGCTCCATGGTACAACATTTAATTCTACGTGCAGTGAAAACTTTAGATCCCTCTCAATAGCACAGTCATATAATATAATGCTAGAGCTGATATTACAAGCACTTAAACTTATTGGGGCGGTGCGGTTGTGCAGTTAGTAGGGCTGTTGCTCGGGTCTCTTTATGGGTGGTGTTTGTGTGTTGTCTCCATGTCCGCATGGGTTTTCGTCGGGTACTCTGGTTTCCTCCCACCGTTCAAATATACACTGCTGCCTAGGTTATTTGGACTCCTGAGTAAATTGGCCCAAAAAAGAGGCCTGCGATATACTGGCATTACATCCTGGGTATAGCCCGCGTTGCACCCTCTGTCTGCCGAGATAGGATCCGGCCCCCCACGGCCCCGTACAGTATTAAGCGGTACTGATACTGAACTGAACTTAAACTTAAGCAAAATTCCGTTGCTCATCTGATCTTTAATATTCCTTGCTTTTCCCATTGCGCTCCCCTACTTCACCCTCTATACTGGCTTCCGGTGGCTTCATGCAGCAAATTCAAAATCTTTGCTCTTACTCATCGCTGTATTCACATATCTACTGCATTCTAGCTCTGCTCCACTATCTCCTCCGACACTAACTCTCGCTCGCTCCGTTTGGAAACTTCCGGTCAATTGGTCACACCACACGTTCACCCTCCGGGCTCCAAGGCTCGCTGCTGTGCCTACCTTGGCCGCCCCATTGTGGTGGAATGAGATCCCAATGGAGATCAGGACCGCAGAGTCACGCCATTTCGGAAATTGCTAGAGACACATCTATACCACCGTTAATTACAGGTCTGACAACAACGTTTTGCCATTTTACAATGTTGGGCAACCGGTAGTCTTTATTTTGTGTTTATTCATTGTAAATTTGTATATGTGTGATGATGTAAGTCACCCTGGATAAGGACGTCTGCTAAATAACTCATCTCATCTCATTGTCAGAACTGCTTAATCATGTGCAGGGTCATGGTGAGCCGGAGCCTATCCCGGCTGTGGGAGGAAACCGGAGTGCCCGGCGATAACCCACGCGGAAATGGGGAGAACATGCAAACTCCACACAGAAAGGCATCCGAGCCGAGATTCGAACCCCGGACCTTCTTGCTGTGAGGCGACAGCGCTACCCACTGGGCCACCGTGCCGCCCGTCTGCTAAATAACAATAATATTAATAAAATAAGGTGTGAAAGCAGTGGTATTGTGATTAGCGTACTGCCCTGTGAACCCAGCCACCTGAGTTGAATTCCCAGTCACAGCTAACGTGATTGGTGAGTGACATGTTAACCAAGTTATGGGCCCTGCTTTCACCAACCCACACTGACCAGTGTGGTGCAGTTCGGTCAAACAAACCTCTGTAAACAGCATGACATCATGCGGCAGTGACTTGACAAAGGGCTTTAAATTATGATTATTATTTGTTATTTTAACACCACAACAGTAAATTCTATTTGTGGTCACTTTACAACACTGCATAAAAGAATGTTGTCCAATTATATGTGCACATATACTGAACTTTTTTGTTTTTATATGCAGGCCTATATCATTGGACTGTTGGGTTTAGCTTTTCTTGTCAGCCGTTTCGGTCTTAAAGATATTTTTGACCATACTTTATTATATTTATCACTATGTTGAAGGGCGCGGTAGTAGCATATTATGTCATCTCATTGTCAGAAACCGCTTAGTCCTGTATAAGGTCGCGGTGAGCCGCAAGGCAGGGATATACCCACGATGGGACGCCAGTCCATCACCGGGCACTGCGGGCAATTTAGTCTGCAAGCCAATTAACCTATGCAGCAGCATGTTTTTTGGACTGTGGGGGGAAACCGGAGCGCCCGGCGAAAACCGACGCAGACACGGGGAGAGAACTCGCAAACTCTACACAGAAAGAACACCCGAGCCCTTCGGCTCGTCATTCGGCTCGGGTGAGGCGACAGCGCTACCCACTGGGCCACCGTGCCGCCCTAGTAGCATGTTTTAATAATGATATTATTATAATGTATTTGAAAATTAGCATTTGTGACGTTTGCTCGATTGTCTGTAACTATATTGTCAATAGATACAGCGGCGTTCTACATATGCACATTGCTTTATGAGATTCTGAATTTGGGATTAATACCTGATGCACAAGGTAAACACAAAAACGTGTTGTCTTTCGATTGTTGCATCACCAAAAACTGATACCGCCAGCTCGAGCGATGTGCCTTACCAAAACCGACCCAAAACCGACCCAAAACCGACCTTACATCGTTGTAACGTAACTTCAGTGTTACAACCAAATTAAGTTACAAGGCAATACGTTCCTGCTGTTTGTGTGATGCTGCGGTTAACAAGGTTTTGTTTTGGCAGTCACGCAGCCATATCCTTTCCTGAACATATTTAACGCGTACCAGCCGGAGTTAAAATGTACATTTAAAAAAAAAACCGGTCTCACATGAGGCCAAAACCGACCAATGTTGCAACGCACGCGAAAGTCACCAAAGTCATGGAAGTGAACTTCGTTTCTGAAAATAAAAACAAGAGTACTGCATATTTAAAGTTCTAGATCAATAATTGATTGTAGCTGCACAACTTGTGTGTTGCTTTCCATTTACAACAAGTTCAAAATATTATTTTAGAGGGTCGAAGATTCCCACACCTATGGACACGTGGTATTGATTGGAAAGTGAGCCTACATGATGTTTGCAAAGACACCAAAGTGATAATTCTGGAATAGGTTATTTTTGTAGACAGCCCTGGAGCGTTATGCCAGCAAAAAACAGACGGGAAAAACATGCTCACCAGAATGAGTCGAGTAGGTTTAACGTTTCACAGGGAGGACAATGAGGTGCCTGTTTTAAAACGATTAATATTGAAACATTTTCGTTAGAAATATAAACATTTCCATTTTATGCCATTAGTGGAAATCATCAAAGGACTAAATGTGGGGACATTATTTGAAGTGAACTATTAGAGTTTGTTGCTATATATGACGTATAGTTTAAAGATACTTTAATGTGGCTGACACACAAATACATCCGTGTAATTATTAACATTTTTCTATCAAAAACGTAATCAGCCATGATAAAACCGCTGCTGATTAAAGGGCTCCAAATATCATGACTATCTCTCATGATCCTGCGATGTAGCAATCCAACTGCACACGAGCTTACTTCCCTGCTTCATATCTTTTGTGATTCTCCTCTCAGATGCGGTCTGTCCGTGTTATTGTATAATGCCAGTCCAGCGAAACGTCAAAATCCTGCTCATGAAATATACCTATTGCTTAAATGAGAAATGAAGATTACCCTAGCTAAATATTAATAAAACATGCTTCTTGCAGTCTTTCTCTGAGTAAAATTTACATATCTCATCTCATCTCATTATCTGAAACCGCTTAATCCTATATAGGGTCACGGTGAAGCCGGAGCCTATCCCGGAAACACAGGGCGCAAGGCAGGAATACACCCGACGACGGGACGCCGGTCCATCGCCAGGCATTGCGGGACAATTTTAGTCTGCGAGCCAATCAACCTATCCAGGAGCATGCTTTTGGACTGTGGGAGGAAACCGGAGTACCCGGCGAAAACCCACGCGGACACGGGGAGAGCATGCAAACTCCACACAGAAAGGCACTGGAGCCGAGAGACTCGAACCCGGGACCTTCTTGCTGTGAGGCGTCAGCGCTAACCACTGCGCCACCGCGCCGCCCAAAATTTACATATGTCCCATGTAAATCATAATAATTGCTCTTCCAGAGCAATTTTCACCTGAGGGTCACAAAGAGCTGCACAGAAATGTGAAGAGAACGGGATGTCAGCAACAACATTGACATATGAACGGCAAATGGACAACAATAATAATTGTTGTTGCAAATCTGAGCTGTGGAGAGAAGGGCAAGTCAGCAACAACAACATGAGAAGAGTTCAACTGAAAATCAAAGAATGGCTATAATTCAGAGACATAAAATAAGCAATAAAAAAACATTGTTCAACAAACAAAGGAAGGAATAATTATTTCTGAGCAGGCGCAGGTTGGCAGTAAGCCATCATCCCAGCATGACAACAGTGAGCCGCATTAACGGTCCGAGCCAGAGGACTTGAAAGCCTTATGGAACAAGTAAGTCTTCAGACGAAATTTGAAATAAGCCAGGGATTCAGCTGACCGAATCTCTAATGGACGTGGATTCCAGATCTGGGAGCAGCGCGCAAGAAGGCACTGTCACCCATTGAATGGAAATGCGATCTGGGCACGTGCAGCAAGCCCGTATTGAAGAATTGAAGTTGTCATGTTGAGGAGGGTGCCTGAAGCAGGTCACAAATGTATGTCGAAGCAGTGCCAGTGAGAGCCTTGTCGGAGAGAAGGAAGATCTTGAATTCAATCTTTTATTTAACCGGTGGCACGTGGAGAGACATCAGTACTGGGAATATGTGATCATGGATGGGTGTGCGAGTGAGGACTCCAGCAGCCGCATACTGCACACGTTGGAGACGATCAGTTAAGTAGGTCGGGATGTCAGGGAGTAGTGCATTGCAATAGTCGATTGCTGTCAGAGGGTGACAAGATATTGTGCAATCTGGCTATGTTTCTGAGATGGCTATGTTTCGTCACCTTGTTAATGTGTCTAGAAGCTGAGTGTGGAATAAAGAGTCACTCCTCGTCTCCGGACTGCCTTAGCAACTTCAATGGTCTGGTTGTCAATCATCATTTGGATGGTTTCAGCCTTGGACAATTAGTGCGGGGTTCTGACAAGGAAAACTGCTGTTTTGTAGCCATTTCGTTTTACGAAATTTTTATTGAGCCAAGCCTTCACAATTGACAGTGAGGACGACATGCAAAGACCAGACGCACTGATGGATGGCTTTGCATGGATATAGATTTGGATGTCATCAACAAAGCAATGGTAGCTGTGATTGAGGCTACGCAGGATATGGCCAAGTAGTTGTATCTAGACGCTGTAGAGGAGTGAGCCGAGGACTAAACCCAAAGGAACTCTGGACAAAACAGGCTGGATCTCTGAATTACGTCTTCCGAGTCTGTCTGAACATACTAAAGTTTTAAACCATGAGCTATTTGTTTTTGTGTGTCTTTTTCTATGCGAGGCCTTATGATTATATTTCCTGAAAATATGTGGGACGAGACGGGCGGCGCGGTGGCGCAGTGGTTAGCGCTGACGCCTCACAGCAAGAAGGTCCCGGGTTCGAGTCTCTCG
>JAZEWT010000017.1:16590683-16607026 GCA_036362905.1 Mordacia mordax
TTCCGGGATAGGCTCCGGCTTCACCGTGACCCTATATATAGGATTAAGCGGTTTCAGATAATGAGATGAGATGAATATGTGGGACTTTTTACTGACTGTATGCTGTAATTTTGTTCGGAAAAATAATGTAGAGGACACTTTAATGCTGTACTCTATTAATATAAAATCTCGTAACTAATTATACGTACATTAATAGCAAGGTGATATATGAACATACGCCAGGTGTATACTCTACACCTATGCTTCAAGCAGATAACATTTATTGACGCAAATAAAATAAAGCATCGGTGTTATTGAACATCATTTTTTGAATCGACATGTTTAGAATGACTCCTCAGTCATAGTCTCATGCACATGATATATATTTCAACACATTCACAACCGTTAATGCAATAGAACTTAATTTAAATGTCTTAAATAGTATTTAAATTGTATTGTAGCTTACTTTGAAAGGCAATGACTGAACTATTTTGCCTCCAGATTTATCCAGCAAGAAATGTGATCACCATGCTCATTTTAGAAATAGAACATCTCATCTCTCATCTCATTGTCTGAAACCGCTTAGTCCTATACAGGGTCACGGTGAAGCCGGAGCCTATCCCGGCAGACACAGGGCGCAAGGCAAGGATATACCGACGATGGGACGCCAGTCCATCGCCGGGCACTGCGGGGCAAGTTAGCCTGCGAGCCAATCAACCTATGTAGCAGCATGTTTTTTGGACTGTGGGAGGAAACCGGAGTGCCCGGCGAAAACCCACGCGGACACGGGGAGAGCATGCAAACTCCACACAGCAAGGCGCCCGAGCCGAGAGATTCGAACCCGGGACATTCTTGCTGTGAGGCGACAGCGCTAACCACTGGGCCACCGCGCCGCCCAGAAATAGAACAGAACGTTGCTAATGAGTCAACACAATTATTTTAAGAGAACATACACATTTAGCAATTCCCACATCTCACACTATTCTTGTCTATAATTATAACTATTAAATAGCCTGCTCTTATGAGTAAACCGTGGCTTGTTAATGCCGTAATTATTTACGTGTTTTTTTTTTTACTTCCGTGCGCAATATTCACAGTGCCTTAGTCTTGTACTGGATATGTGTAAGATAAATTAATTGGCCCAGGTACCTGGAAATTATTATTTACGTCACGATTTTTGATGGGAATTGTAAGATGAATGAACCCTTTATTCGCTCTTCGTTTCAACAAAAGCTAGGTCACAGCCAGGATGTTTTAAGACTAATACTCATCTCATTATCTGAAACCGCTTAATCCTATATAGGGTCACGGTGAGCCGGAGCCTATCCCGGAAACACAGGGCGTAAGGCAGGAATACACCCGACGACGGGACGCCAGTCCATCGCCGGTAAGACTAATACTGTTATTAACAAATACTGGTAAACATGCCTTACAATGGGGCGCCACGGTGGGCCAGTGGGTAGCGCTGTCGCCTCACAGCAAGAAGGTCTCGGGTTCGATTCTCGGCTCGGGTGCCTTTCTGTGTAAAGTTTACATGTTCTCCCCGTGTCCACGTGGGATTTCGCCAGGCACTCCGGTTTCCTCCCACGGTCCAAAAACATGCTGCTGCATAGGTTAATTGACTTGCAAACTAAATTGGCCGCAGTGCCCGGTGATGGACTGGCGTTCCATCGTGGGTATATCCCTGCCTTACGCCCTGTGTCTGCCGTGATAGGCTCCGGCTCACCACAACCCTGTACAGGACTAAGCGGTTTCTGACAATGAGATGAGATTAAACAATACCACTAGCTGTGGCTGTAACTAATTCCATCATTTGCTCATCACCCCAGTTAAAGTTAACAGAAATAGACAGTGTGTGTGTGTGTGGACAAAAAGTACAAAATATCTTCATATTATTATAAAATTGTGCAGATATTTGCGATTTCACCCCTGGATGAAGGCCTCCCAAAATTGCCTCAGTTATGGGAATTGTTTTTACCATGTTTCCCAACCCTGGTCAGTGTGGTTTGGTGAAGGTGGGAGTTGGTGTGCATGGTATAAGACCCAGTGCAGTGATCACTCATTGCTCATGTGAAGAAGTCACACTGAAATTTGTCAGGTTCATAATTCAGTCCACGAATCATTTGTGCCACCAAAATAGTATTTTAGTAGCAGAGTATATTTAAAATTAGCACACCTGTCATGGATTCTGGTTAATTTTTGTTGATGCGCACACAGTTTTACATACACACACACACATGCAAACTCGAAATGGACTGGGCATACGCACACAAGCTACATTGGCATTCCACCGAAATGACTTGAAAATGCACAAATGGACTGGGCAAGCTGCACCTACGCTACATCCATACAAAGACAAAAGACATAGGATTGTGCACAAATACAAATGGTGTCCAGGCGATTTGCTGTTCAAATGACAATTAAGGTTTTAATGATGTAGGTGTAGGGTGGCGCGGTGGCCCAGTGGTTAGCGCTGACGCCTCACAGCAAGAAGGTCCCGGATTCGAGTCTCTCGGCTCCGGTGCCTTTCTGTGTGGAGTTTGCATGCTCTCCCCGTGTCCGCGTGGGTTTTCGCCGGGTACTCCGGTTTCCTCCCACAGTCCAAAAGCATGCTCCTGGATAGGTTGATTGGCTCGCAGACTAAAATTGTCCCGCAATGCCCGGCGATGGACCGGCGTCCCGTCGTCGGGTGTATTCCTGCCTTGCGCCCTGTGTTTCCGGGATAGGCTCCGGCTCACCGTGACCCTATATAGGATTAAGCGGTTTCAGATAATGAGATGAGATGAGATGATGTAGGTGTTCACGGCTCGATGCATGATGATTGCTTCGAAAAGCTGCTCTCTCAGGACAGCCGCGTCGATGCGAGGTGAAGAGAGGGAGCGATTGACGCGGCTGTCTTCATAGAGCAGCTTTTCGAAGCAATTGAAAATTAAAGTTGTCGGAGAGCGTAATCTGTATGTGGCACGCGGTGTCATATAATAATAGTACGGGCATAGTCGCGTGTGCAAACACCCATTTGAGGAGAGTGAAAAATCAATAATTTAGAACTCGCGAGGCGCGAGATCATCGTGTTATTGAGTGAGGTTGAGGTGCATCGGTTGAAAATGGTGAAGGCACGTGAGATGAGATCTGTGTTGATGAGGCCTAAGAACATCCTGGACAAACTGGTTGAAGCTGAAATGGTTGTCTGAGGCGAATATCAGCGGGCACACAGAGGCACTGGGGAAGATACAGGGAGACACGGAGGAGAGACCTCAAGGAGACGCGGTGGCCGTGGCGAAGCAGTACGAGTCTGAGCTTAACAAAGTGTGTGGTACAGGTCAATAGAAGGCTCCTTCGAGGAGATTGCTTGGAAAAGTTACGTGAGAACACACTTAGCTTGAGAGTACAGTGGCGTGAGCAGCAGAAATCCATCCGCTGAAGGGGAACACCGAAGTTGAGAGAGAGCGGCAGCAACTCCAGAGAAGCAGCGTAAGCCAGCAGCAGACCCTAGCGTGACTCGGGTGATTGCAGCGGTGGCGTGCAAAAGAGCAGTGGCTGTCTCAGCCAGGTGTTGCGGCAGTCCTGGGGACAGTGACCGAGAGAAGAACTGGGCGCCGCTGGGAACACAGAGTGAGGAGAGCCGTAAGGTTCAGCACGAGGAGATGTGCATGAGTGGAAGCAAGTGGCTGTGGAGAAACGAAACGCTGATAGCCATGGCAGCGCCTACACAGCGACCCGAGTCGTTATTAATGGGTTGGCCATAGGCATCTTACGCCACCAGTGGGAGGGTGAGGGGAGGTTGACTGCGGACATTACAGTTCCGGGCCAAGACCCCGCCAGGTTATGTAAACGCATGCTCAGACACATAGATGCATGAGGACTGGTGCCAGGTATATAGACTCCAACAAATACACAGTCACACACACGCACGTATGGGCGTACGGGTTGTTGGGCAACATTGCGGCAGCCGGTAATATTTCCACAGTAAGCGTTAGAGTTCATCGGTGGTTTATACACGAGACGCGATGGAGCGTAATATTTTGAAAACGACGTGAGTTGTGAAACCGCTTCACCAGGGCTATTAAGTTGACACCGTGTTAACGCAATTCCTTTGCATCATTGGTTGATTCTCTCGAGGTGAAGTCGTAACTCTTCCCTAAGCAGCCAGTCCCAATCGAGCTCCTAAAGCGAGCACACCCCTTGTGATCTCACCAAACCTTTCTCGCTACATTTGTAACTCCTGCCGTTACCCCCGGGTTGGCTGTGACAACACCCATTGAATGTTAGGTACAATTACTCATTAGGTAGTCCATGTATTTAGATTCTATAAACAGGATTTTGTTTAAGAAGTGCTGTTAGGAACTGGCTGCGTGAATGTGGTGCTGTATAGCTTTTTCATGTTAATGAATAGGGGGTCACTACCCATTTTCCACTATGCTTACTGTAGTATCAACCCATGTTTTCCATAGCGAATGTTTTGAAGCTGTTTATGATGCATTCTTACAGTAATAAAACATTTTGACAAATGACATTGCTGTGGTGGATGATCGATTTATACTATTTAAATAGTTGCACTGCATAAGCAAAACATTCACAACAGCGTAACTCAGTGATGCAAATTAGGCTTGCCACATAAGTGTGCATTTTATAATTGATTATATATTCTAGAAATATATTTCCACAATGTGGGTACATTTGTATATGTAGGCGTAAAAAATGCGTGGCAAAAGACAACATTTTAAACAAAATATATAACAAAGAATCGCCACGATCTTAGGGTGAACAAAATCATAATGCAAGGTCTATGTATTACTGGATGAAGGCCACCCCAAGCCATTGACATCTCTCGTGATACGACGATCTGTCATCTTCTTGCAGGTGAGTTAATGTCATCACTCCAGGTCCGCAGTGCTTGGCATAATCATTCTGTTCCCCATGTAGGGTGGCATGGTGGTGAAGTGAGTAGCACTGCTGCCTCACAGAAGAAATTCCAGATTTATTTCCTGGCTGGGTGCCTTTCTGTGTGGCGTTTGCATGTTCTCACCATGTCTGCATGGGTTTTTGCAGGGTACTCCGGTTTCCTCTCACAGTCCAACGAACTTGCTTATACCTCCCTGCTGGACATGGGTTTTTGCAGGGTACTCCGGTTTCCTCTCACAGTCCATCGATATCTGATAACTTGCTTATGCCTCCCTGCTGGACAACTGTTAAAAAGAGCTACACAGCTCAACGGTTCAATCCAGCTTAAATTAAAAACAAACTGAAAGCACTGCCATTCTGTTACCAGTCTCATCCATCTGTTTGCATTCCTTAATGTGTCATGGCCAAATCCACTCACTTTTCCTAATTTTCAATATCATGTCTTTCACTTGCGTTCATTGTGATCCACGTGCTCCTCTGTGTATCCCGTAGTGTAATTTCCCTGCATGCATCTCTCCATGATTGTTTGATTATGATACTGCTCAGGGATTAATTTCAGCCATATGTGTCTCTGCTTGCAATTCGGAAAAATATTCCGCAACTGCCACCCTACATGCAATATACTCCGATGAACAAAGTGTCTCTTGCATGGCTCTGGATACTGTTCACATGTCTAGTGCAGTCTGCAGGCGACTTGTAAAATATTCGGTGAGAATTTTATCCATAATTGCTCACTTATTTTTCCTTTTTCAGTTTTTCTGAGAATATATTCAACTCTGACTATAATAACTCGGGTGAGAGAATAGTTAGTTGCCTTGACTTTTCGACTATGCATTGTGTTACTTTTTAATACAACTCCAGTGTAACTGTTCTATATAATTTACAGATAGTTTTGTATCAAGCCCTGGAATTGAAAGCACTTGGATGGCTGAATATATTTCCATTGAAGCAAATGCATTTTCATCGCCTACAAAAGTGCGGCAATAAGGGTAAACCATACATGTGTGTCTTTTTCTGGAATCTAATTGATAAACAAAATAACACGCTTAAATGGTCTCAAAATAATGTGTTTACGATCGACGTAAATATTTTGGATATACCTGAAAAAAAAAAACAAATTAAATGCTGTTTAAAAGAATAGAAAATTCCAACCGCTGCTAATATTTTCCATTCTTTGAACCCGGCACAGTTTACTTTTAAGAAAAACAATGTTAACGGTAAGACTTTAAAACCGGAGGAATGCGAACGGCTTCTTCGCCTCGGCTGTTTATGCTCTAGAGAAGCTGCTTGTGATGTTGGCCAGAGCATGTGCCAGAATGAGCTCCTGTAATGGCAGATTAAGGTGCGAGCTTCCCACTGATGATGCCAAAGCCAGCAACCCCCAATTGTGTTTCCCCAAATCAAAACATCGATATGTTAATGAACAAACGTATTTATCGTGAAAACGGGTTAATTCACACGCACTAAATATCAACGTATTGAGAAAAAAATGGCCTGTCAAGTGGCGAGTTTGATATACGTACATTTTAAATAACGTCGTGCAATCGATGTTTTGATAAAACTGGCGTTTAACAAGTGTGGAAAGAGAATAAAGACCCGTTACTGGAAACGTACCTTCACATATTTGTGCTCGTAAACATTTCAAAAATGTTGTCACTGCAGAACATTTTTTTTCTTTCGCCTACTGCATAATACTGTTGGCTTTGGCAAAAGAAGCGGTAACTAAAGCCAAAATTACTGCCCAAGGTAAATACATTCAGCACAGATAAGACGATGGAGAACGGTAACTATTAGGCAAAGATAGAGATATGAAAACAACCAAGAAGCAATTGCTGTTTATACAGTATTAAGATTAAATGGATTGTAAATTGATAGCCATTGAAAAGCACAGTCCAGACGTTGCACCGCTACAGCCGAATTATTTATTTGAATGCTTTGCTTATTTTGTCATCTGACAGAGCTTGGCAGACAAGTGAGTGGGCAAAGGTTTGTACAAACACACTTCATACATTAAAAAATAGAATCGTAATCCGTCCCACCTGGAATACTATACGCCACCTACAGTGTTTGCTTTGCACGCCAGTCATTTCTGTTTATATTTCATCTGCATGTGCCCTGGTAATTGGTCATTAACAGCAATAACAGCACGTACAACAAGCTCGCTGACAATATATTGAGTACAAAAAGCACCCATAGAATGTATTTAGTATCCTCATAAGCTATGACCAATTTACTGCTGGTTGAAGGGATCCCCAAGCCACTGCCATCTCTTGAATATGTGTATCTTTATTAATTACCTGTGTGACTTTTAAATATATGGCTGTGGTGACCTGTGATGTGATGGAAGTGTGCACACGCTGGCTCTTACCCTGCAATGGATGTGCTGCTATGAGTCACCAGCCAGTATGTAGTCATGCTGGGTCTAGAGGGCACATTTCACTCCACATTTGCCTGCTAAACAAAGAGAACCTCCCACGGTTTTCTGTGTATGTGCGCGCGAGCATTCGCATATACATCCACTTTATTTGTATACGATAATGTCTGTACTGCATGTAATCATAGACCCTGATGATGCATGCAATGAGGGCATATTAACTCGTTCCCTGAGTGACAACATCTACATACATGCAGTGTCTACATGTGGGACGGAGTGGTAGAGCACTGACTGCATCATGAACCTGGCGACCTGCTATTTCTGGCCGTGGTTAAAATCAGTGGGAAAGTGATATCTGAACCAGTCCTGCACTGCTTCCCCACGCCTCCTTCAATTAGCATGGTGAAGTATAGTTAAACAGCCCCCATAACTGTCAGGTCTGAGGAGGCTTTAATCCAACATTGGATTGACAGAGGGGTGAACATTTCTCATTATACAGATACATAGAAGGGAATATTACTGCGCAGACTCTCACGGCCGAGTGCTATTACACGCCGACGTGTGTTTGAGTTTTACTGCATGTTGTTCAGCTTTATGTCCGACATATTTTGTGCACGTGCTGGGAACTTTTTCAGGTCCTAAACGCCCCCATTTTGGCTCAAACACCCAGCATTTTGCGCCTATGTTTGGCTTCGAAACACAACACTCCTAGTCCCAAGACATGGAGACAAACGTCGGACATCATGCGGAACAACCGATGGCACGACTTGCAAACACATCGGAGAGCTCGATCAGAATTTCTACTGATGTGCATGGGCAGGAGTCATCCATGGAGCGATGGAATGTATGCAGAGAGTTAACCACTATACTCTGTTCCCCACAGTCCTTAATGCCGTGTGTACTTGTCGCAAGCACTTAGATCACATTATTTCAAGATTAAAAGCTGGTCTTTGAGGAAATCTCTGTGTGGATGTATACATGGATACAACGGATGCTAAGGAAATACTAATACATAGAGTAGGTAGCCAATAACAACATCTCTATGTCAAGTTAAGCAGGACCATACTCGAATAGTCTCTGCATGCTGTAGCCCATTTGAACGTAGCTAAGGTCACGTTTAAAGGAGCAGAGATTTTGCAAGAGCTGCCCCGTTGCTGTAAATGGAATATCTCTCTGTAATAAAGCGTTCAAAGTTCTCACGTTTGTCCTCGTTGCTCGGGGGGAGGCAGTAAATATGGCGGCGCTTAAATTCGTTGCCCAGATTTCACAACTTGCAGACGGAGAGGTGCGACCGACTTCAATCATGAGGAGTTGCTTTATAGCGCTCACATCAAACAACCACAAAAAGGCTCGTTGATAAGAGACGTTAAGCTTATGCATAATTGTGATGACGTTAATGAATAACATCGGGTAACAAAAGAGATCACTGTATTTTTTCTGGGCAAACAACTCTTTCACATGCCCACTCACTATAGCCACCGACTATATACTGATTGCGTCACCGATACATTCCCACAACGCGAAACAGTGAGAATATATGGCTGAGCACCACCATGCTGAAACTTTCTGAAAGGGTTTTGAGATATAGTGATGCTCTTTTTGTTACAGTTTTGACATTGCAGTATTAGCATTCTTGCAGGTTTTGAAAAAAATCTGTCCGGAAAGGAGGCCTCTGCACCAAAATGCCGAGGTCCTCATTTTGGCCCCCAGAAGCCCAACATTCCTAGTGCTGCCGATGTATGGCTCGTCTCCAACCCAATTTAGATATTTAATTTAAGCTAGTTGACAGCACGATAGGAAATGTTTGTAGCTCGAGTGAACTGAGCTTAGATGTGGGAATTGAATTTTTTCGTAAGCCATTTATTTTCTCAAAACGTTCCACTTACGAAGCACGTGAGATTGCAATACGCACTAATAATTTCACTGGAATATAATTTGAGCACCACATCTACCTTAACTGCGACACATTATGTATTAAATCAGATACGGAAACAAGCTGACGTGTTGCCTTGGGAAATGATCCGGGTGGTTTGTTTTCATATTACGCGTTCACTTGACGTCTGTGTAAAACAAATAGATGTTTACTATTATTAGTTGACGATTGCTTCGAAAAGCTGCTCTCTCGGGACAGCCGCGTCGATCGCTCTCCCTCTCTCCACATCGCGACGTTTCGCCTCACACGTTAGAGGCATCCTCAGGCGCAGCATTATTAGATGATTATCATTGTTGCAGCAGAATGTACCCAGTGAGCTTGCAAGCTCTAGCTGCGGGATTCCTGTGAAACCACAAACGTCTGAACTGATCAACGCAATAAATAAACGCATTCCCTATGAACATGCCTTTAAGTATTAGTTAATTTGTATCCGCCAAGAAGGGTAACATTTAAAAACGTCTGAAATACATTGAAAAGGGAAATTATCATCCAATACCATACTCTTAAACATTCTGAACATATGACATACGGTAGTATATTTAATTCACACAATTGTAATGTATTTTACAACACAATTTAAACAAATAACGTAACATTCAAACGATACTATTGTGTATATTTTTAGTCGTCGTGCTTTACAGCTCTTTGACGTTTTTGTGGGTTGCACCACGTGCTATTTTGCAGGATTCCGACGTATCGCTCTATCTGGTGAGCTACCTCGCGATTGCTCACCAAAGTTGTTCTTTCAGAATATCCGTGTCGAGTGCTCCTCCTCTCTTCCTCGTCCAATTCGTCTCCCACATTAGAAATAACCTCAGGCGTGCTGTAACTGAGGATACCTCCATCGCCGACGTGGGAGACAAAACGTCGGAGAGGAGAGAGGAGGAGCTCTCGACACTGCCATCCCGAAAGAGCAGCTTTCTTAAGCACTCATCACCCATCGAGCCGTGAAAATCTGCATAATTACGAAGATCCATCTATCATGCTCATAACAGCAGGGTACAGCCATAAAATCAATCGTGTGATTGCATCCCTTTACTCCACATCTCTGTGCAGCACTTGTGACCCTCGGGTGAAAAGCGCTCAGGATGTGCAATTATTATTATTGCATACACACACCGTTTAAAACATTAGTTTGCATTTCAGCCACAGTACCTCCCATTTGTTTCTTTGAGATCATTTGTGTTCGTAACTCGCTTGTTATTTTAATAGCTTTCAAACACACTTGACATCTTTGTACAATCTTTTTCAACTTCTTTTTTTTATGTAATCGCACCCTTCAAAACCCAAATATAAAATAAAATAAAAGGAGGCATGGGTGGTTATCATCTTCTTCGGCCATTCTCATCATCAGAGTTTCACGACTTTTACTGCAGTCCAAGATAGAAATGTTCAAGTTAAGTCATGACGTTAACTTAGTGCTGGATACAAAAAAGTGATATGTATATATAATACTTGGCCACAACTTAAATTTATTGAGTGCTCAAATGGATTTACAAAATTTGCAGAAGGAATTTTTAAAGGTGAAATATTTCCGTGATATGACTAATTTTCAAAAAGCGCCCAACACAATGTGTTCGTACTAATCCTATAATTAACATTACAACAAGTTTCACTATTTATATTGCATAAATCAGACATACAAGTACACATTATTGGAAATTACACAAGCCCTCTGGGGAGCGATATGACTCATCGCGGAGGAGCCAGTATTACGTGACGTCTTTGCCTCATTACATCTCACCTTGACATTTCAATGTATGATGAAGTAAATTCATATCCCTACAACCCACAAAATAAGTAATCCAAAATAATGAGTTCTGCCAAGACTCTAATTGCAAAGCTCTAATGCCTAGAAGTTAGACACAAAAATTGCAAGAAACATGCTTATAAAGCATTGGCCTTTACAGCTTTATTGCTATTATCTCTTCCTACCTTTCATGAACTATAACGTGCACATTGGGCCTGAAATTGCATCGTATAGTTACAGATTTTTTAAATTTCACTCATTATGAAAGACATTTCTCACGAGCGAATAGTCTGTAAAATTATTCATGCATTATGTGTCCATGCACTTAAAAACGCACAGATCCTCCGTGTTGCCTTTGGTAAACTGTAGAAGCACGTGGTATTAACAACTGCCTATGAAGGTGAGCATGGCGAATAAGTATTGGTGTGTCCAGTCCCACACCCGACCACCTTTGTCTTCCTGGTGATGGCGTTTACACGCTGCGCTAAGTTATTCATTTAAGGCTACATTGATCTTTGGGAAGCCCAGGACGGGTAGCGATATTTTTTGCTGTTATCTGTGGACAGAAACCAGTGGTGGCTAATTCTACTTTCCTTTGATGAGGATGACTCATTCCAAAGGACCACAACTATTGACTTCCTCACATTCAGTTTATTTGCCTGGCAGATGAAATTCCGAGTCACCCACCGATTAGGATTTGAACCGATGCCCCTCTCACAGTCCAAAAGCATGCTCATGGATAGGTTGATTGGCTCGCAGACTAAAATTGTCCCGCAATGCCCGGCGATGGACTGGCGTCCCGTCGTCGGGTGTATTCCTGCCTTACGCCCTGTGTTTCCGGGATAGGCTCCGGCTCACCGTGACCCTATATAGGATTAAGCGGTTTCAGATGCCCCTCTGGTGAGGAGTTTCACTCTCTATCACTGGGCTATACAGCGAGATTCAGAACTCTTTGCTTCTGAGACACCAGACCAGAACCTGTTACCCCTCTCCCCTTAGATCAATTAATAAAGGTAGTCAATGCGGCATTGTTCATGTCATCTTGGAATTATAACATGGGTAAACATCCCAATTTTTAAAAATGCAAAAATGTTAATTAAAAAAAATCCCAATGGAGTTTTAGGACCTGAAAAATGTGCCATTTGCCTCCTACCCCAACCACCACTGATTTGTGCCCTGGCTCTGTCACCACACAGCAGGATGATACAATACAGCAGCTTTAGCCAAATAATAACAATAATTGCACATCGAGAGCGCACGAAGCGCTGCACGCAGCTGAGGAGAGAATGGCATATCGGTAACAACAACGATATAAGAACAGCAATTCAGCAACAATAACTAGCGTTTTTGTGTTTTTGTTACACATTTAAGCTGTTACCTGAAAGTCAAATAGTCGCAATAAATTATAGGACATAAAGTAAGCGACAAAAAGATAATTGTTCAGCAAACAAGGAAAGAAAAATGTTCAAAGAGGACGTTATTGTATAAAGCATCAATGTGCTCACAGTGTATGGTGGCTCTTGTATAACAAAGTATAGTATGTGCTAATAAAGAAAAAATTTGCATCGGGGTGGAGGAAATGTACTGGATTGAGCTACTTAAATCACTCTAGAATGCGGTGTGCCCATTGGGAAGTAAAGCACTTACACCAAAACTAATGAGGCCCGTAGATGTTAAATTACTGTACGTTATCTTATTTTTTTTTCCAAGGAGTAAGGCAATTCAGGCGAGAACAGATAAAGAAATGCATTATGCATTCATTGAAAAGTCTGTGATTCCACATTGCCGAATCCTGTTTATGTGAATTTTTTATGCATGTGAATGTAATGGCCGTGCAAGACAAAATATATCCCATTTATCATGTTCTGCGATGGAAACATAACTTACAACGGCAGGCCATGTAAAATCAGAAGTTTACAAATTACAAAAACGCCTTGTTACTGCTGGCATCATTACTGCTTTATGCTCCCTGGAAAAAGATTTTTTTCTTTTGGTACAAAACATAATGTTGATGAAATTAATGTTTCAGCAGAAAGTGTGTCTGGAGATGTGTTTTGCTCTCTTTTGATTGTGTTTTCTTGCTCGTCCGATTCGATTCCACAACTCGACCGTTGAAGCAATGATTATTAAATCCTCCTGTGCCTCTGTCCACACAGCAGTATACATCGGCTCATCAGTGAGCCAATCAGTAGACCACATCTTGTGGAGTAAAGTGTATGCACTGCCATCTCTTCGAAGTGACCTGGCCAGCGTGAGAGATTAAACCCTCCTTCCACCAGGAATCTTTAGGGTGCCTTCCGGGAGGCATTTCCACCAATCATGAGCAAACAATTGGATGACAATTGCAGAGCTGCACCTTTTCCATATGGAACTGGCATTGCAAGCAGCAGCAATAACAACAATCACAACGACAACGGTGGTAGCTCATATTGGGAGGCGAGGCTCCGAAAACACTAAGATTTTCATGCGAAGTGTGCGCTCTGAGCTACGGTGGATGTGTGTATGTATTAGGCATGCATCAATACGTAGTGTCCATTTATCTAAGGTGAAGGAACCATAGCCCTGAGCCAATTGAACTTCGAACAGTATCCTTCTTTGTAAGTTGTGCAGTCAGCACTAACATCAACAAATGATAAATGGCTATAAACAAACTGTCATCGCCACTGAGGATGAAATATATAGAACAATGATATTCTTTGCCGCATGTCAACAACAAATATGGATTTTTCTAAATATATATTATGAGTGAAATTGATACTTGTTTTTTTACAAATACACATGCTGCATAAACATTACAATAACAATAATCATTTCAACTTGTAACGCGGGCAGAATATGCTCACTGTCAAAGACAAAATGACTTAGAGGCACAAGGAGGAACCATAGACAAGTTCAAAGTCAGCAGTTCTGTGGTCCCTTTATACAAATATGGTTCAGCCAATTCATGGGTGTTAATAAGTGGGAGAAAACCATTGCACTCGCAGAAAATGTACACATGCAAGGGGGCAATACTCCAATTAATACAGATGACAGAGTTCAAGTCCTTATTTTTGCTGTAATAATAATAATTTCATGTACAGAGCGCTTTTTACCAAGGGTCACAAAGCGCTGCACAGAGCTGCGGAGAGAACCATTTTGTACTGCCTTCACCTGGCAAGCCAGGGTATGGCACCTCAATGCCACAGGAAGGACGTTTCACAACACGTGTAAGCCACCAACCCTTGCCTCCACAGTGTTGGATTGCATGCGTGCATGGTCACCAACACTGGTGTATCTTTTATAGCCATTGTTATATATTCTCCGCCAAGTGAAACTTCTTTTCCAAGATAGTTGCAAAAAAGGACAATATTGATGATGTATGGATGTCTGCATTTCACTCTGTCAAACTACGTATAACAGGTTTCCCACATTTTTTAGATCAAATCTTGGACTCATAGAACAAGAAATAGAAAATACCCTTTGGCTAAAGGTGATTACTTATGTAATGACTCCTAGGCGATTTTGGAGAATTATTATATGTATTCAACTAAATAAACGATATACAGTAAATACAATTAGTAATGTCATTCTGGACTCATGAACACAGTTGGTCCTATCACACATTAACTCTACACATCAGACTTCATCCACAGCTAAGCTCTCGACTGCAGCGACCGACCCTGACTTACGTCTGGCGTCGCTCTCAGCAGCCTTCCTCGGCCTCACCCCTCGCTCCTCTCCACCTTAGGCCACCTGATCTTGGTCTTGGCCAATCACGGTCCCTCGGGGAAAGCGCCAGGGCAGCTGGCCCTCCTTTAATTTGAAGGCTTTCGTGACCGATTCTATCCACAAAATATTTTTTTGGGACGAGCAGATTTGTGCGAGTTCCTGATGATGCTGGTTGTAATTATCATCGAAACGTCATATTTAATTGTTAATGCTGTGAGTTTTCTCTCTAATGCGCCGGTGTGCTGAAATAGTGAATAATTATGTTCACGTGACAAACCTTACTAATTATCCGCGTCGGATATTGGAGGGTTTACAATACAATATTTTGTGTGACCTAACCCAAAAAATTTATTTTGTTGTTGGCCCTCCTTTCTTTATGTGCGCTGGGGCCAATGGTAACCATTGGTGGGAAACCATCACACTCGTCGTGTCTCAGCAGGCTTCGACTGAGGCCTCTGTTTTTAGGTCGTTACACATATAACAGACGTTACAGATGTGCATGACTGAGGAGAGCAGTATTAAATGGTAAACCAGAGTCAATCTGCAGGATGCATTTAATAGAGTAGAGTGTGGGTTCTTCAACCTTTTCGAAGACAAATTTTACTTCTATAGCAGCTCACTCGAGCTCCCTCAAGTAGAGGCTATTCCTCGAGTAAGCAAACAATTAATGAGCTGCACTTTTACCTTTGCTCTATGACTGGGGAGAGCTTGACACTGTGGTCAGGGCATTGCTTCATTAAGTCAGTGACCTGAAGTGCGCCCCGGGCCGCAGCTGACGTCAGTCGTGAGTGATATCTGATCTGGTCCCGCGTAGTCCCTGCTTTACAAACCCACAGTGACCAGCGTGCTCACTGCAGGATGATCAAGCATCTCCCATTAACTGGCCAACCGTGAACTGAAAAAGAAATAGGTGGCACAAATAGTAACTTCTATGCAGTTGATAATAACCACCCACACATTAAGCTGGATTCGTTGTTTAAGCTGAAATTTTTTGGCCAGCTCAATAGGGCCATGAATTGCTCCTAAAACACAGACAACCACTAAACAACTGCTGTTCAAAATGCATCATCACATGGCATTTAGCCATGGAGTTAACAAAAAGTAAAACACAAGTGTCTCTACACAGAGCAGCAAAAATATAGATGAGGTTGATAGGTTGATATTGAACCAGAGTTTTACTTTTATTGCCAATTCCATTAAACATTTTGTCCTACATTTTATTACCGTGCAAACTACTCTGCACACAACTCTGCACATTCATTTATGTAACGCCAAAGCCAGGGTGCACAATAGCAATGCATTATAGATATTCATCTTCGTGTGTGTCATCCATCTGGTTTCAAAGGCGCAGGGCTATGTATTAATTGCTATGTCTAGGGTTGAACACAGTGGTTGCAGAGATAAGCACCACCACATCTCTAACCCTAACGTATGTGGATTATACTTTATTAGCCATGTCAAACGAATATATTTTTCACTTTACGAGGGTTTGATTTTTGCGATTTTACATTTATGCTGTAAACTTAATTTCTACCAATTTTCTCTGTGCGGTTTCAATCCACTCATATTTGGCTATGTGGTTGGGCACGTTATTTGGGCAACATTTTGTACTATATTCGCAACACGGCAGGCATCTGTTTTGTGCGGTGCAGCGCGAATTGGGGTGATTCCGATTTCGCTTTGCGCTCCATAAAATG
>JAZEWT010000017.1:16611625-16675862 GCA_036362905.1 Mordacia mordax
ATGAGGGGCAAGCTTTTTAAATCTCTCCCACCTCTGTCCACTCCGGAGTATAAAACACAGTCAATCGGCAAGTTGGTAAAGTGTGGGTATACTTCCTCAATGTCTGGACAGCATGGAAGAGTAGATCATATACCCTGAAGTTTTATCGAGTGGACGTCCTTCCATCAGCAGTGGAATGAGACGGCATTTGCAGGTCTGTGCCTGTACCTTTACAAACTAGCGACTTATACACAAGGACAGAGGAATATTTGCAAAATTTCCACGAGTCTCACACTCAAGAAGTGTTTAAATCACAATGCATTTCAACATTTATAATTTACAGAATATATAGAGGGGCGGCGCGGTGGCCCAGTGGTTAGCGCTGTCGCCTCACAACAAGAAGGTCCCGGGTTCGAATCTCTCGGCTCGGGTGCCTTTCTGTGTGGAGTTTGCATGCTCTCCCCGTGTCCGCGTGGGTTTTCGCCAGGCACTCCGGTTTCCTCCCACAGTCCAAAAGCATGCTGCTGCATAGGTTGATTGGCTCGCAGGCTAAATTGCCCGCAGTGCCCAGTGATGGACTGGCGTCCCATCGTGGGTGTATCCCTGCCTTGCGCCCTGTGTCTGCCGGGATAGGCTCCGGCTTCACCGTGACCCTGTATAGGACTAAGCGGTTTCAGACAATGAGATGAGAATATATAGAGCGGTATTTTCAAATGATGAACGTGTTCCCCCCTTTTTCCAATACACTGCGGAATGACGACCTCTCACACAACTTGCAGGTCATGGTGGTTATGTTACCATAGTTTAGCCACCTTGGTCAGTGGGGGTTGATGAACGTGGGTAGTATAGACATTGGAGCATGGAAGTACTTGACAATCTATTTTAGTGCACTGCCATCAATCGCTTACCGCTAACACCCTACAACAGCCTAAAGCAGCCTATTTGCACGTGGTTGTCACCCCATCTAAGCATCATCCTGCTGAAGTTCGAATATCCGAAGAGGTCTGAAGCATTCTGGTTGAGATTGTCAAACATTTTCAATCAACAGAGTACTCTGTTGGACCTAAAAATAACGTTACGCGTGGTTCACCATAAAAAGACAACAGCCGACACGGTTTAAATATTTGTTGGGTGCGTGTACCTACATCCGCTGTCATGCAAAATCATAAACGCAGACTGGGTTTATTTATGAACCTCTGTATATACCAAGGGATTCATTATCTCATATTGGACCAGCAGCAGGTGTGGCTAGTAATGTCACCATCTCTATTCCTATAAACCTTCACCAAACAACGGATGTTTCAAGAGCCAAGAAGCAATGTACATTTTATTTCCAAATTTATTTCTCTTGCTCTGAACTAAAAAGCTACTGTGCTATAATTGGAACCCCCTGGAGGACTCTGTAAACTATATTTGCTAAGAAGAAAAATCATTACATGGAATTTGTAAACAACCTTTGAGTTTAAAATAGCAATTTATTTTCATGTACGGCAATGTGCAAAACAAATATTTCGGCACAAACTGTAATGTCGTTTAATGAATTTACTTAAAGGTCATGGTTTTGGTTAAATTGTATTTGCATTGTAAAAAAATTGAGATAAGTCCATAAGAAACCAATTTCTTTGAATCAAGTTTTATTGTTGTCGTCCTGGCCCACCTGATATTCGCACTCATGAGAGCATAACGTATTTATGTTATGTTCATTAAACTGCTTCGTGCATTGGATGACATTCTTTAATTGCCACTGATCACGGAACATGCCTTCATTTGCAATGTATATGGATTGGTTTCAACCGCCATTCGTCGTCATTAAAAGAAGTCTGCGAGTCCGCGTTAATGCAGACGCATGCATTTTTTGTACCAATTACGATAATAGCCACATTTGCTCTGTGTTTGACATTCAATGTCACAAGCAAGACAGACTACAGACCATGTAAACCACCTTAGATGTCACACGCAAACTGTGCCGTATAATGAATTGAACAATTGGGAGCAGCAATCATGCGTGACATGACATATGCGTACTGTATAACTGTGCGATTGTGCCACTGAAAAGGTTCACTGCTAGTATCAGTCCGTGTTTATTTCAGCTTGAACGAACCGTTTAGCGATATAGCTCTTTTTAACAGTTGTCCAGCTGGGAGCGTTAAGCAATTTACAACATCTCAGGGCACGGGAGCCATTTAGTCAGCAGGCCAATTAACCTAAGCAGCGTGTTTTGGGACTGTGGGAGCAAAAGCGGAGTACCAAGCGAAAACCCACGTGGACACGAGAACATGCAAACTCCACACAGAAATGTACCCGAGTTGGGAACCCAACCTGAGGGTTTCTTACTGTGAGGTGGCAGCGCTACTCACTGCGCCACCGTGCCCTCCACCACCATGCCGCCAGAATTACTGAAAGATAAGGAAAAATATATTTTGATTGCAGCGTTATTATAAGCAAACCCAGCCAATGCATAAATTAATGTGCCAATGACAAAGCTCTGCATATTCAAGTATTCGCCTCTTACTCAGTATCCACTGATGAGTAACTATTCACATATCAATGTAAAACCATTCGTATGGAGACGTTCTTGCGATTGTATTATCAGGGTTCCATCGTCTTCAATTCAGTGTCCAAATAATTATTCACCCAACCGCACTGGCCTCTCTATGCAGTGCTTTGGACAAATTTGTTGCGTTTTGTGTTAGCTGTGCTTGTGCCTCCACTGCCGATACAGTAACATAAATTTTCCCACGTGTGTGTAGAACGCTCGTTGTAAAGAGCTCTCCTGGGCTATTATTTGGTGATGACACATTGGTAACGGTGCGCGCACACATTTTGCAAATAAAGCTCAAATCGTTAATATCACTGTCGTAGCGGTGTCAAGGACGTAATCTTGTTTCTTTTTAATGGTTTTAAAAAACTCCTTGCTGAATTGAAGTGAGTGAAGCGACATATTTGCCGAAATGATTATGACCAGGAAGGTCAGTGGGAACAATGGATGCAGATTCCTGATCCCTCGGTCAGCGCAAATACACTCCCGATAGTGTCACTCTCCCAATATCTGCCTCCACGTCTCCGTGTTACAAGAAAAAAATAGGAACGTAATCTGCAAGCGACATTTTAGCGTGCATATCAAACGTTATTGATTGCACACGTTCTCTATCAAAAGTGGATCTAGTTCGTTCGTGGACTATTTTATTTGGGCATTAATATAAAAAGCAGTAGTTTATCGTGTTGGTGTCATTAAAAAAATGATGACCCCAACCCCTCGATTCTCTTGACAATAAGACTGACTTCTACAGCTGCAAATTGATAATGATTTTGTGTTCATTTTTTTTAATTAAAAAATATTACTGACTTGTCATTTTACAAATGAGACATTTCGTTGGTGTTTGAACAAGTGGCAAATCGGGCCATTAATTTTGTTCCAATAACTCTTTCTACTTTTGTTTCTGATGTACCAAGTATACCGTCTGGTCCAGAAGCTTTTACCTGTTTTCCCTGTCAAGGACAGTGTTTACGTGTATCATACGGAACGTCTTCCATTTAATCTGCGACAATTTTTTTCTCTCTCTCATCTCATCTCATTGTCATAAACCGCTTAGTCCTGTATAGGGTCGCGGTGAGCCGGAGCCTATCCCGGCAGACACAGGGCACAAGGCAGAGATACACTCACGATGGGACGCCAATCCATCACCGGGCACTGCGGGCAATTTAGGTGCAAGCCAATTAACCTATGCAGCAGCATGTTTTTTGGACTGTGGGAGGAAACCGGAGTGCCCGGCGAAAACCCACGCAGACACGGGGAGAACATGCAAACTCCACACTGAAAGGCATCCAAGTCGAGATTCGAGCCCAGGACCTTCTTACTGTGAGGCGACAGCACTGCCCACTAGGCCACCGTGCCGCCCGACTGTTTTTTTTGCTGTAGTTATTCATTCATTATCAACACCCACCGAATCTTATATTGGGTCATGGTGAAGCTGGAGTCTATCCTAGCAAATAAAGGATGCAAGGCAGGGCCACACACAGAATAGAACGCCAGTCCATCGCAGGGTACGGGGGGGGGGGGCAATTTAGTCAGCCCAAGTAACCTAGGTAGCATATCTTTGGCCTTTGAGAGGAAACCAGAGTACCCAACAATCATCCATTCTTTTTTTTTATCACGTGCACAATATTTTTACGGACATAAATGACCGAGATTGTGGGACTCGGAGCCGAGTTCAGTGTCGCTGGATAGTTTTGAGCAAGAGGCGGGAGAGGTGGAGCCTATCAGTGCCTCTCTATAGTCAGTGTCGTGTGAATGCTGCTGCCATTGAATGTGCAGTGGAATGGCGTTCCAGACAGCAGAGGCTGCCACAGAAAAATTACACCTGGAAGTAATGGTGGTGGTCCTTGGTTGTAAGCTAAAGTAGTTTGTTTCATAAATCTCCCTAAAGCTTACCATTTGTGACTTGCCAATCATCAACTTCCTTTTTACTGCTTTCATGCTCCCACGTTCAATCAGTTTTGTTTGGTGTTCTCTAAATTATTTTCTCGTTATTTTCCTCATTGTTTTACTGAGTTCTGTGTATTCAATCATAGCTCGGCACATCAATCTTTCTTCATGTATCCTTCTCTTCCTCTACATGGCTTTTGTTGCTTCAGGTATTGGTAGAAGGTCGATCGATGGGGGAGGGGGGAGGGGGGTCAAGGCAGTGACACGTGGTAGAGAAGACGTAAAGCAACACTGCTGCAGAACCCCATTCCAAGTATCTGAGGCCCAGGGCCAACAACGACAATGAACCCCAGGGGCAACCAGGGCAGCCAGGTCAGCCAGGTCAGCCAGAGCAGCACCAACAAGTCGCAAAACATCCACGGGGAGGGCTTGAGTCTTTGACTAATGAGTCATAGAGGAGATGACTACCATGGAGATGACTTGCATCACGGGATCATGATAGATGTTGACAGCTTGGGGACTCCTACATAGTTGCTGATGATGACGATTAAATTAATTATGGGAAACCTTTCTGCAAACAGAACGAGATAGTGAATTTTGATATATGCTTCTGGGACTTGGAGGAAAAGTATGCGGTGTTTGCTCTCCCACGTTCGCCATGGCAAAAGCAAAACAAGTTACAGACTGCCCCGAGCAATTTTTTAACTTCTCAAGGCCAGCATGAAGTGGACTTGAATGCCAGTGATTTTGGATGAAAATCGAATGGCTCCACACAGCAGGTGCTCTCCCCTCTACTGCGCAACTACCATCTTGGCCAACTCTCCTAGTTATTGCATGAGCAGATAATTTCGAAATACAGTGCAGGAGCAAATATTCTGATTTAAAAAGACCAGAATCAATAAACACATCACCAACATTAATGCCACACTGCATTTTTTGAATAGTCTGTCACTATATTGTAGACTGATTTAAAATATATGTAGATTGACGTAACATAGACCTCCGTTACTCAGAATGCTGCTTTATGAGCAGTTTTCACTTTGTCGACAGTTGATAAATGTCACTCTACCGTAATGTATAATATCTCCCCCTCCCTTAAGAAAACACACATATATACAGTGTTATATTTCAAGGAGCTAATCTATTTACTTATTTTCTTCCATAACTATTAGGATGCTGCTGTGGTGCAATTGTCAGCAGACTGCACGTTCAATGTAAAATGTCCCTGTTTGGTTCGTCCTGCCAACGCAGCAGTTAAAACAAAGGCCAGGTTCGTTAACTCTGCAGACCTCTGTCCACACGTTAATATAAATGGGTACGCCATATTTATTAGCTTGGCAGGTTGAATGTGGTGGTGTAATGTGTGGGGATTGCCATCTCTTCCAAGGTGACTGGCCAGTTTTAAAGAGTTGGCCAAATATACTCTCCAGATGTGCTGTCTAGAGCTGGCTATAGCAGAGGCTCATCAACCTGGAGTGGCAAAAGTAATAAATAAGCTGGGATGAACCTCTTTCTCTTTACCTTAACTCTAAATTAATAAATTTAGCTACGTTCTCCAGGAGCCCTACGTTGGCTTAGCGAAAAATTAAATCCATTAGAAATATAGCCACGTGCAACAGAAATGATTTTTTGTGCGTTGCAGTATTCACACTTGCCATGCTTGCAGTTTGGAACAAGCTCCAAAATGCATGTTATGCAACCAATGAATTTTTAAAACAAATTAGAAAAAATATACATATACTCTTCGGAAGTGTTCTTTATCAAAATCCTCGGCCAGTAGAATGTGATATTTTGTCAAAATGGGCAGAGTAAGAAATATCTAGAAACAACCATTTGGAGATTGTCCTCTGTACGGCAAGCAAGTGTCCAGTAACCCTTGTGTCTGTGACTGGCTGCCTCCACAGAGCAGTGCTTCCCTCCTTTGCCACTCCAGCGCGTACAAAAAAAACATATATACAGACTGGTATGCGGGGCACCGCGCTTACCAACACAAATCACTGGTGCACTCTTGAGCTTGTGTAACAAATGAACATTTGTGTTATTAAAGCGATAAGAAATGTAAATTATTTACAGAAAGCCAATAATGAAAATAAAACACTTTTTTCCCTTCCTCCTTCACAGCCACTTTTTAGCTTAGCTGACAAGCGTTGTGTATACTGCGCTAGAGTCGAGTAACAAAAAGGGAGGGAGGGAGGGAGGGCTTTCAGTCTTCAAAATGTCAACACGTGCATAAAAATATCAAGCCGGAATATTTTTTTAATCTAGGCGGGAAATATACACGTTTGGGTGCCATGAATGGCACTTTTTTCTTGTTCCTGGTAACCATCAGTAAGGGCTGGTTTGGTAAAGTTTTTCTTGTTTCAGCTTCAGCAGGCATGTGGTTGAGCCCACATGTTTCACTTGGCGTTGGGGTGCATTATGATGATCAAGTGCAATATTCATCAAAAAGGCAGACTTTCAATATCACTTACGTTAATAACGACATACTCCCGTTTTCCAGTTGAGCCACGTTTTGCTAAGCGATGTTTATTTGTAAATCTGTGTGTCGAGTTGGTTAGAGCACTGCACTATGAATGTGGAGATCTCATCTCATCTCATTGTCTGAAACCGCTTAGTCTTTTACAGGGTCACGGTGAAGCCGGAGCCTATCCCGGCAGGCACAGGGCGCAAGGCAAGGATATACCGACAACGGGACGCCAGTCCATCGCCGGGCACTGCGGGGCAATTTAGCCTGCGAGCCAATTAACCTATGTAACAGCATGCTTTTTGGACTGTGGGAGGAAACCGGAGTGCCCGGCGAAAACCCACGCGGACACGGGGAGAGCATGCAAACTCCACACAGAAAGGCACCCGAGCCGAGAGATTCGAACCCGGGACCTTCTTGCTGTGAGGCGACAGCGCCAACCACTGGGCCACCGCGCCGCCCGAATGTGGAGATCAAAGTTCGATTCCCATCCAGAGTCAACAACAGTGACGAATGACATCAGAACGGATGCTGCCTCCAACCACAAATTAGGGTTTGGGGAAACATTCATTCCCCCTTCCGGACCAGCACGGTGAAAAGGGTGAAGTATGGTGAAAAAAAACCACACACGCATTGACCAACATGGTATGGGGAGGCTTTCATCCAAAAATATATAGAGATTAGCTGGAATGTTTTATAATATATATGAAAATTGCTGTTAAGATGTGCTCTTAAAAGCAATTAAACTCAGGTCAACGAAGTCGCAGTGCAGTGCGCTAATCTCTGCGCCACGGTTTCCACAACGTAACACTCCACAGTATAACACAACACAAACATATATAACAGTCAGCAAGTTTAGGCAAAGCGATTATGGTCGAGGGTGTATTGAAGTTGCATAAGGTATTAACGCAATAGTTTCTCATGGTGACAAAAAGTGTTATGTTGTTGCTGTTGTTATATGCATTAATCACTTTCACAATGCAGTGTCACCGACAAATATGCTTCCAGCAAAGTCAAGGTTAATCCTTTAAGAAACATACACAATAAGGAGCAACGTATAACAAAAGAAGCTAACACAACAATAAAAGCATTCATAAAATATTTACCTGTGCAGTCAATTGCCCCGTTACATGCTGCTCTCTGGGCACAGTGAGCATGTATTATTCATGCTTCACATGTGTATGACATTTTTCAGTAAAACATAGGTTTATCCATAAAATGAATCAATGTCAAAATTTATGCTATTGTGTCAAAAACAGCCTTCATATCAAAATAATCCACACGTGTGGCTCTATATCGCCACCTTGTAGGCCACCTGCTCTCTTGATGAGGCAGCTTATTATTTATTGATATTTTTCCTCGTGTAATCTTAAAAAAAAAACGTATTCGGATTCCTGGGGCGTCATACGCATAAAACTTTGGATAAACGCGCAAACGCACGCGTGATCTCGCCAGGGGTGTCCAGCGTGCGTGCGAATCACCAGGCCTCACGATGCCCTTGATTTCCGTACCAACCAAGTGTCAGTGGCCTTATTGTACTGTGTCGCTTCCTGTAGTTGAAAACACAAAGACAGATGACTCCTGTTGTGTTCATTCGAGTAACTGTAAGATGGATTTACACATCTTACTCAGTTGTTATTTTGTTCACAGAAACTAATCGTGAGTGATGAACAAATGTTAAATATATTTTTCTCATGTATAATTTGCTGCATCAGCAATTTGTAAAATCTACAAATAAATGATAAAATAAAAGGAAAACTTCAAAGGAGAAACATACAAGCCAACATGATTTTCTACAAGCAGAGTGCAACACGGAGTTCCATTGTTTTCCCAGTAGCTGAAACATTTTAGCTCATTTTTACATGACATAGCCACTTTTACAACAGCACGTAATTTAATTTCCATCATAACGATACGTTGAAATTTGGCCAAGTTTGCATGGATAGAAAGAGGGCTTGCAGTTGGATTGGCTTAGTTGAGGTTTGGCTCAGCCCCGTAATGAAACTCACCTCAACGAGAGAAACGTTGAATGTCCACTACTGGGTCAGAGCAGTGAACAGAAAAGGTCTGATTGTTTGAGTGAGAAAACATGTAGACTTTTACACTGGCTGCATTTCGCGATGTTATTTGATGTGACACAAAAAAATCTAAATCTTGAGATATGAACAAGCACAGATTAAAGAATGCAGTTAGTGATCTGATGTATAAAATAACATTTAAAATAAAGTCCAAATTAGCTTTAATTCAAACATCCCTAAACCAATATTTCCTTTTTACATCACTGCCATTATAAGGATATTAAAACTACGCTTGATATTTTCTATGCACATGGTGACTGGTAACCACTCAATAAAACATTTAAACAGACAGTATCCACTGAAATTTTTTTTCCCTACTCCTGAATTCAAATTATAGTTTAACCTTTATTTCTGATATAGCAAGCAATTTCATTTCAAAGCAAATATAAAAAGGACATTCAATGAAAAATATTATTTCGGTCATTTAAAGTAGAAGGGATAAACATGGACGACTTTCATAGAATGTTATTCTCATATCTAACATGACAAAACACCGTTTATTTCATTTTAAATGTTTACATGCTATCCTAACTTGAGAATATTCTGTCATTTGTTTCCATGGAAACACCCTAAAGTGTGGAATTTGTGTGCCCTGGCTTTAATCCCACCACTCAGGGCCGCGAGTGCTCATTCCGTATTCAGGCAGCGGCTGCATATCTTATACCCAAGTACATTCGGGTGATTTATGACGGAGCTATCATGTCGTCCCTACAGTGCTCACGAATACCTTAAACAACTTGCATTGTTGCGACCCGAGAAACAATCTGAACGTCAAGTTCAACACTTCATTCATCTATTGTTTTTGCTCAGGCACTACTTTGATTTGTACCAATGATGCAATTGTTGATGTAACTTATATTTTTGTTGCGCGGCTGAAGTTATTGTATAATGTATATTTTATACACATGGAACAATTATCTACTTTAATACAAAAATAATCATCAACAATACGATACATGAAATAAGTTCAAGAGGACGTTCACACCAAGGAGATGAAAAAATTAAATGAGCTTAGGTGCAAGAGGTTAGTTCGTGCATCGCTCAAGCAGGGTAAATGACATTGGTCTCCATCCAACAGTGGACTGACCATGATTTCTGACGAATAAACGATGCATGAACATCGACTGTACATCTTCAATGTGTGGAGCCTGAACATTGTGGTTTTATGCCACAAACGTAAATGGCAGATTATACGGCCACAGCATTGCCATTTTTCTCCAAGGTAGAGGCTACTATGACATTTGCAATATGAAATTGACATGCCAAAGGTGCTATGGGTGAAACCATCGGAGAGAAATATTAAGATTGCCATGGTGCACATGTTTGCTTGCAATGGAAGCTATGTTCATACGTGCTTCATATGACGAGCACAATTCCACCGTGCATTTGCACGAGGACTCCATAGAATTTTAATCCCCGTGGAAGGAGCCAGCACAATTATGCCAGTGCCAGAAGCTAAGATTTATGATGCGGAGTGTGGGCTGATTGGCCATTATGGTGTTGAATGAAGCAACGGCAGGGTCTTTCATATGCCTGCTGTGTCAGCAAAATATACAGTAGACGAGCCTTTCAAAAATCGCACCGTGCCTTGCTCGTTGTTTTTAAAAAGCAACGTTTTTTTTTATTGTTTACGCTATTTCATTCATTTGGTTAGAATTGTTTACGTTGCCCAAAGCAGTGCTGAATTTTCATTGCCGCAAGGCATTCGTTTAAAAAAAAGAAAAAATACGGATAACGAAAAAAATATATTCTAAAGAGACAGCGTGATGTTTTGCAATTTCACAAAGGATAAGAGAGCATGGATTTATATACATACATGTTGCGGCATAAATTGCTTTACCCAGAATAATGGGAGCACTTTGTGGGCAAAACTATTTATTAGTAATTACATATTTTGTTTAAAGTCTACTCCATCATGCTCAATGCACATGTTGCATCTTTGGGTTACTGAACAACGCATAACACGGCAGAGTTCTGTGTTGTTATTCAACGCGTCGAATTCTGGGCGCATCAAATAATTATTCTCGGGAATGCGACTTCTGCCGCACCCTCTATATGCAAATCACCCTGAGCCTTTAATCACTCGCGAATGGAGAGCAGCACCCCGCAAACAGGGTGGCCTCCTGCTGTGGCTGTTTGCACAATTAATTGAGGTTAGTTAGCGAAACCAAATCCGCCGTGGGTGAACGGGCGGCAGCGCAGTGCCCGCGACCCATCGTTAGATTCGCGGTTGTGTTGGTACCTGTGCCAAGTACCACCTGACCGCGGACAAAAGCGACACAAGAGGGCCGATCTGGAAATGAACACTCAATCTTCAACAAATTCCCTCATTGATTTGTCGCTGATGCGCGACAAAACCCGAGTGGCCCGCGAACTGCACCGACGCGCTAAACATTTTGATCGGGTCGGCATACTGAAGGCCAGGATTTATAGAGCATGCACCAGTAGCTTGTAAGCTCCACGGAGCAACTGCAAGCCGATATAAAACGCGTTAGAGTTAAACACGGTGAGGGCAGTAACTGCTTTATTTAGCTCATACGTGTTGTGATGAATGACCTAAAGCTCACATATTAACATGCTTATATGATGCAAGACCCATGATCAACTGCATATATAACATTTGGGGTTTGTATCACCGACACAGAAGCTGTAAAGCCAACATATCTGAGTTTTATTTGCAGCCATGGCTCATGTCAAAGTTGTGATAGTCTGAACTTGTCCCGGCCCCCCCCCCCTTAACCAGCCCCCTCTGACCATTTTGGTGATGCATTGTCAAACAACCCCAATTAACGACGCTATGGAGAGGTCTTTATCAATTTTGGAATTCTCAAAGGGCTGAAAAAAAGAAGAGTATTGTTGTCATGATATCTAATATATATGCATAATCTAAGCAATACATATTTTAAACCATGTGCACTCATCCCCAAACTGGCTTGTGATTTTAATTAGAATATTAATTGCACCTCGAGAGCACTTTTCACTCGAGGGTCACAAAGCGCTGCACAGAGATAGAGAGAACGTCATAACAACAACAATTACACATGAACGGCACATCAACGACAATAACAGTATTTTTTTGTTTTGTTTAATACAAAAATTTAAGACCAAGCAAATAAGCCAAGCAACGCTCTCTCGCTCTGTCTTTTTTGGTATGGATTATCCATTAGGACAGATACATGATGGTGTAAATCTTGGCTCTTCAGACAGTCTACTGTGACGAACTTTCATGCTTCCCACTGTTATGATGAACTCAACAGCTGGACTAAGACCTGAGTGAGCCCATCTCAAAAGGGACTCATAAACCCACAGCAGGCACAGGCAGATGTGTATGGGCTCATGGGGCTTGGAGATGTCGAAAGTAAATCAAACAGATCATATTCCATGGGAGCGGGACAAAAACATATGCTGGCTTATAATAATAATTGCGTTTCTAGAGCGCTTTTCATCCGAGGGTCATAAAGCGCTGCACATAGCTGTGGCGAAAACGGCATGTCAGCAACGACATATGAACGGCAAATGAACAACATGTTCTTTGTACTTTTGTTACAAATCTGAGCTGTGGCGAGAACGGCATGGTAACAATTACAACATCAGAGCGGTTCAATTCAGAGTCAAATATTGGCTATAATTTAGAGGAGGACACAAAATAAGTAACAAAAAAGATAATTGATCAGCAAACAAGGAAGGAATAAATGTTCCCCAGCAGGCGCAGTTCGGCAGCGAGACATCATCCCAGCACGAAAACAGAGAGCCGCATCAACAGTCCTAGCCAGAGGACTTCAAAGCCTTATGGAACAAGTGAGTCTTGAGACGAGATTTGAAGATACCTATAGTCCAGTGCACCACTAATTCAGGGACGTTCACCCTCGATAAGGCCAATATTAATGTACTCTATTCTTACGACATGCTTGGGGCCACTTCCAGTGTGGAAAACACAGTGTTTACTAATGTAACCAAGCAAAGTAGCATTGCTTTACAGACGAAGGTCATTTCAGGACATATTTCAGGCAGATTTTCTTATAATCTGTCTAATTAAAAAAAGAGCGGAATAATTCATTAGCAATACGCCTTCCATTTGCGGTTGTGTCCTTTAAATTAGCAATCAATTATCATCGGCATGCAGCTATGAATTTTTAATATATTATTTCCACACGTGCAGCATCGTTACCGACAAAGCAGATTAATATAATAAACCACACGCTGCTGCTTAAAAAAATGAGTCTGAAAAAAAAACACGCAATGGAAGTTTGACATACAGATGCGTGTATAATATAAAATATCACTAGTTTTTTTTTTGGTATTCGTGTTTGAAAGATGTGGGTCAAAAACTTGCAGTAAGGGATGTCAGAAATGTGGATACGTCCTTAAACATTCTCTGCAATGGGTGCATTTTTAAAGCCTCAGATATCTAATTGTACACGTATAATTAGTGGCATGATGCTGGTCCAATATTAAAGTTACTCACATATTCACGTGATTGAATATTTTTGGCATTTTTTTTCTGAAAGCATGATGCTTTGTCATACATATCGCAAATGACACTTATGCATGAAATGTTTTTTTTACATGCAGCGCACGCTACGGATGTAGTTTATCATGGCTCGATATGTGAGAATTTCTCTCTGGATTAGCCGTACCAAGCAATCCTTTTCTCTCCCTCGGGACGTTTCGCCTCCCACGTTTGAGGCACCATTTGGTGTTTCTGGAAATGCATCCAATGTGGAAGGCAGGATAACGTGATGGGGAGAGAGAGGGGAGGGCGATTCCAACGGCTTTCCCGAAAAAAAGGCTATGCAAACCAATCACAACGTCAAATTTTTGTTTAGCTTCACAACTATTTCCGAATCTAGACTCGAAATATTGGGACTGAAATGAAGTCAGGAGCCATGTACACTGTTTTCTGCTGTCAGCAAAAGCCATGCTCAAACGTAAAATTTTAACACTCAAATAACATCTGTTTGGGATTTTTTTTTCTTTTAACTGGCCCAAAAAGTTGTGGATATAACAGAATATGCCAAAGAAAACCAGCCAGCATAGGCAACTTCCCACAGATAAACACCCAGTGTCTAGATGTCTCTTCATCGATTTAATGAGTAAAAGGTAACTGCCACATTGCTTTCTGCTACACAAGTTTCACATCTGCGTTGTGTATGTTGGTAATCAGTGCAAAGAAGACAACACAGATAAAGACACAAGAATACTGGCTAATAGTAAGTTTGAACATCTGTTTATGACACTCCTATCATCACAAATGCAGCAGACAAATGAGTGTACTTCTTGTAAATGAATACATTATAAAAACACATTTTCATAGCAACTGTCACTAACGAACAATTTGTTAGAGAAGGTCACCAAAGTCTGGGAATTTTAACTGGTCATTATCATCATCATTTTTTTTTATTTCCCGCAGAGAATCCATTGGTGCCCAGAGATTTGGCCGGTATTTTATGTTTTAAATCTCAGAGTCTGGCATCGGGCTTGAACACACTAATGACAATTTTCCCACTGCTCTCAAGAGACTGTGCGTGCCCTTATGTGTTGCAGTGGCTGAAAACTTTTTAAAAAGCTAAGGGGGCACAATAATGTTGCTGATTCTACAGCTTGAACAAAAATATTGTTTGCTTATGGTCGCGGTCTTTTTTAGAGGATGAAATTTCCTAAGATACTTGGCTTACAACATTCTTTCATTACTCTATTTTATTTAACTGTTAAATTTCTGCAATGGCAGAATTACCTGTAAGTTATTTTTTGCCCATTTGCAATGCTCACTTTTCACTTTCTCTATATTCTCTCATAGAGCATTTTATTGTAGATTATCAACATATACATGCGTAGTATTTTTCTTGTAAAACGTCCAACATTTTGCAAACTTCTATGCCAAGTGTTTTTGGCAACACCAAAGCGCTTAAAAGCGTGCTTTGCCAAAGATTAAAAATATATATCATTCCTCACATCAGCAAGTTGTGAATTGTATCTGGTATTAAGTAATGGTGTGTACATTTTACACCACGTGACATCTTTCTGATTTACAGGAAAATTTTCAAAGAGCAGGACATCTCATAAAGGCACTTGAGAGGTAATAACCATTACAGAGTTTGTGTCGTAGTAAATTATTTTTATAAGCAATTAGTGATTTAAGATAGCGACTTCGGGGCACCATATGCTTTTTAAACATGCAGGCATTTCCCCAACTAATTCCTAATTCTCTAAATGATACAGAAATACTATTTCATACCATATTGGCTACCAACCGCTAAACAATATTGTAAAATAAGAGGGATATACCATTGCAGAGTGTGCAGAAATCGACCCGATGTAAGCTCTCAGTTCCGACTGATAAGAAATATGGTTTGCTAGAATGAGTCTGAGGACATGATAGACTACGCTCACGTGCCCAACATTTTCCTGCTAAATTGATCGGAGAAAAGGTCATAACATGAATACACACAAATTCTACATTCATCACAATTCATTTCTGTCACGAAGACTATATAAAATAGTAAATTAAATGGTTGCATAGAAACCTTTTTAAAGCGATGTTACTCCTGACAGAGGACTTTAATTGTAAAAAGTATCAACGTAATGGGCCAACTATTAAAAATCTGCCCGATTAATCCTGGACATCAGAAAGGGCAAAAGGTTTGAGAGTGCCTGTGAAACGATTTCTGCAATATAATAGATAGATTCATTCATTTATTATCAATACCCACTTTATTCTGTGCAGGGTCGTGGTGGGCCAGAGCCTATCTCGGGCGACAGAGGGCGCAAAGCGGGGGAATACCCAGGATGGTGCGCCAATACATCGCAGTGCACACTTTTTTGGGGCAATTTACTCAGCAGGCCAATTAACCTAGGCAGCAGCGAGTCTTTGGCCGGTGGGAGGAAACCGGAGTACCCAACAAAAACCCACGCATGCACAGGGAGAACACGTAAACTCCACACAGAAAGGCACCCGTGGCGGGTATCGAACTTGGGTCTTCTTACTATGAGGCGACAGCTCTACTCCCTGTGCCACCGCACCATCCTATTAGATAGATGATATTACTTAACCGATGAGCAACTCCAGTTAGAGAGATTTGATTGATTACCAACGATAACTTCGACTACTAAAGCAATCAGATAACCTGAAAATAGTTGGGAAACACAGTGTCACCTTTGTAACGTTGTAGGTTTTTACAGCTCCATGCATGATGAATGCTTTTCAAAGCTGTTTTTATTCGGGATAGCCATGTCATGTGCTCCTCCTATCTCCTTCGCAACGTTTCGCCTGACACATTGGAGGAATCCTCCGTCGTGATGTGTACTTAGAAGGTCTTAGGATGCCTAAGAAGGAGCCCACCTCACAGCACTCGCAAAATAACAGCTTTTAAAATAATTCTCAGTTAATTGTATTGTCACACCGACATCGTACACAGAAGAACCTCACTATCTGCGTCTTTTCTCCTCGCGGATTTTCCCACCCAGTAGTCTATGAGTTGAATAAATGTTTACGTACAGTTGTTGTGGTATGTAATGTCTGTAGAATACAATACATCAAGACTGTCTCAGATCGCCTCAGGAAACGTCACGAAGGATAGAGCAGGAACACTCGACACGGCTATTCCGAAAGAACAGCTTTGGTAAACAATCATCATAGTATCATTTCTATTCCCACATGTGACGGTGGAACGGAGGTAATGGATGGGGCTTAATGACATCATCAGTATCATCAGTCATATCATGCTGTCGTCGATTTTTTTTTAAGCCAATGAAATACAATATTCCAGTAATCCTGCCAGCTGTAATCACAATAATCAAACCCATCGCACCGGGGTGAAAATGAGCGGTTACTACCATTTCATCAGAGGATCCCAAGTTATGATGCTTGACCAGAGTGACCCTAACTCAATCACAGCACACACGGCATACTGCTGCATGGCTCGCCCAATATACGAGCCGTTTCCTTAACCCTGAAGCAGGCGTCCTTCGTTTATTTGTAGACTTTTTTGTTTCAATTTGTCCAGCTCCCTACAACTAATACAGATTACATATGAAATGATGCTTGCAAATTAAGAGAAAGGAGGACTGAGGCTTCAGCAGGGATGGGGCTGTGCAGCCCTTAACTATATGCATCTCTCCTAAGGTACAAATAAATCCATCGCTTAACACGTAGAAAGCACTTGAACTTTCCGGAGTGGGAGGATGCACTGGAGATCTCAGGAATCTGGACTGAGCCTCATCCGGACAGGCTACAGTGGTCGATATTGTCAGGTTCTCAAAAGCCTTCACAATAATCGACCCTGGCGTGCAGAAATGACGAAAACTGCAGGCTTGCCCTGCGAAATCATCCAAGTTCAACACTGCACTTTATCGGCAGCCGCTGCACTGCATTATCTAAAGGTACAAAATAATTACCTTATCGTTTATTCTTAGCTAACATCACCGGCACGAATTATGCACGGCTCACAGGCACACACGCGTGCGACGTTGCTCAATGGGCCTGTGCATTAGACCGTGGGAGCGCTACTCTGCAGCTGGATGAAAACGCTTAGCATTGGGAGGGGGGAGGGTGGAATTTACATATTTTATGTTTTTAACTGTAATGATTTCAACGTGTTAACAGAAACAAGTTCAGTATTTGCATGCCTTGGTGATAATGCATTATCTGTAACGTGTTAAAAAACGGGTGCACCGCTTATACTTAAATAAATATTGAATGCTATACCCTGTACAATGTAGAACTGTCTCTACCAACATTAGGATAATATTTAGCACTATGTCCATTTCAGAGCACACTGCTCATGCCGAAAAAACAAATTAATTAGTGTTTTAAAAAACCTTATCAATTGCGGCTATTGCTATCATTACTGCGTTTTTCTTTTCTAATGTCTGTCCTAACCTTCTGGCCTCATTTTTCACACACAAATCCCTCATCCAATTTTCTACTTTAAGATTTCACGTCCAGTACACCGATATAGAGGCTTACTTGGCAGCATACTTATATTTCCCAAAGTATACATTCGTTATATAGCATTAGTCACCATGGAAATTATAATTGCCTTGCGTAAATACCATTTGCTGTTGGGAAAAAATATATATACTTTGATAACCAAAATTATCTTGACATTGGAACAATTCAGCGCATAAATAATAAGACATGCAATAGAATTACCGTATTGCAGTGTTCCATAGCAGAGAATCGTTAAAACAATACAAAACAAAATAATTACTCCACTCAACTAGATTGTTAAATAACTCCGTCCATAAAACCTGCATTTTACACTTTGGCAGTATTATTTTGTTCATAAACATATAATGCGTATTCGCTAATGATGAGGCTTTTTAATTTTGTAAATCCAGAAACATACGTGGTGCTAACACAATAAAGCTTCTTTTCACCCTTTTAACAGTTTGCAGCATTTCCCATGAAAAGCATCTAATGAGCAAATAAGGACTTTTAAATTCAATTGAGTGATCTCAATCCACTTTAGCTTTGCATGCTAATCGAATCTGATGGCTTTACATCGTTCCTTCAGACCGCTAAGCTGCGCCGAGTTACACCCCGGACAGGACGTGGGGATACTGCTTAAAGCACAGCGGATTTCCTTTCACTGACAGCGGATGAAAGCCAGGATATTGTTATGAATGCGTGCGTTTGCTCTGAGTGGCTTCACCCAATAGCACTCTGCATATTAGATTCAGCTGCCAAAAATGTGTTTGAAATATACAGCTTTCCATAAACTGTCACATTCTCATGCTCAGATGGCAAACTAAGCAACGTGTTTTGAATTACCAAGTTTATCAATTGCAGAGGCCCTTATTTTTAATTTTGCGTGAGTACACTTTATTTTAAAGTGATTCCAGAAAGCGTTTGTTTACATCACATTATCATATTGATATAGTAATCGGTATGTTGTCAATGTAGAGTAGTTGCACAGTGGTTAGTTAGCACGCACCATTATGAACCTGGCAAACTGTATTTCATTAAGGGCCATGGTTAATCGGTAGACATCGGTGGCGAATGACCTGACCACTACCTTTGTAAATCTGCAATGACCAGCATATGAATTAAACATTGTTACGAGCATAATATTCACTCACTCTCAGAGACAGAACAACTCAGAGGCACGATGAACTGTACAGTGGGATAGGTAACCACATTCTGAGCCAAATTCCCCGAAAGCTCGGTGGTTTCTTATGTATGAAGATGTTTTCAGCCATTTAATAATTGTTTACATGAGGGAGGCAACCGGAGCACGCAGAAAAAAATCCACGCATTCGAGAGGGAAACTCTCTGCACGATAGCGCTCGAACAGATATTGTCCACATTTCACGATTTTGAATTCTGAACATCGCTTATGCCCTTCTCTAAATTATAGCCATTATTTGACTGTCAATTAAACTGCTCCGATGTTGTAATGATGTAGGTTTTCACGGCTCGATGCATGGCGATTGCTTCGAAAAGCTGCTCTCTCGGGACAGCGAACGACGCGGCTGTCCCGAGAGAGCAGCTTTTTGAAGCCATCATCATGCTCTGATGTTGTTATTGTTGTTACTGACAGGCCTTTCTCTACAGAGCTCTGTGCAGCGATTTGTGACAATCGGGTGAAAATCGCTCTCGAAGCGCTATTATTATTGTACAGCATCCTACTGACAAGCCAATGTATGGCACCTCCGTGCCCACTGGAAGGGATATATTCACAGCGTTTTGGCGATCCACCAACCCTGCCTCCACAATACTGGATTACCGGTGTATGCATCTACCACCGGGTTCGACAAATGATGAAGTACAATCATACAGCCTCCATGAGTTACAGAGAATGGGGCGTCCTTCATTCCAATAGTGAATTGGAAAGACGACTGTAAATCATTATATTGTTAATATATTCCATTAAATATAACAGTGCCTCCTCTAAAATATGGTTGAGTTCACCTATCCATTAAGTGTCTTTGAAATATTGATGCAATGTAACATTAAGTGTCGTTAATGCAATGTTACGGTTTGTATTGCATTAACATGGTCAGGACGCCATGGTAATGCAATGCATCATCGACTCATCAATTAAAAAACATCCTTACAATCATTAAAAAGTACTGAATATTGCATATTAGAATCGAAATGAAATATCTGTAAAGGTATGCACACTGAGTCTCATAGTGCCATGTAGGTTAATGGAACAGATTTTTTTTTAGCGGAATAACACAAAAAATGTGAGAATTCAAGTTGTGTGATAATAACAGCACACAACAATAAATGACCGAATTCAATCCGTGACCCTGAAACAATGATGAGTGGAGAACATCCGTGACGAGATGGAACGATGATTTCATGATTGTGCGCAGGTGCAGGGTGGATTATTGGACCGTAAAATTGTAAGTGGTGACGGCAGCTTGGGGCGGTCTTCATCCAGCAGTGGATTAAACACAGCTGATGACTATACAATAATGTACTTTGTCAAAACTGTATACAACGTGTGTTATTCCTCACCAAAATATGCAGGAGTGTAACACAATTCCACTGTTTATAATTACTGCACTATTTGAAACTTATTTATTTATATACAAAAGTCAAGATAGCATCAAACCAGAAAAACACATCTGTTCGGCCATTTGACCCAATTGATAAAATTGCAGCGTTCAGAACATTGCATTAACGAGCTATAAAATATGCGGATGAACACTAATTGCCACCCTCATGACGGTTTGAAAGGCAGCGAAAGGATGCATCAACATAATTTCCCAGAAGGTCCATGGGACTAGCTTTCAGCGACAAAATCAGGGAGATGCTTAAACACAAAAACCTGGTGGCCATTCAGTTTTACATATATGTGTAGTGTATAGTGTGAGAGAAAGAATGGGAAAGAGATTGAAAAGATGGGAGGGCAAAGAGGAAATTTGGGGGTTTACAAGCAATTACGTGTGTGATTTTATTCCCTTCCTAAATAAACCGCTCAAACCGCAATCATTTTGCAACGAATACCAGATGTAGATTTTTATCAAGTCCACTTAGTGTTCATATTAAAAAGGAAGGCAGTTTAACAATATAAGCATTTGGATAAAACCTGTTGAGATTGGGGCCTGTGTGTATTGGGTACCAAATTGCGCTGAATTTCTATGGGAGTTTTACCAGAATACATTTGAAATCCTTTTGTCAATCGACTGTTGATTTAAGGTTTTTTTCCCACACGGTCTCGATAGTTGGGGGCTGCTTTGACCATACTTCACCACGCTGGTGAGTGCCCGTTTGTGAAGGGGAGGTGGAAGAGGGAATGGGTCAGGACAATTTTAGACTATTCTCCGTGAGGCGCGATATCTGAAAATCAGAATAATCAACTGGAAAATTGTAATGTTTCGCTTTCCACATTGGCGAAACGTTGAGCTCGACACGGCTATCCTGAAAGAACGGCTTTGGAAAGCATTCATTATGCATGGAGACGTGAAACCCTGCACTAGAACAACTACAAATCATTGCTATTTCAACGATATTGAGTATTATGATTGCTTCGAAAAGCTGCTCTTTAGGGATAGCCGCATCGATCCCTCCACCTCTCTGCTTCGCCTCCCACATTGGAGGCATCCTCATGCGCTTTTTGACGCAATCATCATGCATCGAGCCGTGAAAACCTACATCATGACTTTGATATTGAGTATTGTGCTAAAAAACTCTATAACAACGTTGTAAAAAACGCGTTTTTGACTTTCTACATAACATTTAGCCTGCAATTGCATCTTTATACACGTTAAAATTATTGCAAAAAATGTCGCTGCTTAATAACAACACCGTATTTTCTAACAGCACCAAAATCTTCCAGGAATTGGACAGCAGAAAAAAAAACATTTTCCACAAATGAACGATGCTTACAAATCATGCCCGGACTTTTCCTTCCCCCATCTCATAACGACTCTGGAGAGATCTCAACAACACCCTTTAGTGGTGGCGCACTGTGAATTGATTAAAAGTGGAAAGTCTTTCACGGCGATTAGGTTTGTCAAATCGCCAGCGTCACCCGCTGTTAGCTGTCACTGATCCTACAAAACCCGCGGTCAGGGCAAGCGGTCAAACTGCTTCAGTGGCTCCTCCACGCAGCGCTGTTTTGCTTGCAAAGTCCAAGGACAACCAGACCACAATATGGGTTTTGCAGACACGATGTTATCAAGTAGCATATAATATATAAGTAACAAAACGGCAAATGGATCTCATCACGACTGCAGATTAGGTTGTGAAAAAAGGTACAAAGAGCAGTGTGGTTGACCACAGGGAAGCCATCTGTTGGTCAGATGTCAAGTTGCCTCCCTCGTCCAGCAAACAGATGATGCCCAATGAGGCCTGAGGCAATCGCTGTGCTTTGCAATCTCCTCCCCCATCTGCGTGAGCGAGCTCAACCAGTAGCCTCCAGCGAACGCCTGGTCGGTGAATATCTCTCCCCGTTTCTCAAGGTCAACAACCTCAGCCCCGCAAGCTGGGGCATTTCACTGTTGAAAGCATTGTGTTCCTCATCGTCCTGTTTTCTACGTGTGCCGCTGTCTCTGTTAACGTTGAGCACTTTATGTAGATAGGGCGGCACGGTGGCCCAGTGGGCAGCGCTGTCGCCTCACGGAAAGAAGGATTCTTGGGTTTGAATCTCGGCTCGGGTGCCTTTCTGTGTGGAGTTTGCGAGTTCTCTCCCCCGTGTCCGCGTGGGTTTTCGCCGGGCACTCCGGTTTCCTCCCACAGTCCCCAAAAAACATGCTGCTGCATAGGTTAATTGGCTTGCAGACTAAATTGCCCGCAGTGCCCGATGATGCGTCCCATCGTGGGTGTATCCCTGCTTGTGTATACCGAATGTATTTAGTATAAAACTGTTTATGTATGTTGCCGTTGTGATCACCAGCTTTGCATTATTCACTGCTGGACGAAGCAGCCTCACCCCCCACCACCCCTGCAGTGTCAGGCAGTTTAAAAAAAAAATTAAACTGCAAGGAACCGTTGAGTTATATACGTCTTTTTATCAGTCGTCTCTCGGGGAGGGGTAAGTAAGTTACATCTCAGGGCACCGGGAGCAATTTATTCAGGATAATTAACGTGTTTGGGCTGTGGGGAAAAAAATTGGAGTTCCCGGAGAAAATCTCACATGGAGAACAGGCAAATTGTTTACAGAAAGAGGTACCCGAGTGGGAAACTTGAACCCGGGCTCTCTCGGTGTGAGGCAGCAGCGCTACTGTCTGCACCACGGTGCCTACCATTGTTTCTACTCTCTAGAGTCTCGCAATACCACCATGAAGCTTACTCCAACACGTGAGCGAATTGCATCATTCCATTTCCACAGTGGCTGTCCTCACGGGTATAATCCTTACCTTTGCTGTTATTCTGTCACCAGTCTCGTCCGTGTACACATTCTTGAAAAATGCCATAAAACTCGAACGTACACCTCTTTCTGAGGAGAAAAGAAAAACTTAAGACTATACAATGCAGCTACCCACTCTACTCCAGAAATACAGCTAAAATATTTGAGCATAGAATATAAAAGGACTTAACTCAAACTACTTACAATCCAACACAACGCTTTTGTTTTCAAAATAACAATGACTGAAATTAGTACATTGTAAGATTAATGTATACAGATTTCTGCAAAATCAGCTGAATAGCAAAGAAGGTGGTTCTTGATTTGCAATGAAAACGTTCTTGACTGATGTACAAACACACTGAGCTTAAGCTGCCAATAAAGGTATGTAAACCATATAACACAGTACTAACTGGATAGAAACATCATTATTGAAAATGATTTCATTTGTAGAAAAAACAACATTTTATTACTTACTAATGGGAAACTTCGATGTCGCTTGCATCCTTGCTTCAATGAAAATGCACTGTATCGTGGAAATTCAAGGAAATGAAATCCGTTTATTATTATTGTAATGCGTTTCTATGCGTATTCGTGCTTGATTAAATCGGCATCCTGTTCTTGATAAATTTGAGAACTTCCTCGAATGGTATATTACAATTACCAGTGCTGAATGTGCATATAAAACTGAGAAATAGGCGACGGTTTGGCTTGGTGTGATAGTGTGACCTACAGTTGAGCCTCACAGTAGGGATACTCCGTGCTTACAAAACCACTCTACATTCGTAAAGAAGCAATATTAACCTTACGCGTTTAAGTGTCTTCAAATATTGTAAATCATTAAAATTGCCGTTCCAGGTATTTTAGATTGCCTCCTTTCCAGGGGACTGCAGACCAATAGTGTACCACAGTGATGGTGGCATGTTCTTGAAAAATTGCGGCATCCTGTGAAGCAATTGGTGACCTCAATTTTTTGAATGGCAATATTTTACCATCAGCTACATTTTTTTGACGTTAACTCCAATTGACAATTTACTACAGATTAGGGTTGTGTTTTTTTACAAGATCCTACTTGAAAGAGGACCAGGGAGCATGCCATTTATGCTCATTTTGCATGGAATCTCATGGTTAACATGTGAACTCCAAGAATAGCTCTTGAACCGCGGGTAAAGTGGGAATAGCATGCCAAGTCTCATCACAACGTGAGCGAGATTGTAAGAGTCAGCACCCTATATTTAGTTTCTCCTTCTGACCTCGAACTCGTTTAGATGAATGTGGAAAATAATGCTGTTATATTTCTCAGATGTGTTTATTCAATAAATGTATACACTTGGTCAGAACAAAACAACAATTATTGAACCATGCCTCAACCAAACCCTGACCACTAGATAATACCAATTTTACTTTAAAATAGCTTTCTAAATAAATGCCATGTCTCAAAAAAAATTCTCAATATAGATATCCAACTCTCGGTGACCTACAAAAATATACTCTTTATATATAGATATGGTGACGCCCTGCAATTCCTTTCTCATGCTATTGCTGGTAGTAGGGCCTTCTTCCAATAGAAGAGACTCTAGAATCTAGAGTCTCTCTCCAGAGGGGTCTATCTAGAGTCTAGATAGACCCCTCTGGAGAGTATCTCGCTTACTCTTCACGTGTCTTCGAGGAGGTTGGCGTACACACACTTCACTACATAGACTTGCCGAACAATTAAGAGTTGACATCTAGTAGAATAATTGGTGAGCCCAGTTTATTGCTGGATAGAAGTAGCACCATTCAGGAGACTTGCACCATTGTTTTAGCTATCACGTCAGTGGATCGAATTGGTAACCTCTGGATTTCAGGTCCAGTGTGCTCATTGTTGCTATGTCTCAAAACACTTTCAGAATAGGGCCCATATTAGTGACCTGGCAAATACATATAAACATATGTAGTAGCGTATATATTATCTGATATCACAGATTCAACAATACACCCATTCGACCGTTAAGACATTCGTGGCAGTTCACCACAGGTGAATTTGCTGAGCAAATATTCCTGTTGCTGTCTGCAGCAGCTTGTTCTCTATGACAAGAGGTACTTGCTCCCGTCTGAACCATTTATTCACACAAGATTAAGATCAACTCGGAGTTCTATCGTGGTGGAAGAATATGTTTACAGAGCAAATAGATGACTTGCATACAGCACGTAATATTTATATCCATGCATTTCATAGAAGTATTGCATTTGTGCATATATAATATATACATGGCAAACCAACCAAAATAGCCACTTCGTGCGCAAACATTACAGGCCATGTGCTATCCACTGCTGGATGCAAGTTTATTCCAGCTTTACCTCATGGTCTTCTGATACGACATATTGTAACCATTGCACATGACTTGCTTTCACATCGCCACAGTGGTTGTATGCTTAGATTATTAATAATAATAATTGCATTTATGGAGTGCTTTCCACCTGAAGGTCACAAAGCGCTGCACAGACCTGCGGAGAGAACGCCACGCCAACAACAACGGCACTAGAACGGAAAATTAGCAAGAAGGAACTTATTTTTTGTGGGGGGGAGGGGGTTAATATACACGTAGTTGCAGAACAACAAGTGAAATATGATCAGAGTTTCAACTATAAATTAAAAATGCAAAATTATCAGCGTTTATAATACATACTTTGGAAAATGGCGTCGGGTGTATTCCTGCCTTACGCCCTGTGTTTCTGGGATAGGCTCCGGCTCACCGTGACCCTATATAGGATTAAGCGGTTTCAGATAATGAGATGAGATGAGGTTTAATGTAACATTTATCGTACAATAATAATAATTGTATTTGCAGAACGCTCATAACCCAAGGGTCACAAAGCGCTGCACAGAGCCGCGGAGAGTACGGTACATCAACAACGAGATAAGAACGGCAAATCAGCAACAACGTTTTTTTGAAGTATTTTTTTTATACAAATCCGAGCTGTGGAAAGAACGGCATGCCAACAACACCAGGACAGCCCAAGCGAAAGATGAAAAGTAGCAGCAAACTATAGAAGGACAAAAAATAAGCGATTAAAAAATAATAATAATTCTGCTACAAACATGGATGTAATAAATGTTCGCGAGCAGGCGCAGTTCGGAGGATTGCCATCACAACCACACTGAGCCACATCAATCAACCTGGAGAGCTGCGCATCCCTTAACGGCAGGAGGAATGGATACGAGTCACGGTGTAGAAATGGGAATCACAGTGATGGAGAAGGGAATCTCAGTGTTAGAGATAGGAGTCATAGTATTAGAGATGGGTGTCTCAGTGTTAGAGATAGGAGTCTCAGTGCTAAAGATAAGAATCACGAGTCGTCGCCAGAGGACCTAAAAGCCTTAAGGAAGGAGTCTTGAGACGAGATTTGAAGATGCCTAAGGACTCAGCTGATCGAATCCCCACAGGAAGGGTATTCCAGAATCTGGGAGACGGGCGTTGTCACCCATCGAATGGAGATGCGATCTGGGCACATGCAGCAAGCCCGTATTGGAGGATCGAAGTTGTGTTGGGGAGGGTGCCTGAAGTAGGTCACGGATGTATGTCGGAGCAGCGCCAGTGAGAGCCTTGTAGGTGAAAAGGAGGATCTTGAATTCAATCCTGTATTTAACAGGTAACCAGTGGAGAGGCATCAGTACTGGGGAAATGTGATCGTGCATGGGTGTGCGAATGAGGATTCTAGCAGCCACATTCTGCATACGTTGGAGACTATTGATTAGATAGGCAGGGGTGCCAGGGGGCAGTGCATTGCAGTAATCGATTCATGAGGAGATCAAGATCTCATCTCATTGACAGAAACCGCTTAGTCCTGCACAGGGTCCCGGAGAGGCAAAGCCTATCCCGGCAGACACAGGGTGCAAGGCAGGGATATACTCACGATGGGACGCCAATTCATCACCGGGCACTGCGGGCAATTTAATCTGCAAGCCAATTAAGCTATACAGCAACATGTTTTTTGGACTGTGGGAGGAAACCGGAGTGCCCGACGGAAACCAACGCGGACATGAGTAGAGCATGCAAACTCCACACAGAAAGGCACCCGAGCCGAGATTCGAACCCGGCGGGACCTTCTTGCTGTGAGACACAGCGCTACCCACTGGGCCACCGTGCCGCCCGGATATGAAGATTTTATTATATATATGTATCATTTTGCTAGTTTGCCCAGAAAAGTGTCATAACTGTAATTCAGGTGGGCCCTGCCAATATCGCTGAGTAGTGAACGACAGTTGTGTAAAATTCCAATTATGCAATTTGCAGGTAACGTTTAAAATATGATAAATTTGGACAATAACGCTGACACACAATGGCTTACTCTTGCGAAAGACATCAGAACATGTTTAATGCCTACTGTGAAGCAAGCGGCGAGTATTTTTCACATTTATTTCACAACGGGAGTATTAATCAGGGTGGCTGTTGGAATCAAACCGTGAACCACTGTAACAAGCCCTACCTCAAGGCCTTATCACCACCTTGGATGTGCTCCGTTAATTTGTCACTGTCGTCACGCTCAACCATTGGCTGTCAAAGCATCTAGCAAAGTGTCCTACGCAAACCCACTTCGTTTTCTTGACAGCCAATATGAAATATAGTTCTTGTTTGTCCTCTGAACTAAGTGTTAATCTTTCTCACTGTAATCCCAAGTATGCACCTTTCCGTGTTTTCGCACATTTTTCAGCTGTTATATTTTTTGGCGGTCATGTTTCCAATCCAAACCTTATTGGGTGATGTGAGCTGATTGAAGCATTTCATCTCAAGGCACATTGGTCCATTTTACTTCACAAAAAACACGCTTGCCGTCGAGAATCTCCTTATTTAATAAATTTTAGCTCAGTCTTCGGTCCATAATTACTCGATATAAACATGTTTATCCAATTTGGGTCGATCCAAAAAAGAGGTTCACTACTTACTAAGCTTGTACATATGAGTCGAGGTTTAAATTTATGTTGCTTTTGAGACTAACTTTGCAGTCTTTTATATAAAGTTATTTAATTATATCTGGTTATACTTTTCCATATTGGAGTCTATAACAACTGTGTTATGCAATGCGGGTTCCCTCCACCTTGTTGGTGACTTATCCCTCTTGCTTGTTAAAGTGCGCACGTCTTCGGCAGACCTGAAATAGTAAAGTTTGATCCAAATGAAGCTCGTGTCTTTATTTCTCCAATCCACATTTCTTGCAAAATACGAAATCTTCATAACTTAGTGAAAACATTATTATGGGTCACTTAAAATCCACGTGAAAAACGAGCGTGGACAATAGCTTTGGAAAATTAAATGGTTCGTTCAATTCGGGTTTGGATGAGAGCTCACAACACTGCATTGCTTTCAGGGTGTACACACACGCATATGAACCGTTTTATCATTTGCATGGGGTGGCACGGTGGCCCAGTGGGTAGCACTGTCGGCTCACAGCAAGAAGTTCCCGGGTTCGAATTTCGGCTCGGGTGCCTTTCTGTGTGGAGTTTGCATGTTCTCCCCGTGTCTGCGTGGATTTTTGCCGGGCACTCCGGTTTCGTCCCACAGTCCAAAAAACATGCTACTGCAAAGGTTAATTGGCTTGCAGACTAAATTGCCTGCAGTGCCCGGCGATGGACTTGCGTCCCATCGTGGGCATATTCCTGCCTTGCGCCCTGTGTCTGCCGGGATAGGCTCCGGCTGTACAGGACTAAGCGGTTTCTGACAATGAGATGAGATGAGATCATTTGCATGCATAGTTATCCATTGTGTTTTCGGGTTCCAGCGCGTTAGTTTAAAATCAGTTGCTGAAGAAGCTTACAAGACGTGGAGCAGAACCTCCAACATCCCTCCAAACAACACGCGGCACAACCCATAAACCCGTCGGAGAGGCATCATCGCATGTATGCGCACCAGGCACGACAGACAGGACAAGCACGGTGACGGCAGTAACTTGTCTCAATTTTATTTGTAGCGTTGCAGACGTCAGCGGGTTAGCGTAAGGTGCGAGCTTCATTACGCACATAGTCAGGTAGAGAATTGAGCGTCAACCTGAAGCTGACAGTGACAGCCGGCCTCCCACCGCTTCCAAGGGATTTATCTGTTGGCATACAGCAATCCCCGGTGGAGCTTGTTATAAAGGACTGGGGGGAAAAAGCCCGTGTTTTTACTGTTGCATCGGTACAGCAGTGGAGAAATTGAGTGCGGTCCAGTGCGCTGTAAATATTACGAGCTCGTTGCTGCTGTGTTTTTTCAAGGAACACTTTCTGACATCTGTTGGCAGGCCAGCGTTCTCACGCACACAGCCACAGTGCGGATGTGTGCAAATCAATTCCTTATTTTAATGGGCACAGAGAGGAAATCTTGAAGCTTTTAGCAAGGTTCAATAGAGTTGTTAACGCGTATTTCCAGCGCTCTGGATGAAGGGTACGCAATTAACAATTCATCAAAATGCATAGTATATTGTTTAGTAGGACTATATGTTCAGGAGATAAATGGCAATGTCAAGGTCTGGCCGTTATGGGAGGGTTACAGCAGAGAGTTCATTCAGTTTGGCGATTCCTTCTCGCAGACTGTAGTCTGCGCTCCTGATCGACTGCCCTTGATATTCAATTCAAGAAGCTGTGCACATCAGGCCTCTTGATGTTCTGATGAGGTACGTGGGCACTGCAGTGTCTTTCAGAGATTTCAGTCAGGAGGTGTGAGTTTTGCTTCTCGAATTAAGTGTTTATTCTGGACGTGCGGGTTGTTCACTCTTCGCCAGTTCATTTGCATCTGGGTGAGATATGAGCATGGTGAGAGCACGGGGTACTTTACTGAAGTATTTGTTGATGGATACAATGCTGTTCAGAGTACTGGAAATGTTTTCGATATTTGTCCCACGTCTAGCAAAGAATTTATCATCTGCAACACTGTAGAGTACAATAAGAATTCAAGATTTATCAGTACCCGCTTAATCCTGTATTGTGGTGGTGAGCCAAAACCTATCCTGGCAGACATATGGTGCACGGCAGGGTTATACGCAGTATGGAACGCAAGATCATCACGGGCCAGTGGACGCAATTCACTCAGGCCAGATGACCTAGGCAGTATGCCTATGGAGTGTGAGAGAAATGTGGACATATAATACCTTCCAATGTGGATGATATAACAAATTGGGCCAAATATGTGTGGCGAGCTATTTACACATAGGACCATTGATACAATGGGTGGAGCGGTGGAACAGTGTTTAATATACTGCTCTATGAATCTGCCATTCTGAGTTTGATTCCCAGACACAGCTAATATCAGTGGTGAGTGCACCAGCCCCATTGACCTCAACACCAATGCACAATGATCAGAGTGGTGAAGTATGCCCAAAAAACCCCCAGTCAGTACAGTTATGGAAGACTTTCATGCGGTAGAGGGCTGATAAAGAACTGGAGATTATTATACGTTAAATTGTTACAGTGGTGAAACTTCGGTGAAAATATGTTTAACATTATCAAATGTACGTAGATACATTTTAAACGCAGGGTCATTTGTATTTATGGTTTGGCTTCTCGTTAATTTCATTCCTTTGAAAGTAGTGTTTTTTGTGATCACAGGTATTCATCTCTCACAGCGATTATTTGCATAGAGGAGAAAGTAAATTGTAACATAATAACCAATGGAAAACACACTCCTAGAAATTATGTTACAAAATATTCAGTATTCTCTAGCGACGAGGCTGGGAATGTTTCAAGCTGGTGTGGTGGCCCCTGCACTGCTAATAAAACATTCACTCTCACACATATTAGACATCTCATCTCATTGCCAGAAACCACTTACTCCAGTACAGGGTCGCGGTGAGCCAGAGCCTATCACGGCAGACACAGGACACAAGGCAGGGATATACCCACGATGGGACGCTAGTCCATCACTGGGCACTGCGGGCAATTTAGTCTGCAAGCCAATTAACCTATGCAGCAGCATGTTTTTTGGACTGTAGGAGGAAATCGGAATGCCCGGCAAAAATCCACGCGGACACGGGGAGAACATGCAAACTCCACACAGAAAGGCACCCGAGCCGAAATTCGAAGCCGGGAACTCCTTGCTGTGAAGCGACAGCGCTACCCACTGGGCCACCGTGCCGCCCCTGTTAAACATATTGAAACGTAACTTTATTAACACACTGCTATAAATGAATAATAACATGTTGTGATAGAGTCATGTATTTAATCATTTTCAACCGGCTTTTATTGGGAATTCATATTATAATCATGCGATTTTGAGAACATGCTTTGCTTCACTGCATCATCACCTCGGGTGCCCTGAGCCTCGTTTTAGCTCAGGGCCCTCCAGGATGCCCGAGGCTCATCAGTGTTTTTTTTTATATAAACGGTTATCATAGCTATTGTATCTAAAAACAATCTGCATTAACGTCATTGACGATATTATCCTTGTTGACGGTAGAGAACTTTAAGCCATGGCTCATGGTGTATTGTTCATAAAATAGGTAACCACCAACATGACTATGAAGAACAAATATATTAGCCAAGTCTCATGTGCAAGTCTACATGTACACACACTCCCATGTATTCCTGGAAAAACCAAAACTTCTCGGAAGAAACGCTACTGTTCGTGATGTGAAACAGTTTTTCCACCTTTACAGATGTGAAAAGCAACCGGCGCATTTACTGATCTCATTCTATAGACACCACCCACTGGTACAATTTTGCCGGTCTCTCTTCATGCTTTTTCAACCCAACAAAAGCGTGAAATTTTCTTCGGTATCATTGTTCACCTAAAGGGCAGTATTTACTTTATACGAGGCCATCAAGAGCTTTGGATTTCAAAGCTATGGAAGAAAATTCTGGACCTTTCAACTTCATGATGTATCTGACATCACCATTATAACATTTAACCCTCTCACTATAAAAGCAAAACAATTTTCTGGCGATTAATCTTATTTCAGAAATCAAGCTAATTACCTAGTACTGAAAATACTCATATCAAAGAACTGCAGTCGTATAAATCATAGCAGCCCACCACAACGGACATCATTCATTGATTTATTTATTATCAGTCCCCACTGAATCTTGTATGGAGTCACTGAGAGCCTGAGTCTATCTTGGCAAACACAGGGTGCAAGGCAGGGTGAAATCCATGATAGGACTCTAGTCCATCGCAGGGCACTGCGGGCAATTTAGTCAGTAGACCATATTACCTAGGCAGTAGTATGTCTTTGTACTGCTGAAGGAAACCAAAGTACTCGGCGAAAATGCACAAGGATACAAGGAAAACATGCAAATTACACACAGAAAAGCACCCGAGCTGAGAATCGAACCCAGAACTTTCTTGCTGTGAGATGGCAGCGGTATTAATGGCACCACCATGCCGCCTGGACATAATTCATGTGAAGGTTAATTAATCTCCTGTGAAAGTGTTTCAAGCATCAGCCAAATGTACTCATGCATTTATATCTGTCCACCAATCAGTATATGGGAGGGTTGATTGCCGTGGGGTAAAAAGTGGGTACCAACGTGCAATCCAATCTTGTCACCCACCCCTCATTTGCCATGTTAACCTTTATTGGTGCTCGCTAACGGCACTTGTCCCTGCAGTCTGTTAAGGCTTCACGGGGGATTTTTGTCTTTGTCCAATCTTGTGTGGGCATGACAAATGGCCTTTACAATATTGGCACTGTCTGCAGAGGTATGAACGCTCTGCAAACCTTTCATGCCCTGAGCTTTTGTGAAATATGAAAGAACCATATTAATAACCCTGCTGGTAAAATGTCTATCTAGTGGTGGTAAAATTGTAATTCAGTAATACTTTACTAATGGTCGGTTTGCTTTCGACCGCTGACTTGTTAAGCGTATTTTTCGCATAATTGAATACTATAATAGGTCCGACCAATAAATTGCATATGCTAGTTTCTCATGAATGTTCACACCAAAGCGTTAAAAAAATGTTTGATTAAAAGCATTGTAACAAAAAAGAAGAAAGGGATTTATGAGCTAATAAATCTCAGTTAATGCAAATTCATAATTGGTGAAGAAATTAAGTCCCCGAGGGAGCCATCTCTATACAAATAATGTTCTGCAAACAGCTCTTATATTACAAGGTTTTGAGGTCAAAATACCAGAGTACCGCGACTCCAGCCATCTGCCAATGTGTCTGCCACTTCATTTAAGACCATAAGTTCATGCACAACAGAGGAATCATAACGCACTAAATAATATCCATCTATAAAACCACGGATATTGGGTATCATGCTTACATGGTAAAACATTTTTAACATATTAAATGTTTTGCCACGTAAGCTGACAAGAACCTAAGCATATCACGCATCACAATCCTACCTCAACGCAAACAAATAAACATTTTATCAGAATTTGGGGGCATGAGTCAGGAACTGATTCTTTGTTGTCTTGTTTATGCTCTGTATTAATGTAGGTTTGTGTATCCGCTCTCTGTTGCATTGTTGTACAATTTTGATTGCTCCATAATCATGAAGTATAACAATATCATATCAATTGCATACATTTTTTTACGTTTGATGATTCTATCGTGAACTCAAAAAAATCAACGGTTAATGACGAATTTATGCAATATATGCTTACAAAAATACCCAGCTATTTCATAATGTACATTACTGATGCATGAAAGTGAGAGGCATGCAGAGTTAAAGTGAGATGTGAGTGATACCCTGCTCAAATTAATATTAAGGCCATGCTAGCGTTGTGTTTACAGGCTTGAGCTTGTTGTAGATTTTCCACATGCTCATGTTAAAGCTGAGTATCTCCATATGACAAGCACTGATGATGTCCCCATTAAGTGGTATAGTACTGGTTTTACCAATCCGAATGGATAATTAGCTAAATAAACCCTCAAAACAAGATTTAAAATTGCAACCATAAACTTGCCAGCAGCTCGATCTACTGGCGTAGCCACCTGCAAAGGTATCGTTGGGACTATTGACCAGGTTTATGGGATGCCATGAGCCTTCAGTTTTCCATGCAAATTAGTAGTTAGTGTTCACAGCTTGATAGCCGTCGCGCATTTGGCCAGACAAGGGCAGCTGTTTGCCAATTCAATTACCACACATTCGATCGCCCTGCTTAGTTGCCAAGCCAAAAGAAATGTTTTCGTTATTAATATCTACTATCATCACTGCTCTAGGATATACTCCGTTTCTGCGAATAACTTCATCCAAATATGCGTCCAAGTTACAACATTGCAGTCAGAAATCTGTTTAGCAATACATCATGGTCAATTAATGGAAATCTATAGGCATTTTTTTCGTAAGGACTGAAATACAATTGAGCTCTGAAAGTCAAATGATTTAGCACCGAACGTGTTTTTTATAATTAGCTGCACTTAGCACACACACGTTTTGCACTACGGTATATAAAACATCTAAAGGCCAGCTCATTGTCATGTACTCTTTTAACGAATCTACAAACATGTGCCTTCGTGTTTATTACTGTAATGTACATTTTACTTGTAGTGCATCAGATTTTTTTCCCATCATAATGATCCAGCAGAGGTATGGAAACAATCGTCGAGGTGTGGTGGCATCGATCATGATGACCTTGCGACCTTGACATAATTGTGAAGATTATAATAAACAGAACACAACATTGGTTGTTTTGATAATGATCCTAATAGATCAATAAATTCCAGACTATATTTTTAGCCAATCGCTTCTATATTATTAACCCTTTAAATACTCAACTTTATTGATTGCTATATTACAATTTTCAAACTCTGTTTCTGGTTGATGTATTGAAAATCAACTTCATCCCAAAGATTGCTAATCACTGTATACGCATTTCAAATATGACCATGTCGGGTTCCTACTAAGGTGCTGTGTGAGATTGCGTACAAATTATTAATTAAAAAGCTGAGTACAAATCATTAAGATTTTTTTCAGTCTTTTATTTAAGGAAACCTATTTCTCGCCAAAACAAGCTTATTTGGCAGCTGCTGCTTTAAGCTTCATACTTTATTTTGAAATCATAAGTCCTGCACCAATACGAAACACAAACACTGACGGTTGATCCATAACAGACAAGTCTTTTATATGTCATTTAACAGAACAAAATTAGCGCGGTGTAATACAGGAAAGTGGATATTGAATTATGTTCTGATGCAGGTTATCACGGCTGGATGCATTAAAATCGCTCTGCATGGCTATTCTTTTGGGATAGCAGTGTCAAGTGTTCCTTCTCGACGTTTCGCCTCCCACAGTGGAGGCACCATCTGGCGTGTCTCCTTACCATGGCTCACGTTAATAATGAACGAAATCTGAACCAGTCTCAAACACTCAAATACACCCCCCCCCTCCATTTTAACCTATCCTCAATGGTGTGCTGAAAAAATATCAAACAACCCACTTGACCGACATTCCATGGAGAGGCTTTGAGTGCTGGATTTCTTTAGTTTTTTATTTAAAAATTTTACTTTCGGCTCTAAAGTATGGCATTGAAGTCAAACTATACAAGAACTCGTATCGCCGTTGACATGAGAACATGAGAGCATTTTAAAACCTATAAGGACCAGCTGAATCGCGACTGCAAGGCACTTGATTGCACCCGTGTCAGCCACCTTTCCAGCATCCAGATGCCGGAGACAAGGCCAAGATCGTTTCCTCAACCATCCATCGGCTTCTTTATCCACTCAGCAATTCACCCTAACCTCTCTCCATTAATAAAGACCAAACACATCAGTTGATTCGCTTTTTCACAAACACAACCAAAGCCCACTATGTCTACCCAGTCTCAACCTCCACCCACTACTTCAGGAAGTGTTGCCTTTGCTACACTGATCTCAAAACCTTAATTATATTTCTGCTCAAAACACCCGGACTCGATTGCAATATCCCTGATAATTATCCACCCATCTCCAATTTACCATTCCTCTCTAAGGTCTTTGAATGTGCAGCAGCAATGCAACTCCAGAAACAGGTCCTCAATGATGCCTTCCTCGATCCCTTCCAATCTTGGTTCAGATCTGGCCATCGTACTGAAAATGCTCAGATCAATGTAGTTAATGACCTACTTGTCGTTGCTGATGAAGGCTTTTCAAATATTCTTGTTCTCCTGGAACTGAGCACAGCCTTTGATACCATTGACCACCCTACCTTACTGGAGTGACTGGAGGGTATAGAGGTCTCTGGCTGTGCCCTGCACTGGCTGAGCTCTGACCTCTCCGACATGAAGCAGTTTGTCAGCCTTGGAGGATGTAACTCAAAGATCCATCCTGTTTCGTCTCGTGTTCCTCAGGGTTCAGTCTTCGGCGCATTTTTTTTCACCCTATACATAAAACAACTTGGCCGTGTCCTACACAGCCTCAATCTAAGCAACCACTTCTTTGCCGATGATATCTAAATCTATATCCACGCAAAGCTGTCAATCAATGCATCTGCTCTTTGCATGTCATCCTCACTGTCAATTATGAAGGGCTGGCTTAATTCAAATTTCTTCACACTAAATCGCGACAAAACAGACATTTTGCTTGCGGGAACCCAGCACCAATTGTGCAAGGCTGAACCCGTCGATTTGATGCTCGACGACCAGACCATCGAAGTTGCTAAGGAAGTGTGGAGTCTAGGAGTGACTTGATGCCTCACTCAGCATCGATACACACATCAACAATGTGACGAAGATAGACTATTTCCATTTCAGAAATATAGCAAGACTGCGCTATATCCTGTCACCCTCCGACGCTCAGAAGCTAATCCACATCATCTTTTCACGAATCTATGACTGCAATACACTACTGTCTTGCACCCCTGCCTACCTTATCAATCGTCTCCAACATGTGCACAATGCGGCTGCGAGTTTTCACCCGCACGTCCCTCCATGATCACATATCCCCAGTCCTGGTGTCTCTCTATTGGCTCCCCAGTTAAATACAGGAGTGAATTAAAAACGCACCTCACCCACAAAGCTCTCACTGACGCTGCTCTGACATAGATCCATGACCTGCTCCAGGCACCCTCAAAAGGACAACTTCGATCTTCCAATACCAACTTGCTGCATGTGCCCAGATCGCATCTCCATTCGATGCGAGGGCCTTCTCGCGCGCTGCTCCCAGACTCTGCAATGCGCTTCCATGAGAGATTCCGTTAACGGAGTCCCTGGGCATCTTCAAATATCGTCTCAAGACTCACTTGTTCCGCACGGTTTTCAACTCCTTTGGCAAGGACTGTTGATGTGGCTCACTGTTGTCATGCTCGGATGATGGCTCGCTGTCGACCGGCGCCTGCTCAGGAACACTTATTCCTTCTTTCGTTAGTTGAACAATTATTTTTTTCGCTTATTTTATATCCGTCTATAAATTATAGCCATTATTTGACTTTCATTTAACTTCTCTGATGTTGTTGACATGCCGTTCTCGCCACAGCTGATTTGTAACAAAAAACGTTATTGTTGATTTGCTGTTCGTATGTGGTTGTTGTTGCCGATATGCCGTTCTCTCCGCAGCTCTGTGCAACACTTTTCGACACTTGCGTAAAACGCGCTCTAGAAGTGCAATTATTATAATATTCACATTAAGGATTAAAAATTAAGAATGTATTCAATTCAGATTGGGCAAGTAATTGAACTGAACACACATGCAATCTATCCTTAAAATCCAAACCAGGCGAATGCTGCACCTCTCCATACTCTGGGTATTGATTTTTTTTCTTTTTTATGCTAACCATGTGGATAAAGACATACCTTTGAAGATACACTTAATTGGTGGGCGTTTGACCTCGATGACAATTAAACATGTTTAATTGATGTATGCTATAATCGTGTCATCGTTAACACACCAGACATGCAACCCAGAGCTAGCCGGTTTTATTTCTCTGAAGTTAAAGGTCTTCCTACCTCTTCCCTTCAAGCAGTATACAATAATTCGGCATACCATGAATTTGATCGTGGAAGAGTAAGCCACTATCTACCCTCTGGAAAAGCTTTTATCTATATCTCACTCTACCATAGGTTCTTCCACAAGCAGTGGCGATGCACAGGCAGTTGATGGGCTGCACCTTTCAAATTATTTACGTTGTTTTGAAAAGACAATTCCACCTTTATTGTTAACCGGAGGATTTCAAACCTTTCAATGCTGGATTCCTATATCTATTGTTTACGACTCTAATTTAAAATGGTCTGCAAATTAAAAATAAAATTGGCAGTGTTCAAAAAAAAAACGAAAAAGAATGCACTGCCATTAAATGATTCCATTCTCACCTTGTGAATAAAAGGTCAAATTAGGTCAGTTGGCTACTTAAGGTCACAGCTTAGTGACGAATTGCTTCCGCAAGCCCAAACACAATATTAAAAACACTTAGCAACAATCCACTTACGTTTCACATTAACAGCACAAACTGCATAGGACTGTATATACAAAGCAGAACTTAGCAGCGTCTACGAAAACTCTTTATTGTATACTCTAGCTTGCAATGATTTAAGAAATGTCATGTGTTTCTATACCGATAACATTTTTCACAACGATGCCAAGAGAAACTTGCCAAGACCAATTAGAATGCTTTGATATTGTGCCCAGAAACTTCACGCCAATTTGAGCAGGTAGACTCTAAGCTGCCATTGAATGGCATCTCTTAAGGCAATGGTATGCCAAAGCATACTCTGGCTTCAGCGTCATATCGCTGCCTTAACACGACGATATAATTTCTCCACTATCAATAATATATTCTCCAGGTTGATGCTAACGATTATATTTTATAGTAATGTATTATAGATTTTTCCGCAAAACTCGGACCACTATCGTAAAGAGAGGAAGGGCTCTTGCTTGTAAGCTCAGCAGTTCACCAGCATTGATTGAAGCAAGCATGGCTCTGCTGATGAGAGTTTATCCTGGGGTTAATGGGGGGAATAAGACGGTAGAAACAATACATAGCACAACTGAGTGCATGATGCAGTATTGAGCAGATGGTAAAAATCAACACAGTATACATACATATAAGACAGACAATAGCAGTAAGGGGCGGCACTGTCACCCTACAGCAAGGCCTCGAGTTCGAATCTCGGCTCGGGTGCCTTTCTGTGTGGAGTTTGCATGTTCTCCCCGTGTCCGCGTGGGTTTTCGCCGGGCACTCCAGTTTCCTCCCATAGGCCAAAAACATGCTGCTGCATAGGTTATTTGGCTTGCAGACTAAATTGCCTGCAGTGCCTGATCATGGACTGGCATCCCATCACCTTGCGCTGTGCCGGCCGGGATAGGCTCCGGCTCACCGTGACCCTGTACAGGACTAAGCGGTGTCTGACGATGAGATGAATAACAGTAAGACAAGAAAATGTACACACAGGCAGTGAACAATGTAGACAAGCAAACACACTTCAGTAGCGATGTCTACAAGGCAGTGAAAGTATGCTCTGAGAAACCGAGTTCAAAGTAAACGCCAGATATGAAACAATACATATATATAATAATGTATTACTAATCAAAGTGTAACCCCAAACCGTGAACATTTATCTAATCCCAAAGGATGGATTGTTACATGTCCGTTGCCAATTTTAATGGAGTTGCGTAAACATAAATTATTTGAAAAGGCAAAACCCAGCAGAATTCATTCAAGCACTTTATAACCTACTAAGACCTAGGTCTTCTTTCGGTGTTTTTTTACGGAGGTTCAATACGAGATCACATTGCTTGTGGCTTTTGCAATGCATTAAGGAGGTCATGAGGTGAAACTGCAGACATGTAAAGTTCCCCAGAGAAGGTTCGTTTCTCTCAACCACCCTTACAAATTAACGATTGGCATCACAATGCACATCAAGCATTCAATTCCTCCTTGTTAACAGATATCCGTTACATATTCCATCAATTGCTTTTATCTCACTATATATGGTAAACTGTCGAAATGTGCTATCACTGTCCTGATGTTGTTGACATGCTCTCTCCACAGCTCAGATTAAAAAAAAACGTTATTATTGTTGATTTGCTGTTCTTATGTTGTTGTTACTGACGTGCCGTTCTCTCGGTAGTGCTTTATGACCCTCGGGTGAAAAGTGCTCTGGAAGTGCAATTATTATTATTTAAAAACCACACACACGGTATCAACACGTTTCACTAAAAGCTCTTATAGTTAGTTAGCTGTGGGCATTTCTGCAGCATGGACATAATGTGTACTCAACCAATTATCTTGGCAGACCATGCATGCAGTGGCCAGTGTGGGGAAAAATGCCCTTGTTCACCAACACAACCACTGGCAGATATGAAAGCAACACAATGGAGCGCCTCCAACCACGATGCACATGTGGATTATTTCGAACATAATTTAAAGTTCTTCCGTATCAAAGGCGCAAGCTTTTGCATATGGCTTCTGCCACAATTAACATCAGTGGTAACATGTGAACCGTTTGTTGGACCCCTCCAACTTCACAAGCCACTCACCAGCGTAAAGTTCAGTATAAACCCTATAACCGTTAAGGTGTAAAAGTTAACGTCCCAACAAAGTGTTCCATCACATCACTGGTGACTTTTTACACAGTACTGTGGTTAAACTGAAGACGAGGCATTCAAATCTTGACTCTTGATATAAAGGCACATTAAAAGTGCTTCATGAAAACATTCAAATATCCTGACTTACCTTGTACAGGTTAGGGTATCATATAATTATAACCACTGACTATAGAAAGTACATGTACAAAATTTGGAATACAAGTTTATTTTTGCTACTGCCTGACTATAGCAGAAAAATTGTACTTTACATAAAAAAAAACAGGAAAATAAACAGAGGTACATCAATGCACAAGTAATTTACACACATCGCTGCACCAAAGAACCAACAGGACACAATCGATGCAAAGAACAAGAACACAACCACATTTCAGCTTCAAACTTTCTTTTCACCCAATGAATAATTTGCACTACGAATAGAAAAGTGTTAAGTTTAAATCCACATGTAGCTATAAGCCATAACACTGAAAACGACATATAACTGATCAAAATAGGGTACTTGCAAATTCATATTTGCAGAAAATGAAACAAACTTCTGCTTGTTTGTGTAACATTTACAGTGTATTGAAGAGGTCTTATTGACCAGCTACAAAGCATTAATTGCTAAACTAACTGTTATTGATAACTTGTATAGTTTTTGAAAAGCAATTCAGCACTTTTTGATGACTCTGCTCTATGGTCTAAGCATCATTACTTACACCAGCACATGTGCGTAATTGACTAATTTAGCTCGTGCTCAGTGTTGTGGTACTCGAATTTCATGAAACCAGGATTCTCCATAATCAAGTTAAGGAATGCTACAGAATGTTTTTTTTATCACATTAAATGGCAGCCGATTCCAATTAAGTTTTAAATGCACATCCATCATCTTGTGATGTCCAATTAATGCCCCTATTTATTCACTGCATAATGCACTCAAGAGTTTTAGTGAGACTTAGAAAATGTTACCACAAGCCAGCATTGAATATGTGCAGTGTAATAGTTTTAAAAAACACTACATACCAGCCAGTAACACTAGTTTACGTTATGGCATGTTTGGTGTTAAATTTTCACGCGGCCCAATATTTTAAATTAACGGATTTTTACATATGTAACATTATAAACAAAACGGCGTGGGAGACTACATTTTATTAAAATTGCATAAATTCATTTTCGGATTCATGGATTTCCAATAATGGTACAATGGATCCCTCTGCTGTTAAAAACCACAAAAAACAAGTAAAAGTGCTCTACAGTACAAACGCATCTTTAATTTCATAGGTGAAGTACAAATGATTTTAATTACGACAAATAGAGGTTATGTAAAAAACCATGCACGTTAAAAGCATTCATGAACTCTCTCCATAACACTGGAGGCAAAGCATGTGCAACATTGGTGACCATCACAAACACTGGTGGCAAAATATGTGGGGACATTGGTGACAATCATGGTGTGATTACATTCTCCTTACTATCACCTTTCTGCACGGGACGTTGGGACTGTGATCCAAAATGGTGTTTGGGTTGTGCCTAAAAAAACACAACAAAATGGTACATGTCGAACAATTTTCGTGAATCTAGTCCAGGATAAGGGTCATCCCACACTCTGCAGATAATGCGGGTTATTCTGGTCAGTGATGGATGGCACAGACGCACAGCATAGTAATACATTTTGCTGCATTGGCTCCTGCTCCCGAACATGAAAAGGACATAATAATAATAATAATAAAATGGGGCTCAAACTATTTCATTAGTTAAGTTTGTAACTTTTCATTGAAGGGTGGCAGAGTGGCCCAGTGGGTAGTGCTGTCGCCTCACAGCAAGAAGCCCCGGGTTAGATCTCGGCTCGGGTGCCTTTCTGTGTGGAGTTTGCGAGTTCTCTCCCCGTGTCCATGACGGTTTTCGCCAGGCGCTCCAGTTTCCTCCCACAATCCAAAAAACATGCTGCTGCATAGGTTAATTGGCTTGGACATTAAATTGCCCGCAGTGCCCGGGATGGACTGGTGTCCAATCGTGGGTGTATCCCTGCCTTGCGCCCTGTGTCTGCAGGGCTAGGCTCCGGCTCACCACGACCCTGTACAGGACTAAGCAGTTTCTGACAATGAGATGAGACGAGACTTTTAATTGAAACAGCTGGTAAATGCAATGCCTATTTTTAAGCAGAACCGAAAGTAAAAATATTATACTGTACACATACCCACAAAGGGAACAATGGAAAAGTGGTTAGTCCAGTCTACTATAAACATGAGACTTGAACCTGCCCTGCACGTCCCATGCCCCCAACCTCCCTTTCACCCACCTTCACTGACTAGCATGTCATCATCATTATCAATTCCCACTTAATCCTTTACATGGGTCAGAGCCTATCCACAGACACAGGGCACAAAACGAAGTTATACCCGGGATATGACGCCAGTACATCGTACGGCACTGGGGGCAATTTACTCAACAGGCTAATTAACCTAGGTAACAGCGTGTCTTTGGACGGTGGGAGAAAACCGGAGTACCCAATGAGAACCCACACGGACACGGGGAGAACATGCAAACTCCACACAGAAAGGCACTCGATCCCGGAATCCAACCCGGGATCTTCTTGCTATGAGTGAGGGAACAGCGCTGCTCACTGCGCTACCGTGCTACCCATGGTGAAGTGTAATCAAACAACTCCCATTTTTGGCACAGCTAGGGTACACTTTCATCTAGCAGTGCAATGGCAAATGGTTGAAAATATTAGAGAAACATTGACATCTTAGCTGGAAAACAGATTGCATAGGTTAAGTGTCAGGATTCAATATAATGATAAATGAGATAATACAATGGTGATGACAATTGTATGATAAAGCACAGTAACAATTGGGATAAAATTACATGAAAGTATAATAACCCGAATACATTACTACACGCAATATTATCTTTAGTCTGAAAATATACTACGGATCTATTCTACTCACCCTTGTTGCAGACAAAGGAGGCTTGCGAGCAGTAGATTCGGAAACAGTTGGTGCTCCAGCTGGAGTTGGGTTCAACTGAAAGAAAACAAACATAGGCGTACTCAGAGTTCAACAAGTGTCGACATTTTAGAGTTCATCTTTTTCTCCTTTTCATGCGTTTGCTGTTGTTGACCCTGCCTACAGCACACATTTATTAAGTTCAGCAATAACAACAACAAAAACAAATAGAAGCTGATCGTGTTTGCTATGTACATGGAGACATCTTGCGGATTACCTTCCTGATTTTGCTGACAGCAGGGATGCCAGGAAATGGTCGTTTCAGTGGGGTTCTTGTGGTATTGTTCAAATCTTCCGATTTGTCTTTCCTCATTTGCTGAAAGGAACAGCATTCCAGGTGTCAATAAACCAAGACCATGTTTTCAAAAACTAACCTCATTGGTTAACCAGAGTGATTAATGTTTAACGTTTTTCATTGCAAAAGCACAAACAATGCTCAATCTACTCACTCTCTCCTGCTTCTCTCGCTCTTTGTTCATCTCGTGCTGCATGGCGATGTAGGCCAGAAAGTTGCGTCCCTCGACAAGAAACTTGCAGCTTTGGGCTTCCTCCCATTCTCCAATCTGCACTGCCAGCTCCTCTTCCAGCTGTCAATATACCATAGGACACTTAACATGCCAGGAACTCCTCACATAACACCATACTCATTTGGCACATTGCTTTTGTGCATGTTTTAGGAACTATACCTTAGGAAGCATTTTCTGCAGTTTAGCTCTTTCCTTCTCCTCTTTCAGTAAATTCCCTCCACGATTGGCAAATCGATTTGGATCTGCAGCTTTCCGCTGTTCAACAAGAGAACCAATGATAGCTCATTAACATGTAAAATATTGGTGGCATTTTTTGTATTCAACAATGACTGATAAAATACACACTAGTTTTCATTACGAAGCTTTAGGTAAAATTCTGAAACAATTAAGGCAGTTTTCTATACAGTACATTCCTAATAGCAACATGATAAAACTTTGTTTATTGGATCCTCACAGCAGTTATCATGAGCCATCGTGACAGATTTATGGAGCTGATGTATTAAAGCATTCAACTTAAGCTGGAAAGTAAAAAAAATGCTATTTGAAATACTGTTTAATATTATAAAATATCACCTCAAACTCTACAAACATCTTCCAACTGTGCTCCCATTTTTCGATGAGGGAGAAAAGTTTAGAGTACTTGTCATAATAGCGCTTCATACGCTCCAATTCTCTCTCATGCTCAAAAAGTAAGTCTTCAGTATAGTCATCTGCAGAAAGGGCGTGGAGGGAAAAAGGTAAAAGGGTATTTAACAGAAAATAAGCTAGTACTTAGAGCCAGCGATTTGCATAGTTTAAAATATGGTGCAAATTTGAGCAGTGTGTATGCTTACCATTATAAAAATGGGAAAATGCCCTTCTCTGCTCTTGCCCATAGTAGGACTTCCCCCAGTAGACCTCAATTTCCTTCCGCACAGGTACAATTAGCCACTTTATGTTGTCTTGTCTCAACTGTGTCAGTCTTTTCAATTCTGAAGTTAGCTAAAAAAACAAAAAGAGTGTAGTCATGAACAGTAAATTGCGAAAAATGTCTCATTAAGCATGTCCTAGAAAAACTAATTTGGTTAGTTTGCACACTGCTTACAGATTCCTCCACTGATCTCTGAAAGCCCTGCGTTTTTGCAGCAAACTCTTTCTGCTCATCTTCGGGCGTCTGCAAAAGATGCCACATCGCTTCCAATTCCACACGAAGCTTCTCGCACGTTGCCTTGGCCTTTTCTGTTTTACGCTGCACCTGGAAAACAGACCAAAAATTTGGACACTTATTCAAACTGATGATTGCTTCGAAAAGCTGCGATGGAGAGGGAGAGAGCGATCGACGCGGCTGTCCCGAGAGAGCAGCTTTTCGAGGCAATCATCATGCATCGAGCTGTGAAAACCTACATCATTACACTTATTCAAACTATTTTCTATGCCAATGCACAAACAAAATACGACATGAAATAAAAAAAACAGTTCAGGACTGACCCACACCTCTGTGAGAAGCTGTTCAACTTTGAAAAGACTGTCATCTGAAAGACAAAACGTCTCACTGTTGTAAATCACCTCCCTCTCAAATTCCGTTTCGGGGCCGACACCTAGATTGTGTAAGAACTGTTCAATCATTTCCTTGTTGGTCATAAACACCATGAACTTCTTATTCTGTAGGAACACAAATGTTAATACAACAGATAAGCCAAAAGTAAATAAAACATAAAATACTACATCAACCACTCATGCAGACATTGATTTCGATGGAAAGCAAAAAAGCCATGGAGACCTGGCTGGAAAAAAAACGACAAAACCTTTTGCTGCTCCAGGCTATCGATGTAATGACGAAGCGTATCGAGTTCATCTGCTGTGGGTATGGGTCCAGCTGGCTTGGGGTGAGAGGTAACACAGAGGGCCTTGATCAGCAGTGTCTGTTGCTGCTCAAGCTCCTGCAGCATAGACATGCGCTCCGTCTTTTTCGCTCGAAGCTGCTGCAGTTTCTGCCGCAAGTGGCTCTCAAGCTGCAGTACAAGGTACTCCTCTGTAAGCTGCAATGCATTCACAAAGAATTGGTCAACAGAACGTGGCACATAATTATACTTGGAAGCCTATTATTCATCTGGATACTCCGTTTTCCTCCCACCATCCAAAGACACGTTGCGACCTAGGTTAATCGGCCTGCTGAGTAAATTGCCCCTAAATAGTGCCTTGCGATGTATTGGCGTCATAGCCTGGGCATAGCCCCGCTTGCACCCGATGTCTGCTGGAATAGGCTCCGGCCACCCACGACCCTGTACAGGATGAAGTGGATACTGATACTGAACTTTACTATTGTCCAGTAACCATGTGTGCTTGGTGTAAATGTCATTTTATACAGGTGTTCACTATCTTATATCATCACATACCTCAGTTCTCAGTGAATCAGATATGCAAATTGCACCATAGTACTTGTATTGATATATATATATATTTATTTTTATCAGGATACAAAACATAGCCAATGTTGAATTCATGATTGTTCTGATTAATGTATTCATTGTTTTCTGTTTTGCATTCAAACCTAACAGCAAAAATAATTCTTGTCACTATAAACAATAGGCCACAGCCACAAGCCATGCCATCATAAAAATAACAAAAAGTGTACTGAAATGAAACAAAGCATGTCATGACATTTAATGACCAAAATTAACATTGATGCCTTTTCATTTTAATACATTTCTAAATTTACTTGAATAATAAGCCACAATATACCAAACACAGCTGTACATATGAGATTTAACCCAACAGAACAAATAATTAACAGAATCCATCTTCAATTCTTGTTGAATTGCACCCAAAGAACCTGGTAATTTTGTGCCAAATGTTTAATTTGCCAAAATTTGAACATTTAACTGTGATTGACTGGCTATTTAACTGGTTTTTAAATTTGTTTCCTTGTGAATCAGTTGAAACCAAATGTTCATACTCGTGACTCAAAGTCTTTTGACTAGAGTTTTCATTACAGTAAGTCATAATGCAATAAATAGATTAGCAGCAACACACGGCTAGTAATGGGTCACAATCTGTGCTTTTAAAACCACTGGTCTATTCCACCACGAATGAACACCACATGCCTAAGCAAGTGTTTAACCAATAAACTGCAAAATCACATTTCAAAAGAAATTTTAAAAACAACCACATGGGTTTACCCATATTATTTTTCAGACGGGATAAATAATTTACATTTAACAACCCTCCTTGCTGCTCGTTTAAAATCATTATGGATGCTCCTAACATACCTCATATGCTGGCAAAGCCAGCTCTTTGCAGAGTTCTTGAATGTTGCTCATATGCTCATGGATCCTCTCCTCTACCCTTTCCCTCAAGTCCTCTTCTTCTGCAATCATTTGTTCCATCAATTGCTGTGTAAGTGTAAAAAGCAATGCACGTTAAATGTTTGGTATTTGTGGACGTTGTAAGTTTTACTTGTTCAACGTAGATTTTAGTTTTGTAAATGTCACAATGAGGTATTTATCGAGGAAAGCCACAATCTCAAAACTTTTTCAAGAGGGGCCTGAATTATGACGTTTGGCAACTACCATATTTTTGTTCTCATCTCATTGTCAGAAACCGCTGAGTCCTGTACAAGATCGCGGTGATCCGGAGCCTATCCCGGCAGACAAAGGGCGCAAGGCAGGGATATACCCACGCTGGGGCGCCAGTCCATCACTGAGCACTGAGGGCAATTTAGTCTGCAAGCCAGTTAACCTATGCAGCAGCATATTTTTTGCACTGTGGGAGGAAACCGGAGTGCCTGGCGATAACCCACGCGGAAACGGGGAGAACATGCAAACTCCACACAAAGGCACTCGAGCCGAGATTCGAACCCAGGACCTTCTTGCGGTGAGGCGACAACGCTACCCACTTGGCCACCGTGCCGCCCCATATGATTGTTGTTGTGGGCAAAGTTGGAGGAAACTGAAGAAGCTGGTGAAAACCCACGCTCATCATTATAACACTCAACACTGCGAGATCTTTGCCACCTTGCAGCCCTATACTTACAATACATGTCAAGCCCTCATGGGCGGCAGGGTGGCGGCATCACAGGAGGGCTAACCTCAGGTGCCTTTCTGTGTGGAGTTTGTATTATACCCCTACTCTTCGTGGGTTTCTTGCAAGTTCTCAGGTTAACTTCCACAACATGAGCAATGTCTCGCTGTGGTTGGTACCGGCTGACGATAGACTACCCCCCCCTGCAGTTTCCTCGTGCTTCTTTATGTGTCTAGTCCACGATCAGGTGCAGAATTTGCACAGCGCGTTAAAAATTGTGTTATTCTTATTATATTCTTGCATGCAGGGTGAATGTGACCGAGAAAATGTTATTTAAAACACAGCACAATCCATGCTATAGGGTCCTCACTTCCACTAGGTCTTTAGCCTTCTTTATGCGCTCCTCCCGCTGGACCTCAATGATGCCCAGGTCGTCCCACACTATTTGCAGCCGGTTTAACGCATTCATCACGTACTCTTGTAAGCCTTGCTTCAGCATGTCACTGCCATCACACAACATAAAATAAAACCATGGAATTATTCACCCCGATAAGCACATGATGAAATGTAACAAATATATGCTAATTATTTGGCCACTGGCCTCTATGCAGAATATAGGACAGAGACAGAGTAATTGTATAGTATAATTTATTACTCGCTTTTACTTAACTTACATTGGGGGGTGTGTGTAATTGTTACATTGGGGGATGTGTGTAATGGTTAAAATCTTTGAGCATAAAATTATAGCATTTCCGATAAAACTGGAGAGCTGAAATATTGCACACAGGCATAACTCGTATAACAACGCAATCTAGTGAAAAGTTTGAAGACTGGTGACAAGGCGATCCTGGGCCCACCATAGAAACGATCCTTTCAAATTACTATTTTTTTTATTCAGTCTGTTGATGGCGATATTTTCCCGATGCCAGACACGCACTGAGCTAACTTGACATTTTTACGTCTGTAGGGGGCAATGCCTAGTTTGGGCTGAACCAGTCCACAACTTTACACCTCTTAACGGTTTCTATAAATTAATCAGGTTCTTGCCCATCAAAAATTGCTGGATGCAAGAATTCTGTTTTGTTGATTACCAATTCAAAGAGCTTGACTTGATTTGCAAGTATACATCAAACAATAAATGGCTAAGACTAAAATAAGCAGAAAATCAAAAAGGATAAAAGTAAAAATTTTCTTTACATTAATTTTAATTCTTTGAATTCTTAATTGCCTTGTAATCATTATCATTGCGCTTAAAACATTAGGGCCTTCTTAACTGTATTTGCGAGTGAGGCCTGTCTAATGTGTCTGCTCCATCTCAGGTACCTAATATTATATTTACATATCCACTCAGTCTGTTTATATATTCACATAATATATTATGATGTTGTTGTTAACATGCCGTTCTCTCGACAGCTCAAATTTGTAACAAACCAAAAAATCACAAAAACGTAATTGTTGCGGATTTGCTGTTGTTATGTCGTTGTTGCGGCCATACCGTTCTCTGTACAGCGCTGTGATCCTAGGGTGTAAAGCGCTCTGGAAGTGAAATTATTATTTTTATTATTCCTCCAATGCGGAAGGCGAAACGTTGCGGAGAAGCGCTCGACACCGCTATCCCGAATGAGCAGCTCTTAAAAGCAAGTCCCGATTGTAGGTTTATGAACCACTGTATTCGGACGTTTGTTGCCATCGCAGGAGTCATGCATTTAGAGCTTGCAAGCTCACTGGGAACTTTCTGTTATAATAATACACATCTATATGATGTATCTAATAAACAGCATTTCTAGTGAAACAAATTTCACGTGGCTGTGCGCCAATGTCAAGACTAACGGTACCTTTGATTTAAACCACGTACAAAATGACACCAACGTAATCGCTGGCGGCTTAGTCATCGATTAACAATTCGGTTGCGAAGACGGAAACGTATATTTTTCAAATGACAAGAGGAAGAGTCGGTTTAAACTGCTGTTGCTGCTTGATGAAAACTTAAAGCCAATACAGCACTTGCATCGGATACGATTGTTGAAGCCCAACAGAAAAGTTTGCCAATGCCCCAGCGCACATTGCCCAGTGCACGCGTAAAACAAATGTGTCAATCCACTCTCAAATTACACAACCTTAGTAAGACAACATCCTCCAAATCAACCAACAAAGCGGAGAGTCGAGCAGAAGCGTGTGCGCGCAGTTCCGCAATACTTTTAAAATCGCTCATCTCATCTCATTGTCAGAACCGCTTAATCCTGTACAGGGTCGCGGTGAGCCGGAGCCTATCCCGGCAGACACAGGGCAGGGATATACCCACGATGGGACGCTGGTCCATCACCGGGCACTGAGGGCAATTTAGTCTGCGAGCCAATTAGCCTATGTGCAGCAGCATGTTTTTTGGACTGTGGGAGGAAAACGGAGAACCCAGTGAAAACCCACGCGGACACGGGGAGAGAACTCGCAAACTCCACACAGAAAGGCACCCGAGCCGAGATTCGAACCCGGGCGCTTCTTGCTGTGAGGCGACAGCGCTACCCACTGGGCCACCGTGGCGCAATACGTTTTAAACCAAATGCTGTAAATGAACGGGCAGAGGAAACAACATTGTGAGCGACGAGGTGGTCAAGGCCACGAGTGTTACCAGTCTTTGGTGCTCATTGCGAAGCCGGGGAGACGATGCTGTTGATGATGTTGATGTTGTTGATGATGTTGATGATGATGTTGATGATGTTGTTGTTGATGATGATGTTGATGATGTTGATGATGATGTTGATGATGATGTTGTTTAGGACGAGGTCTTGGCTCGTATCTCCACCTCCTCGCTCAACGGATTTCAAACCGCATTCAAATGCGCGCGTCACCACCTCTCATTGGTTCGCCGCGCTGTGACGCGTTCAATGCGGAGCACCCCTGCTCTGCCATCTTACTCAGGGGAAGAGTTACCTAAGGTTAGTCAGCCGCGAGGGACGGTGTCGCGGAATGACGCAAATTTCCCCGTCCACTGTTAGTCTAGACTTTCCTCACGCAATATGGCCGGCTTGGGGTCAAATTAAATGTGGTCCGGCGGCAACGTCATTCAAGTTAAACAATTGCCTTCAATATTGGGGTGGCGCGTGTTGTTGTTCTTAGCATTGCGTAAAAAGTTCCACGTTTCTATGGCGGGACGAGTTTTGCCATGAATTAACACAAGTTAACTCATGCATGCACCGCGGTGGCTTTTATATATATATATAAGCCGAGAGGGATGACCGTACATTCTCTCGACAACACTGATTCACTTGGTGCTCTTTAAATACGCAGGTAAGGGCTTGAGGTTCTATGAAGGCTGATGTAATGGCTAGTGTAACAATAGACGTGTATTTTTAACTAGCGGTAAAGTAAACCCCGTCACTTGAATGAAGAAATACAGTACTGTAGGGTAACGGATTCTTTGGAAGATTGATAAGCTTCTTGACCAAAGTTGAATACTTTGCAATAGCTACTTATAGCTCCCCGTAATTCTAATCCTAACCACCCATGATAATACGGTACTGCCTTACGCCCTGTGTTTCCGGGATAGGCTCCAGCTCACCGTGACCCTATACAGGATTAAGCGGTTTCAGATAATAATAATGGGAAAACTAGCCCTATAGCTAATCGTGATTAGATAATCACTAAGTATTCCCAACCTCTTCCACCTCCGAGGCAAAGTTAGCTTTCGCGATCAAAACAACGTCATCCAATTTACCAAGTCTGAGGGCAGTGTCTCTTGGTGATAATAATTAACACATCTCCTACCACCAAGGCCTTTGCAAACTCCTGACGGGTTCAAGTCAGGCTTCGAGTGTAACTTCGCGGATATACTGTACGCGCTCCTTTATCAAGACGGACTCCCACCACCATTCCTCTTGCCTCGTCACCACCGCCCGCATTACTGAACGTCGTGGCCTAGGCGGCTGTGTTTAAACTCGCTTCATGTTCGCGCAGTGTCGCCGCGAGCGCGTTCAGAAGATCGGCGATCAGTGATTACGCACTCAAAACAAACATCTTGCAGGGGCCGAAAAGCGCTGCTTGTCTTGGGAGAACATCAAGTTCGAAAGCCTTGAAGTCTAGAGATTGTCGGGATGGAATGTAGCCGTGCCGGTATAAATGTGGCACGACAGTGGTAATGCAGTCATTTGCTGGGATTTTTTCGCCGCTGGACGATATTTGCCTTTAAGCTGGCAAATACTACGCGAAAGTAGATATAAATTATAAATAACATTACGAGCCTGTCGTTAGGAAAGCGCCTTCAGTTCGCTTCACACAAGCACTGCCGCATAGAGTAAAACACATCGAACGTTTACGCACTGCAGTGTAATCAGTGATTCTTCTTGGTAACCGCTTGGCATTTCGATCCTTTGGACATGTGCTCGGTAAACGTTACTTAAAATATATAGAGTACCGGTGTTCCACTGACTGACGGACAGGATTTCCGATTTGTTTCAACTGCAGAGCGATACCGACGTGAATTCTCAATGTATCGGCTGGTGTTGGCTGCACTCGTCGCCTCTGCTGGGGCCGCGTGTGAACCTCGGTCCGTGACTATGGACATCTCCTCGGTCACCGGAGACATCCATCACTTCTGGAGGAGCACGGGATTCTGGTTGGTGGTCCTCATTTTTTTTAATCTTCATCACGTCTCGCATCTGGGAATGCTGTCTACCGTGAATGCTGTCTTGCAACGCCGCACTTTGCAGTCTAGTAGGTGGATTCGATTTCCCTTGCACGTTAGGAACTCTAGATGTGGATGTTTAGAACTCACTCTGGATGTGCATGTTTAGAACTCACCCTGGATGTGGATGTTTAGAACTCACCCTGGATGTGGATGTTTAGAACTCACTCTGGATGTGGATGTTTAGAACTCACTCTGGATGTGGATGTTTAGAACTCACCGTGGATGTGCATGTTTAGAGCTCACTCTGGATGTGCATGTTTAGAGCTCACTCTGGATGTCGATGTTTAGAACTCACTCTGGATGTCGATGTTTAGAACTCACTCTGGATGTCGATGTTTAGTACTCACTCAGGATGTGCATGTTTAGAACTCACCCTGGATGTGGATGTTTAGAACTCACTCTGGATGTCGATGTTTAGAACTCACCCTGGATGTGGATGTTTAGAACTCACTCTGGATGTCGATGTTTAGAACTCACTCTGGATGTGGATGTTTAGAACTCACTCTGGATGTGGATGTTTAGAACTCACTCTGGATGTGGATGTTTAGAACTCACTCTGGATGTGAATGTTTACAACTCACTCTGGATGTGGATGTTTAGAACTCACTTAGGAAGAGAAGGCCCTCCGCCAGCCAGTAGAAGTGTGCAAGGAAATTTCAGAATTTTTTTTTGGCATGGTATCCAATAAATACAATACCGTACCGATTTAAAGTGACAATTCTTTCTGTCACTTTAAATAAATAAATATTGCTAACTCGGTGACGCCATATATTACAGAAGAGATTTGTCGAAGTATTAAGTGTACCGGGTGGGACGGTGGCCCAGTGGGCAGCACTGTCGCCTCACAGCTAGAATCCCGAGTTCGAATCTCGGCTCGGGTGCCTTTCTGTGTGGAGTTTACATGTTCTCCCCGTGTCCGCGTGGGTTTTCGCCGAGCACTCCGGTTTCCTCCCACAATCCAAAAAACATGCTGCTACATAGGTTAATTGGCTTGCAGACTAAATTGCCCGCAGTGCCCGGATAGATCCATTGTGGGTTTATCCTTGCTTTGCGCCCTGTGTCTGCCGGGATAGGCTCTGGCTCACCGCGACCCTGTACAGAACTAAGCGGTTTCTGACAATGAGATGAGGTGAGATTAAATATACCCGTATTGAGATTTGCGGGATACAGTATATCTGGAGGTGTTGAAAGAGCGCAGTTTCCCGTACTGTATTATTTTACCGTGTTATTTTAGTGGAGGTATCCGTAACAAGGTTACCCTAATCCCTTACTGCCGTGTCAAGTTTGTAGTTTATAAAATCTTTCTGTACATCCCTGCAATGTTCTAAATACGAATATGTATGTGTCGGATAGATCGCTGAGTGCATACAATAAATCATTTCTGAGGTTGCATTTGTGGTGTCAAGCCTCGCGCCGTGCCAGGTCAGGTGCACCAGGGCGCGAAAGGAGCGGAGATAACTGGGTGAGGAGATGACGTGATGTAATGTGACGGGATAACGGCTGAGGAGACTATAAGGAGGAGGAGGGAGAGAGAGATGACAGACTCGGCATGGGAGTTTGGCAGAGGTGCACGTCAGATTTTAGTGATGGGCCCACCACGTGTTCTCCTGTATCAAAATGTGATACCCCCTTTGTCAATCTACTGCTAGATGAAAAAAGGCCTTTCCCACTGAATGGGCGGAGTTGACCCATCATGTATTATTTCATTGCGCTGGTCGGTGAGTGTGGTTTAAAGGCTTAGAGTAGCATAGACTCATAGGGCATTATTACAAACAACAGATGTTATTTAAGCTGGGAAAAAAAAAATATTGAGCTATGTAGCTTTTTAAAATGATTCTCGCAGGGTCGGGTAAGCAAGTTATGTCTCAGGGCATCTGGGGCAATCTAGTCAGGACAGATAGCATAACCAGCGTGTCTTTAAACCAAGTACTGTGCAACAGTCATCAGTAGACCGCGAGCGCCGCCTAGTGGTCCGTGGAAGCTAGACCCATATGGGTGTCGAGGTGCAAGCGGTTAAGAACCCTTTCTGTAATGTCGTGTTTCTTGCTGCACTGCCCTCTGCTGACAACGTAACACTTTGCTAGAGATTTCAGTTTTTCACGTGAACGCACCACCGGTGAAATTCTAAACGATGTGTATGTAACACATGTCGGACAGTTCATACACTTTAGAGAATGCCACTCTGAGGACAGCATTGTCTGCAGCATTGTATGCGACTGCATTGTCTGCAGCATACAATGCTGTCCTCAGTGGAAAGAGCTTCATTTTAAAGCTTTGGTTGGTGGAGCAAAGATTGTTTGGGGCGAATAAAGTGAGATTGCTATTCATTATTTAGCAGACGCTGTTATTATGCAGGGCAGCTAACATCATCACACATACATATTTGAATTAATATATAAAATAAATACTATTGGTTGCCCAACGTTTTAAATGTGAAAGTTTTGTTGTCAGATCTGTACATAGTGGTTGTGCAGATGTACGTTGAATAGTTTCCAAACTTACGCGGGTAACTCTGTAGTCCCGATGTGTATTGGGATATTATTTCACTATGATGGGGCCGGTGTAGTGAAGTAGCGAGCCTTGGAACCCAGAGATCAGAAGTGCGGTGCGACCAGACGACCAGAAGTTGTCGAGGGGAGAGAGCGAGAAGGGTTGTAGGGGGAGATCGTGGAGCAGAGATTAAATGTAGCAGATCGGTGACGACAGCGATGGGTAAGAACTCAGATTTTGAATTTGATACCGACAGCCACCGACAGCCAATGTAGAGAGTATCAATTGGGAAATGCGAGGAAAAGGTAAAAAGCAGCAGCGGAAGGTAGACTTGCTAGGAGAGAGTTGCAGTAGTCCAGGCAGGATATAACCAAAGTCTGGACCAAGAGTTGAGCTGATTCCACACTAAGAAAAAGACAGATTTTGCGGATGTTGAGATGAAAGATCTTGAAAAACTTGCGTGCGGTGGTGACATTCATATTGGATTGGAGAACAGCAGAGGGACGAGTATTCGCATGACGTGGTCTCATTTGTAGGTGAGAGGTCTGGAAGTGGAATGTTGGATAATATGGATGTGTGAGATTCGGGATTTGAGGAGGCCTTTCAGCTGGAGGCGCCATACGTGTGATCATTGTGTGTGGGCACTAAATTATTATTTTCAAATTATATGTATTCCATTTTATTTTGCTACTGCAGTGGTCATGGTTTTCTTGAAAATGTATTAGATTACTTTAGGAAACATGTTACATTTTAGATGAGAGGTTATGGTCGTTTGTAAGGGTCTCCGATTATGTAAAATAACAGTGTTAACTACAGGCCCATAATTTAGTAAGGTTTTCTTTGTTTGATCAAGTGAGAACCTTTATGGATTTTTTATATCCGTTGCATGATAGACCTGTGTATAATGCCAGTTAACCTTGCAGGCTGTGTACTTCATTTGTAGATGCGGTAGAGGTCGCACTTCACGCAATCTGCAGCGCTCCGTAGCATGATGTCATTAGTTAGATTTTTGCAAACTCATTTCCTGCCCACGCTGACCATGCATTTTGATCAAAGGTCCTAAAAGTAACAGATTACGCATATGTGGCTGGCCAACCTGTATCCTTAAATTAAAAGAATTACGGTAGCGTATTGTGTTGACCTTTTGTACAATAGGTCTTGAAATTTACGATGTACTCGAAAAAAATATACTCCAAATATGGTACGTTCTCTGTACTACAGTTTCTATTTGTCAGAAGAGAACGTGGTTTTAGAAGATGTAACGAATTATATTGCACTTCATGTAAAGGCATTCATGTCTCTTTGTCGTCAGTGCCTGTGCCCCAAAAGTAAATATACTTTAGCTGCATAGGCCGTGAATCTGGCCCTTGAGTTTAATTACCTATCATCGTTCACGACTGTCACAAATGCTATCAGAACTGAGAGGAAATTTGCTGTTGAGCTGGAGCGATTAATTCAGCCCGTCTGCAGATGTTAGGTGGATTGTTAATTACGTCGCAGCGTCATCACACGATCAAGGCTCGGGAAGGTCTTCATCAATGTCTTGGCTGATGGTCATAATGTTTTTTTTAAATAATCTTCCCCCATAAAGCGGATTTGCAAGTCTTCCTAGCAAGTTGAACCAAAATATCCAGGTTAAACTCTGGGGAAGTGGTTCGTGCACTACTCGATAAAACTGATGCCTTATTTGGATTCCCACCATGGCTAACGTCAGTGGTGAGTGATATTGGAATCGAATCTGCCTCTCTGTGCATCACCTTTTTTTATGAACCAGAACTATCCAGCCTGATGAAGGATGCACCAAGAACCCGACGACTGACACAGCATTTAATGAACCTTCATCTAGCAATTCATTTATAAATAGTTGTAAATTATTACTGGTTTAATAATTTTTAACCACTAATAATTGGTACGTTAGATTATTGCATAACACACTTAATCTTGGCACCTGTTAAAGTCATATGTGAATATCTTAATTTACACACACTGAACAGCGTGGCGAAGTATGTTCACATTATTCCCCCGGTAGAAGTCCAGCCTCAAACTGTCCTCAGTTACAGCTCGTGTACAGGTGCTAGGTGGTTTCTTACATTGCAGTACTGTAGTAAGCGATGGTGACAACTTGGGAAGGAAATCATCAAGCAATCTTGGGTTTTTCATAATTGTTAAATTTGGTTTTATCTTGTCCTCCCCAGCCCCCCTTTGCCCCACAATGAGGCCGACAAGTTTATGCTGAGTCCCGATGAGCGGCTCAACCTGGCTTATGTGGGCGCTGTGCCGCATGGCGGGATACGGCAGGTGCGTGTACATTGGCTGCTGGAACTCGTAACCGCGCGGTAAGATGTACAAGTGACCAACTGGTCTGCACCTGTCACTAAGCATCATGTTTGGTTATGTACAGTTTGTGTTTGTTCTAAACACACATTTACCCTTGACATGCCTTTCATTTAAATTACATTAGAGCTTGTTATTCTTACAACACTGCTGCTGTTATGCATGAACACAGATCACCTGATTTATTGAGTGTGTTTTCGAACTTGTCAGCATAGCTGTCCTTGGTGATTTTGAGTTGTACCTCGTGTCTTTTGGTGTTTAGCCAGACGTTTCACTCCATATGCTTAGATGTGCTTTTATAAACTGGATAGTGTATTCAGTTCTTAAAAAAAAAGCTCCATGCCACGCAGTATTTGGTATGACGTCTAGGTTTCACTGCATGCATGTAGGCTCTGTAGGAACTGCATATTCAGGAACTTGACATTGCTGAATTCCAGGAATAGAATATTCAGTTTCTAAAGGTTATGCCAACTTGTTGGATGAAACATATGGCTACTTGCCGAGCAACACACGGTTTTACCTAAAATCACAACATAGAGCTGATTGATGGTATTTAATTTTGCGTGTTTTTTGTTTTATGTAAATACATTTCGTAGTTGTCCACAGAACTATGGAACATGGATCCGTTTCATTGTAACATTTTTATATTTGAGTTCTGATTTTGCAGCGTATTGTCACATGCAACGTATCGTTACAGCCCTGCACAGACTATACATACATTTTTATGCTGTGAGCACTTCAAAATAAAGGAGACATAAAAAATATCATGTTGCCATAATTTATTTTATCAATATATAAGTGCAAGCATATTTCATGGAAATTGGATATTTCAAAGAGTACAGGCAGCTGTATTTCTTTTAATCAGACAATAGGTTACACAAAATATAGATGCAACAAATAAGCATTACTAACCCTGAAGCACATTTTTATTTATATCTACCTATGCTGAATAATTAACACAAGCAACATGTACACATACATTTCACCGTTTTCAGCATCTTGAATGATAGAATGAAACGTCCCAGTTTACCAAAACCAAAGCCATGCATAATCACTGTCATATCAAGTTAGTTAAGGCCCTCACTTACATACGGTGTTGAATGATATACTACTACTGTACCTGATAATGATAAAGATACACTGCAACATACATTTAACCCAAAAACCTATGCGTGAAAGCATGGCTATGCATACAACACGCTTACAGTATAGTATATATATATCACTTGGCTGTGTTCAAAGGGATAGCAAAAGTAATTGTGTATGTAGCCCTGCAATTTCTTGCTCACCCGACTAGTCAAGGGCTTTCATTTGAGGGAGCTCTCTGGAAGGCATTTGGGCCTACTCTTCCACGCTGGCCAAACATCTTGGAAGAGATGGGATTCCCACACTTTCTATCCAACACCCTCTGTTCGTACTAATTTTTTTTTACTACCATGTGGAGATATCCAACCAGAGACCTCGATTGCAAGTCCAGTTTGCTAACCATTCTATGTCACAGCATCGTTAAAACGGACAGTATAAGTGGACAATACCTGAGTTGGCATGCTTTTTGTTGTCACTCTTTGTATTATAAAACAATACTGCTTTGCCATCTTTGATGGTTTAGTCATATCTACAGTTTTAAATTTAAAATAATTAACAATCCCTTAAGAAATGATTCTTCAAATTCCCCTGCTACAGTATATTACTGTGTATATAATATTGTGCAAAGTGTCTATACTAGTTTACCTGGAATGTGCCCGTTACCTTCAGATCTGGGAAGCTAAGCAGAAATTAGCTTGGATAGTACTTGAATGGGCAACCACCATGCGTAAAACAGCTGTCACAGGCTTCCGGGTCTCTATGGCCAGCACAGGGCAATTTTAGAAAAAAATGCATTGTTTACTGTTGGCCTTTGCGCTCCTGCCTTAAACCCACACTGACCATTTGGTCAAATAGCTCCTGAGGCTGGCACGGCATGGGGAGGTGATCATCCAGCAGTGTATTGACTTTGTAGGCTGACCATGCACTATACATGTACCTCGTGCGATTTTACTGTTCTATGTTTTTATTAATTAAAAACATCTTCGCACGTTAACATAGGGAATCTCAAGCTGAAAAGTGCATCATACATCGCTATTAAAAGTGAGGTCTGTCGGCCATGACATCGAAACATCTTCTTATTGTGATATGTCAACTATAATACCGCTAAATCACAGTAATACTTTACCCATGATGTACTCATACATTTAAACCATCCAGCCACTGCACTACTTTGCAATACAGTCCTGTATAGATTAGCTTAAGTAGAAAACATGGACTAAAATAATAACAAAAACATTATATTTACGGTCATTTCGCACGTTCAAGGCTTGGTATATGCGTATAGCGCAGGAGTGAGGAACATATAGCCCACGATTTTATTTCACATACTCCATGGACAGATGAAGCCCTATCGCTTCGAAACAGTCTGTAGATAACATTTGTTATTTCAAATCACTTAGCCATACGAATCGGGCAATCGGGGGAAATATGTTCAGTGTGGGAACTGTTAAGTTTAGCATGCTCAATCACCAGTTGCCTTTAAAATATTTCTGAGCATTCAGTCCGAGCATGACCCTGGAACTGTGCCAAATGCATATGAATGGCCTCCTCTGCCCTGTAACTAATAGAGTCCCCCACCCACGCCATAAAGCAATGTTATGATTTCCCACAGGCTAGTACTCCCCAATTGCTCTCAGGCTTCCTGCAGCTCATGTTGAGGCTAAACCGCTTAAGAGGTATCTTAGTGCATCGCGATCACCGACCATAACCAGACGTGACAATTGGATCTTGGCCTGAATGTGCATTATGTTGTGATACATGAGTGTTTCATTTCGAGCAGAAATTTAAGGCACAGTTTTTCGAGGACTGACGTACCACCCTTTGCTATGTATTAAGAAGTCCTAATAATAAAAACAGTAGTTGTACGTAGTAGATAACTACTGTATGCGTTTGACAAACTTTGAACATCTCCGTTGTTAAATAAAAAAAAATCTCAGTTTATTAGGCCCAAAATACGTTTGCACTTAAAGCAACTGCAGTAGTCATAATTTATTCATTTATTTAATTGCTTTTTCTTAATTTCTGCTTTGATTAACTAGTGTGCTGTGTAGAAAATGTAGTCTTGGTGTTTTAATAAAGTGGATTTAACCCTGTAAAGAAAACTATCGACGGTGCTTGCACACGACTGTTAAGGCTACTAGAAAGCATATATGCCGCCATCTAGCATATATGCATCTACTGCGCATAAAGGTAATAAACGCTTAAAAAAAAACATCTTACGTTTATAGAGAATATATAAACGCGTAATAAAATTAGCATTTGTGACCATACTTGCTACAAACAGTTGAATTTACTTTAGACAAAGTCCAGCCTTGACTGATAAAATAATCATATGCTCATGTATAGAAGTGCTTTGGTTTTTATTTAGTAAAATATATTTGCTTTCGTCTCAAGAAGACAGTCAATCCTCTGTTACATAAAGCTCAGTATTTACAGTACATTAAGGTGTGCAAAAATTTAGCTTTAAAAAATATATATTTCATTTTTAAGTGCGTACGTTTGATGAGAAAATTAGTACAGCTGATTGGTTTTAATTTCTTTTTTAAAAATTACTGTCAATCCAGGTTTGTAGTTGCTGTATTCTTAGAACCATTGGTCCTATGCTCGCATCTGTGTCACTGTACATTTACTGTACATTGCATTCGTATATCTCCATGTTGTATTGTTCATGCACATTTTCAAGAACTCAACAATCCAGTCAATGCAGCCAATGATATGAGGCTGTGTATATACTAGCCAGCAATAATTTAACAACTTCTGGTTGGATTGCCTCCTAAACTTCCGAGGCCCCTGCCTCTAGATTGCCCTCCAACCCATTGATCTCTATGTTGTTGGCAAGATGACTTTGCCTTTCTTCAGCCTCTGCATACTGCACTGCATCATGAATGGAGAAGAAGGTGAGGTTATCTTCATTCTCCGAAATGCACTTGCCCCGTCGGAGAGAGTCCATAACTGATGGGTTGCAGCATGCCAGGATAACCCTGATGCTGATACTCTGATAGTCCTTCATAACTGACTTGATTGTTCCTACGCCCACTGAGTCCAGGAACTGCATGGCTGAGCAATCAATGACTATGGTGTGAAAGTCAAAGGTCGGCAGTAGTTTGTTTATATCTACCATTGCCTGCTTATTCACCATCTCTTCGCCGCCACTGCCCAAACGTTTGTTCTGCTTTCTCAGCTTTTCCTGTCGCTTGTTCTGTGCTGCCACCTCAAGCGCAGGGTTGATACGAGTCTTCAGGGAAAGCTGCGACTTAAAATAATCCTTGTTGGCGTAATAAAGCGGCGCATCAAAGTGAAACACGTGCACGCCGGGAACCTCTGCCACATTGCTGTACGCCTCCAGGTCGGCGTACAAACCATCAGTGCCGTGCACGCACCCATACAGTGTTGCTCGTGGCCTCTGCGTGCGCCCGATGAACACAAACAGGGACACGCAGACGCCCACGAGCAGCCCGATCTCCGTGCTGATCAGAGCCGATGAGAACATTGTCACGAACCAAACGGACGTGTCCACCTTGCTCTCCCGCCACATCCGCGGCACGTCCAGGAACTTACGGAATGCCCCACGGAGGTTGACGATGGTAATGACACCGAGGACACACTTCTGTAATGAGTAGAAGAGCGGGGCAATGAGGAGGAGTACAAGGAGGAGAACTCCGCCCGTGATGACGGCAGAAATCTGTGTCTGGCAGCCCGTGGCCTCCTTGACCAGGGTCTTCGCCAGGGCGGCGCTCGTGATGAAGCTGTGGAAAAATGCAGGCACGATGTTGCAGAATCCGATGGCGATCATCTCCTGAAACACAGGCAAAGCAAACAGGTTCATTAGCCAGGTTGAGCTGCTCATCGGTACTGCTTAATATTGACAGCCTGATCGTGGGGTAAAGGGAGGCAGAGCAGAAAACAATAAACCAGAATTTAACAAGCCATTGTCCACTGCTGGATGAAGACCTCCCCATGCCTTTGTCTTTCCTCTTGGTCTAGTGTTTCTATTGTTCAGCTTACTCTTGCGCAGGACCCGATCTCATCGCTGGATCTATGCAGCAGTCGTTCTTTTAGAAATATTGGTCTAATATAGTCATCTGAAACTGCTTTACTTTGCAGAATGTTCTTTTGCTCTATTTCCTGAAAAATTAAAGCACCTCTGTCCTCTATTATTAGAATAACTATCAAACCAAGACACTCACGTGAGAAAAAAGGTTAATAATGTTAAGAGGTAAATTGAAAGCAATATTATCACTTAACTTTCAATCCAGGCATTTTTTTTTAAAAGAGAAAACATTTTGCGTTAGTTCCCAAATCCTACACTTGTCGCAGAGTGCCGAGGCAAACCTGGTTGGCACGGACGGTGTAGCCGTGCTTCTTGGCGAACATCTCGGAGAGCGAGACGGTGATGGCAAAGCCGATGATGGCCATGGGAACAGCGTCGCCGGCGATGCGCGGGATTAGTCCCCATTCGGGCGCACGCGGAGGCAGGAACCCGGTGGGGATGTGGCCCGCAATGCTCGAACCGTACCTACAGCACAGCAATACCGTGTGTAGTTAGTACTCGGTTTTCACAGTGTGTGTGTTATGAGGGTAACCAACACGTACTTCCCCACGTTGGTCATTGCTAGTTCCTGAAGGCAATTGCTAAAGCAGCATAAACATTGGGGCAGTTACCCATCCAAGATCTAGGCTCAAACCTGCTTAGCTTCCAAAATCTGACAGAATCAGGCACATCCTTTGTTATTCGGTCATTCTATTGTCAGCCCGTATTAAAATCATGCCAAGGTGACATCTCCTGCTAAACAATAACAAGAGACTTCCATTTCAGCGACTCGAGAGGAATGGGAGGCAGTGCAAAAACTTGGTGCGTGACGCAACGCAGAAACATGTAACTACTTACTTCTCCTTGAGGCCGCCGAAGTGCGATGCCATCGTCGCCGCCACCACCACTACCAGCTCGATGGGGAAGGGGGCCTTTAGGCGTGACTTGAAGTGCTCGTTGAGTTCCTTGACGGGCACGAGCACCAAAAGGCAGATGATGCTGGTGACCAGGTCGCACACATTGGTGTTGCCGAGCTGGCTGAAGATGTGGTACCAATTCTTGAGAAGGGCGCCGGCACCACTGCTGCGTGGGATGTGAATGCCCAGCAGGTACTTAATCTGTGACGTGAGGATGGTGAATGAAGAGCCGGTGACGAACCCACTCAGCATCGGCTCCGACAGATAAATGGAGACAAAGCCCAGCTGGAAAATGCCCATGACAACCTAAGCAGAATAACACAAGCAAAAAGACACCGATGCAAGGTTTTGTTATATGATCCGTAACTTAGTGTTACAAGGTACGTAATGATTTAGATAGCCTTCGAATTAAAGATACACTTTATTGTCATTCCATCCGTATACAATTACAGTCGAGGAATGAAATTATCTTTCTTGTGGTCCCCAGTGAGAAAACAAAACATGGCTGATTCCACATTTCAACAG
>JAZEWT010000017.1:16677306-16703200 GCA_036362905.1 Mordacia mordax
GACTACGTGGTCGTGCCTTATGATGTTCTCTTCAGCAAATCCGGCCAATTGGAGCTCTCGATCCACCACCTAAACAGAATTCAAAGTGAGCAATTCCAAAGGAGAAATATCACCATATTCCAGGGAGACTGCAAACATTTAACCGGCATCGCATTAAGTCTGTGGAATGAAAATACTCTGTACCAGCATTTCGAGGTGCGGTGGCATTGAGATCCGATTTAAATCCACGTTGTATTGTGTTAAGTCCAGCAGTGGCACAGTTGATAATGCATTATGCTATGAACCCAATGATCAGAGTTCAACTTCCATGCCACACCTGAAGTGCTCCTGGGCCTTTCCTTTGCTAACTCGCACTAAACAATGTGTTAAAGTATGGTCAAACTACTGTACTCCCGATGACAGGTACCGCATAGGAAAAACAATCCTGTAGTGGCTTTACAAAGGAATACTTTTATTCTACGCACGTATAATGCAGACTGCTGTGTTTAGGTTACATCATAAGAATGCCACCAAACAGGAATCCAGAAAAGAGTCACTCATGCCAGTGGAAGGAAACCAAGGCAGAAGATGACTAAATGTGGAGAGGCATTATACCAAAGAAATTTCATGGAAACATCAGTAACAAATGGTATTTGATAATAGCTGACAGTGGGGAGGCCTGCTGCCAAAAAACTGTGGACCTAGCAGCCTCCGTATTTGGGTTGGATGGGAAGAAGGGGGTATACATTTTTATACATGTGTATTATATAATATTAAAATCCCACACACCTGGCCAATCATGAGACACAGCACCCCGAAGATGCCCACGGATATGTGCTTGGAGGTGCCCATGATGAAGTAGATGAGACAGGCAAAGAAAGATGTGTAGAGGCCATAGATGGGATCCTGTCCGGCCAGCAGTGAGTATGCGATGCACTGGGGCACCAGCAGGATGCCCACGATGAGCCCAGACATGAAGTCGCCCAGTATCCATTCACGTAGCTTGTACTTGGGCAGCCAGCGCAGTACGGGTAGTAGATTCAGGAAAAAGTACTTGAGCTCACGGGGAGAGCAGGAGCAGTTGTTGGCCACTGTCTTGGCCAGCGCCACCTTTGCATTGAAGGGGGCCCTCTCCCGCTCTTGCAGACGTATGCGCACACACGTGCCTCCAACCCCATGGGGTGACTCAACACTGCCATTCCGGACAGCCACCATCTCCTAAGGATATAGTAACGAGGGAGAAAAATCAGGTACACACACAGACTAATTGATACTTTCCAAAATGTTAGTCCTCAGAAATATTTACTTAGCAATATTAACTGTATGCAATTGAGATGGTGTCACACAATCACCTTGGTTGACAAGGGTTAGCCTTTAAGCTGTGGTTTTAATCGTTTTGGGCAACTTCATAATTAATCTGGTTAGTATTCTTTAGGGTATGTCCTTAATGGCAACGCAGCATACTAAGGTTTGGTTTCTTTTGGATCGTTGGAGCATTATTGTAATCTCCCTGCTCTTTAGAAACAGATGGAGCTGGTGTATTAATGTCAATCTCGTTTGGAAAAATATAAAGTAACTCTATAACTTATATCCATTTGTAAATTCGTGTTGATTTTCTTGGAGGGGGGGGGTTCTTAAACTATATTTTGCCATTCTTGTCATTGCAAGTTGATTTGGGCATCCAGGATTCATTTATATTCACTCGCCACGGATGTTAGCCGTGGCTGGAAAGTAAACTAGGTGTGCTGGATTCGTAGAAAATCGGCCACATTCGCTAATTTTGTAAGTGGCCACACACACATCTTCAATTGGTTGGAGGCCAAGTACGATATTTGTTTTAATCCCAAACGTTGTCCCTTACCTCTAGCAAATGTATTTATTATTTAATTTGGCTGTCCTTATTGAAAATTGTTTTCAGAATACACTAAATAGTAAATGCTATTGCAGGTTTATTCGTGAAAGATTTAATCAGCATTCTCACCTCTTGCCCGTTGCATGTTTATTTACCATCTGGTTATTATTGTCACACATTAAGCAGACTGACCCTGATTGAACCCTGTAGTGTAACCTTGTTTAAAAGTTGGCGGACGTGCACAGACTCGTAGGGGGTGGTACAACAATAGATGGATTGCTACAAATGTTTAAAGATAAACAGAATAAGTAAAGCGACATTGCACCTCTGTCTATCATGCACACTGCTCTGGTTTTCATCCCCTCTGCACTCATTTTGGAATTTTGTCGAGCGCCCACAAACTCCTGCGGTCAGCGTATACAATTATGCGTGCAAATTTTAAAGGAGATACCGTGAGCAGATCTGGTGAACGCTTAACAAAAACTTCAGCTGGTGTTAAATATTCTACCAGTATTTTAAAATTTGACTAAGAATGTAGAAGAGAGTCTGAGCCTTTAGGATCCTGATGCCCCATGCATGTTTAACGCTTAACAGGATAATAAAGATATATTGCACTTTTGTCAATAATACACTCGGCTCTTGCTCTCATCCCCTGTGCACTCGTTTTGGAATGTTGTCCAGCTGCCACAAACTATTGCACAGTTAGGATGTGGAATTAAGCCGGCACATTTTAAATGATACCACAAGCACATCTGGTGAGCTCTGGAAAAAAACTACAGCAAGTGTTCGATAGTCTCCTATATTTTTAAAACTTTATCGTAAGACTCTGGAAGAAGGGCTGAGCCTTTATAACCGTGGTGGTGGGGGGTTCCCAACTCCTTCACATATAACAGGACTGCTCTCGCTGCTTATAGCTTACTTTTCATCACTTCAGCGTTTATAAACAAAAGACACACACTGATTTCATCGTGCGTGTGCAAGCAGGTCAGCAGCTTGCAATAACTTGGAACTGACTCTCCACTGTTTCTGTGATAAAATAATGACTGGCATGCATTTAGAAACTTAATGCTGTGCAAACAACGTGAAAGTTAACAAAATCAACATTAGCACCAAGCACGAGCTTGGCACCGGTGCTTCCGTCGTCAATGAATGAATGCCTTAGATTCAGTGGTGGTCTGAACACACAAGGATGACTTTCAGTGCGGTAAAGTATTACACTGGTCAGGGCTATAAAATCAAGTGTGCCCTCCCAGACTAACCTTCCATTCATTACAGGCTGCGCTTTGTGGGCGTTTTTCCAATGTCCTAGTCGTAAGAGAGTAAGATAAACGTGTCCATTTAAGTAGAATGGCTTAACAATCCCAAGCCTTTTCTAATGTTTCTATCTTTAAGGATATATTATACACTCTTTTGTCTCCATAGAACTTGGCAGTACCTGTATACACAACACGATGCCGTATTTACTGTCATGTATGTAAGCAAATATATAATAACAATCGGAATGTATTTTTGTACATGTGAATGTTGAGAATTTTAGAATTTTATGACAAGTTAGGAAAGCATCTTGGAAGGCCACAACATACTGTCATAAAGTACTGTATAGTGGTACAGCTAACTCTCGGTGTTCAATGAGGAAAGGCCATTGCCCAAAATGTTCCTCTGTATATATATTTTCAGAGATGTTATTGACGAATGTTGAAGTTCTCTTGCACACAACTGGTTTGCTCAGTTATCGAGGGTGATGGGGGAAAGGTATGTGACCCAGAAAAAACAAAAGCACAGACAATAATAATAATTGCACTTCAAAAGCGCTTTTCACCCGAGGGTCACAAAGTGCTGCACAGAGCTGCGAAGAGAACGGCAGGGTGACTGGATGTTGTGCAGTATGGCTATATTTATGAGACGGTCACCTTGTTGATAAAACATCACACATGTGTATTAGACTTTAAAACATTTAAAAATATATATCTATAATGAGAGTGAAAGCACAATCCGTACATTCTTTTGGAAGAATTGCAGGATAATGCTGGAAAAAGCAGGATGGGTGGTAACCCTTGTTTGGACCCAAGAAAAAATCCTTAAGCTTGATGGGAGAGGGGGATTTCTATAACAGAAGGCCTTTGTATGATGGTTGTTAACTTTACAGCAACTACAATCATCTAGTGTAAGGGAGGGATGCCTAAGTGCCTAAGTGTGGTACAATCAAATTTAACTGTGATGACCTATTGAACTTGACTTCATAACGATTATGATGGCATCAAATGTATGTCAAAAGTTACCTTGTCTTTTTCATTAAACAGTCTACTTTAAAAAAACACATTTTAGCCATTGTATAATTTATGAGCAGTTACCGTGTCAACGCGTTATTCACAGAAGCTACAATATGACAAAATACGCAAGTTTACAATTAATATTATGTAATAATATTTTCGTACAAATGTTCATATTGTATTGCAATATGAAGCTTTGCATTTTAGTTACTGCAGTAGGTGTGTAGAAAAAATATAAGTTTTCCTTACAAATGTAATGAAACAAAAGCTTAAACATATGCAAGGAAGAGACAGAAACTTGGAACTATAGGAAGAGATGGTAAAGAGGAACATATGAATCAAAAGTAAACTCAATTTAGTCATTATCTTGACCGTTAAGAAACGTTCAGTGAGCTTGGGTTGTACGCCACAGTAGAAGGGATGCCAGGGTGGAAAACAACGCCTGATTGGGACCTCCACACAGATGGACAGAGCTCACATACAGCAGCATCGCATGGCCGTGGGGCTCACAGCAACGTCCAGTCGTGCAGTGACCATCGCTGTTACCACTGGTGAATGTGAAGAAACAAGGCTGTCGAGTGCAGCTACCGCCGGCATCCACAAACGTGCTGGTGCCTGGCAGCAAATGCAGGCGCTATTAACAATCCAGTAAAAGGTACTGGTTTTCTCCACATGCGGGCGAACCGTGCTGCGAGAGGAATTGTTCACGGACGTGAACATTACCTTCTTCTAATCGTCATTATTTGGTCGCCGTTCCCTCCTGTTCTTGCCGCATGTAACCAGTTTATCCGCATTGGACAAAAAAGTACGTTAAGCTTTGAAACAACAATTTTACAGCCACTGGTGCCAATCGTGTTTGTGCATCGTTTTAAAACCTCGTTTTAGCGATTTGTGGAAAGAAAAAAAACGGTGCACTTCAGTTGTAGTCAAGTGGATGTTTGAAGAGCCAATAGGCTGTTTTAAAGCAAGTCGCGTGTATCAAGTGCGGCTACTCGGAAGTAAAGAATTTAAAAAGGTAGTTGACCACCACAAGTGGCAATACGAACGCATATTATTATTTTTTGTCCCCGGAACAAAACCAGCGCTTCGTCACTTACATCGTTGGTCGTGGCGATCTGAACGCGTCGCCGTCACCCGCAATGCCTTCTCGAGCGCATGTCGGGCAGCGCCAACCACGCCGTGCCCGATAAAGCACTTCCAAAAGTGAAGCGGCCACGGTGCTCGACAGTGACCACTGCTTATATGCTAATGTCTTCCTGGTGACCTTTCACCACCAGCAGCTGAGAGTGGATTGGCTGGGCCCTCAACAACAAGGCGCCGCATCAGCAGTCATCCCACGTTGCTGGCCGCAGCGCAGTGGTGCCAAAATGCGTCCGTGCGTCAACGTGTGTATTCACGCGAAACGAAACAAGTAATAAGCAAAACAAATAGTCCAGGTATACAATGTTACATCTTCAAGAGCCACATTTCAAAGCTCGATAGCGTTTGGTTCCACAAAACGTGCTGAACTGACCCTCCGATCTTTGATTGGCCTGATCCAGAAGCCAATGGATTCAAACATTGAAGAGGTCAAATTGTACACCGTGAAATGTCAACCCGCAAACTTTCAGCTGTGTAACTTATCTGTGGCTGGAGCCAAAAGGGTTCCAAATTGTTTAAAGCAATGAACAGATATACAACTATATAAGTATATGAGGCTACGTTACACTAACGTATGTCAGCAGTAATTTATACCAAATCTGCTCCAAGCAGTTGTTGCGTATGCACACGCCACGCAAAATGTTATCGACGTATGCTTTGAACTGTGACATCAATAGACTTGCATCGTTTGTTTGGCATCCAAACAATATACTTCGAGAACGTGGAGCAGACTTAATTATATGCCATTACTGTGTATGTAATCTTGCTTTTTAATATTATGCAACTTGTATTCGGAGGACTATTATTGTTGACATTTAGTGATGTGCACATGTTTTGACTCATCATAGAGAGGTCTGCCTTTATTTTATTGTTTTAGCAGCAGTATGTATTCACCCTTTTATGACTTCACAAGCAGATGAAGGCCTTGCTACATGGCCAATCGAGGTTTATTTTTTCCACGCTGAGCCTTGCTGGAAAGTGCACATTGGTGTGTTGCATGACTGTCACTAATGTTATCCTTGACCAGGAATACAACTCCATAGACACTATGTATACATACTGTATTATTTTTGGTATGTAAACCGTATTTATAATTTTGAACAAACGCTGTAAGTCGATTTCTTGTTCAAATGATACTTTGAATGTTATTTACTCTTTGCAAAGGCTGTTTTAAGGTTTTAGTCTGATGGTTATCTTCAATTACTGTCACTTATGTAGCAAATTCCAGTGACATTTTTCAGACAATACATAAAACATGCAAGTTGATTTTATTTCACTATGTAATTTTAACTTTTGGGTGCCACAGACTCGAAATTATTAGATCACAGAAATGCAGGTTCATTGTTTTATCAACCACAGATGTGAGGGTCTCCGGAACAAATAACCATGGCAGCTGGATCATTGTAGTTGCCGTTGATACCAATTGCTCGTAAATAGTTAACACGTGAAAGGGGCAAGGGAATTGACCGCTCTTCTTCTTACGTGAGACAGGCTATGGTGGTGCATGTGATGGTTGAAATATCTGGACAAAGTTCTATTGGTGAGCTCCACCGGCAAGTGAGGCTGTGGTGGCTGGGTCATGTATCTGACATGCCTAGACACCACATGCTCAATGAGCTGCTGTTAGCCGGATAGAGAGGGCTAAACGGGTGTGACACGGACTAAAGAAGAGATGGACTAATGTGATTTAGGGGGATCTTGAGCTGAGTGGACTTACTCACGACTTGTACCAGTGATGTTAAGGTTGACCTCTATGAGAAGGGTCATGAAAGACGCTACTGAGCAACTGGAACCAGTCCTCCAATAACAGCGAAGGGGAGAGATGCGATGCTCACAACAATGAGTGGAGTGCCAGGTGGCTAAAATATAGCAAGTTGGCAGAGTAGGGGGCACAGGTGGAACATCTGCCAATCATCTCAGTCAGGAAAACCATAACACCTGACTCTGTCCTGTGACCCCCCTTGCTGGCTAGCCTTCAACACTTCATGTTGTTTCAAAGTGCAAATGGCCTGGAGGCACAGGCGCTATGGTGACATGGGTGTCACTAAGTGGAAAATGGCAGTTATTGGTGAATGGCTGATGTTCAGCAAAATGATGTTCAAGTCCAAGGTTCACCAGCTTGTGTACTCATGCCAGCCCCTGTTAATATGCTGAGTGAAACCATTTTCAAGGCTTTTCTTGCTTGACACTGTCAATAGAGACTTCAGCACGATCACCGTACTAACCACGTGTGGGTGTGTACAGCAGTAAATGGTGATATAATTCTAGTGTACCTATTATGCTTTCTTTCACTTGACCCTCGGGTGAAAAGCGCTCCAGAAAAGCAATTATAATGCGTAATTTGGGGGAGATTGAGACGAGTTCTGCGACACGTACATGGACCAGTTGGACAACGGTCTCACCTCACTATGCAGGTCTTGGCAGTTACCTGACCTTTCTTCACCACAGCTTTGGCAAAGGCAGGGAGCATAGATGTTACAGCAAAGTACAGTATAACAATAGATTTGTCTGCACTACTGCCTGGTCGATAATGTCTTTCCAAAAAAACCCACATCATCCGTATGATCTGTGTGCTGTTATATTCAAGCTGTATCCAGGCTCAGATAATAATAATTGCATTTATAGAGCGCTTTTAACCCGAGTCACAAAGCACTTCACAGCTGTGGAGAGAAAAGGCAAGCCAACAGCAACGGCACCAGAATGGAAAATAAAGAGCAACAACATTTTTGGGGGTTTTTTTGTAAGTATACACAACGTTGCAGCACAACAAGCAAAACACGATCAGACCTTCAACTACGATCTTGAAATGCAAAATTATCAGTGAATATGATACATATGTTGGGAATGGTTTAATTCAACATTTATCGTACGACACATCAAAAACGAGACAAGAACGCAAAGCAGCAACAACGTTTTTTTGGAGTTATTTTTATACAAATCCGAGCTGTGGAGAGAAAGGTACGCCAACACCAGGACAGCCCAACCGGAAGATGAAAAGCAGCAACAAACTCTAGAAGGATAAAAAAATAAGCGATTAAAAATAATAATAATTCTACTACAAGCATGGATGTAATAAATGTTCACGAGCAGGCGCAGTTTGGAGGATTGCCAGATGATCATAGCCCAAAATAGGCCTAGTCCAGGTATATTTTAAAAACATGGTTACATTCAAATCACATAGAAATGTGATGTTTATATTCAAATGACATAGAAATGTGATTTGAATATAAACGTTGCTCTATTTTGTTCAGCTATGTCAGTGCAGACAATACAAAAAATGTTTAGGCCCCAATTTCAATACTTTCATGTAGATTATTACTGTTGTATAGCTTACCATCCTGACAGGATCCAAGGTTAACTTTAGAAGTGAGTGTGGAAAAGATCAATGAATTAAACGTTGACTCTTGTGGTTTTGTTGGCAACATGAAATGAGTTAAACATTTTGAAAGCAATGCATAGATATACAAATATATGAATATATACGAGGTTACGTTACACTGCAGTGTGTAATAAAAAGTATGCGACATACACCATTTCCCATTTATGTCAGAGTAATATATACCAAAACCGCTCCAAGCAATTGTTGCGTAAGTAAGTGCCACGCAGCAATACGTTGTCGACGTAAGCTTTGAACTGATTGACATCAATAGACTTGAATACAGTTTGGCATCCAAACAATACACTTAGAGAACGTGGAGCAGACTTTATTATGTCATTACTGTGTATGTAATCGTACTTTTTAATAATGTGCAACTTGTGTTCGGAGGGCAATTCTTTTTAACATTTAGTGATGTGCATGCACATGTATTGACTCATCATTGAGGTCTGCCTTTACTTTATTGTTTTAGCAGCAGTAAGTATTCACCGTTTTATTAATTCACAAGCAGATGAAGGCCTTGCCACATTATCCATCGAGGTTTTTTTTTATTATATTGAGCCTTGCTAGAAAGAGCACATTGGTGCATTGCATGACTGTCACTAATGTTAGCCGTGACCATGAATACAACTCCATAGACACTAATATACGTACTGTATTATCTTTGGTCTGTATACCGGATTCAGAATTTTTCACAAACAATCTTAAAGTGCAAAATTATCAGTGAATATTATACATATATTGGGAATGGTTTCATTCAACGTTTATCGTACAATAATAGCACTTCTAGAGCACTCATCAGCCAAGAGCCACAAAGCAGACACAGAGCCGCCAAGTGAATGGCATATCAACAAGACAAGAACGGCAAATCAGCAACAACGTTTTTTGGAGATTTTTTAAATACAAATCCGAGCTGTGGAGAGAACGGCATGCCAACAACACCAGCACAGCCCAACCGACAGATGAAAAGCAGTAACAGACTATAGAAGAACACAAAATTAAGCAATTAAAAATTATAATAATTCTGCTACAAGCATAGATGGAATAAATGTTCCCGAGTAGGTGCAGTTCGGATGATTGCCAGGTGATGATAGCCCAAAAGAGGCCTGGCTCAGGTATTTTTTAAAAGATGGTTATATTCAAATCACATAGAAATGCAACCATACGTTGCTGTATTTTGTGCAGCTATGTCAGTGCAGACAATATAAAAAATCTTTAGGTCCTATTTTCAATGCTTTTATGTAGATTATTACTGTTGTATAGCTTACCATCCTAAAAGGATCCAAGGTTAACTTTAGAAGTGAATGTTAAATATCTAAATATCTAAGTACACAATGTTAGGTAACATACAATATTTCTATTTTGCGCACTACAATAATGACCTTCAGATCTTTGTTAATCCACTGCTGGATGAAGGCCACTTGAATGCACTGTTCAGTTCAGAATGCTGAAGGGTGCAGAGTCAAAATAAGTTTAGATATCATTCAATGAATTTGATGAAAAAAAAGACTTCCATATCTGCACTCAAAATTATATTGTATGTACAGCCCACTCCACTGCTGGTTGAAAGCCTCACCACACTATTATAGGTGGAGGTGGTTGGAGGATACTGATCAGTGTGGCTTGCTAGAGTGTGGGCAAGGACCAGCTCTAGTATCGCTAGCCACCGACATTCGCTTTGCCCTAGCATAGCGAGATGTACTTGCCACAGTGACCACTCCATTTCTTATACTAGGCATAGCTATGTAGGCATCTATGTAAATAGGGCAGCAGAGTGGCCACAGTGGTAACAGAAAGAAAGTCCTGCCTGATGCAGTTCACTTATTGCCTCAATCGCCTTTCCGTGTGGAGTTTGTGTGTTCTGTTTTGGTTCCGCGTCGGTTTCCTCCCACAACTCAAGACCAATTAACTCATCGACTCACAAAATATATACGTACAGGATGCAGTGACTGGCAAATGTTGCTGATGGCTGCCTGCGTGGCTGCCATCCACGTTTACGCCTCCGTATCAGCGCCCCATCTATAACCAGGTGGCGTGGAATTTGCGAGCGTTATAAATTGTATCTCATCTCATTGTCAGAAACTGCTTAGTCATGTACAGGGTCGCGGTGAGCCAGAGCCTATCCCGGCAGACACAGGGCGCAAGGCAGGGATATATCCACGATGGGACGCCAGTCCATCACCGGGCACTGCGGGGAATTTAGTCTGCAAGCCAATTAACCTATGCAGCAGCATATTTTTTTGGACTGTGGGGAATAAACCGGAGTGCCTGGAAAAAACCCACGCGGACACGGGGAGAACATGCAAACTCAACACAAAGGTACCCGAGCCGAGACTCGAACCCGTATACATCGTATCATCATTATTATTTTACATTTACAATGAGGCTAAATCACATTGTACAGGCTGATGCGTATATACTTTTATGGAATAGATCAGTGAATTAAATGTTGAATCTTGTGGTTTTGTTGGCAACATGAAATGAGTCTGAGTCCTTAATTGAGCTTTTGATTCAAGAAAAATGTGGAACAAAAAAACAAGGGGGGGGGGAGAGAGAACCCATTGTGTAATGTTTGCCATTTTTCATCTAAACATTACAAAGTTAATTTACAAACTCTGCCAAATAGTTTGAAATTAGCAAGGTCAGGTCTCTACAGGCCAGGATTTGGTTGTACAGGTATTATGCTACAAACAAGCTCGATACGGTCAGAACGTGCACTCAATCATTAATGCTTTGCCAGCGTAAGGTCAGTTATGTAATAAAATGCTTGTAGGTCATTGGAGCGCACTTTACTATCTGAGCTCATGGCTTAAATCAGTGATGAGGGTTACCTGACCAGTCTGCTTCCCCCCCTCAATCCACCTTGCACATGCTTGACACAATGTACATTATAGGTCTTTATCCAGCAATGGATTGCCAAAGCCCTCTTGATTGCCATTATTGTTACCATACTATATTGTGGAGGGTTGTAATCTACATTGTTAAAGCTAATATGCGGTTTTATATATTTTTTTATAAATGCACAGTACAACAAGTTTGAATGAAATAATGAAAAAACTTTGCTCAACAAAATAAAATAGTTATTTAAAGTGACAACTAGAAGACATAGCAGTGTGTGCACGTATGATTATAATTAAAGGTGGATTGAGATAATAATCTCATCTCATCTCATTGTCTGAAACCGCTTAGTCCTATACAGAGTCACGGTGAATCCGGAGCCTATCCCGGCAGACACAGGGCGCAAGGCAAGGATATACCGACGATGGGACGCCAGTCCATCGCCGGGCACTGCGGGGCAATTTAGCCTGCGAGCCAATTAACCTATGTAGCAGCATGCTTTTTGGACTGTGGGAGGAAACCGGAGTGCCCGGCGAAAACCCACGCGGACACGGGGAGAGCATGCAAACTCCACACAGAAAGAACACCCGAGCCGAGAGATTCGAACCCGGGACCTTCTTGCTGTGAGGCGACAGCGCTAACCACTGGGCCACCGCGCCTGAGATAATAATAATAATTGTATTTCTAGAGCGCGAATCACTGCGCTGCACAGTACGGCGGAGGGAATGGTCAACAACGAGATCAGAATGGCAAATCAGCAATAACGTTTTTTTGGAGTTCGTAGATCAAACAGATGAGCTAACAAGGTAAACAATAAAGCAGAATTGGGTGCATTTTTTTTTAGAAAAAATTTGATTTCATCACGAAAAGCAATATACCAAAGAAAGTGTTTTCTCAATCCACATTTACCCATGATAGAATCTGAATCAGAAACACAATTATCAATACTCGCTTAATCCTGTACAGGGTCGCTGCTGGGGGCTGGAGCCTGTCCCGGCAGAGGGCGCAAGGCAGGTATATGCCCAAGATGTGATGCCAACATATCGCCGGGCACTGGCGGAAATTTACTCGGGCCAAATAACATAAGCAGCAGCGTGTCTTTGAATGGTGGGAGGAAACCCGAGCACTCTGTGAAAACCTATACGGACACGGAGAGAACACGGAAACTCCACACAGAAAGGCACCCAAGTCTGGGCTCGAACTCAGGTCCCTCTTAATGTGGGGCAACGGCGCTACTCACTGCGCTACTCACTGCGCCGCCGCGCTGCCCGGATCAGGAACATGAACGCTACATTTCGTTACTGTTTTTGAAATGTTTGGCTGTTCCTAAAACAAAGCCGTTAACGCATGGGTGTTTCACCATAGAAGGCATTGCTGTGAGTCACACGTATAGCTATTTACTAATACGCATGCTATGTTTTTTTTACAAAAACGTCTGACGATTGCTTCGAAAATCTGCTCTCTCGGGACAGCCGCGTCGATCGCTCCCTCTCCCTCCACCTCGCGACGTTTCGCCTCACACGCTGGATGCATCATTACAAAAACGTCTATGGCAATTTCATGAATAAAGTTACGTTGTTGTCCGCTTTATTCATTTGCGTAAACAAGCTTCAACGTAACTTTACCTGGCCTCCTCAGGCCAAGCAACAAATTTTGTTGTTGTCAAGGAGTAGTAATTATGATTCTGTTGGATACAATATCAAGTCCAATGTTTTAATTGGTTGGGGATTGTGCCTGTTTAATGTTAGTGTATGCTTTACAATAACCACTACGTTTCATAAGGTCAAAAATAAAATCTGTGGCATGATTTATATATGTTTAGTTCTTCGTAGAGGCTAAAAATCTAGTAAAATATGCATTCATATGTATATAAATAGATAATGGAGCAAGTGTTTACGTGAAAAGCGCTCGATAAATGCAATTATTTGTATATCTGCACGGGGGGAGGTACTGGGTTTGGATCTCCCAGAAGTGCACATTTTACCTGCACAACACGAAGCTATTTTACGTATTATTTCAGCTTTCTTTCCCATTTATTGATTTCGCTTCTGAAACTTCCAAGAGCCAGCGATATTTCCAAAAGTATATCAGGAAGCAGTAGTCATGTCAGCAGAAAACGTCACCCGCAAGAGATGTCAGAAAAATGTGTTACATGCTTGGAACTAGGTTGTCCGTAGGGCAGGTACTCGGCTAATTGTTGGCATTGCACCGCGCAACGGAGAGAGGAACATAAATTACAGAACATACACACGTGAGAGATGTCCTATGTTCTATGAGCGCAACGAAAGCATGTTTGAGCAGGACACGTAGCAGAAATTGACGAGATTGCCTATGGTTAAGATAAATCGATAGAGTGGCAGGCAAAGGAGAGGAGGTCATACGAGGATGGAACGATAAATGTAGTTCATTTTGCAGGAACTTGCTTGATAGTTGTTTTGCAAGACCGTGAGAGATGGAAATATCTTGGGCAGACCTTGATCTAGCGTACTTCATGATGACGATGAGTGGAACAAAAAAATAGCTTAGAGTCATTCTCGTGCGTGCACAATGACATGCAGTAAGTGTCCTACAGCATGACGCAAACAGGTGGTTATTTTTAAACGATGAAAGTTAGTTTACTCAGTTTGTCATGCTGAATAAACAAACTAGTGTGTTCAATGAATGGCGTATATTACAATCAAAATGTTGAGTGGAATATGTTATTGGACATATTTCAATGTTGACTCTGAACTCCAAGGTCTTTCATGCAGGGCTTGATTAATATACCTCAAGCCATGAAAAGTATGCATAATTCTTAGTAATGTAAGTTGTTAGCCATTCATATTAACTTACACAGTAATTGTGATAACTTTGTCATACTAATCAACTGTTCGGATAACGTTTTTAAAACGTATCTTTGGTTTTAATCCAGTACACCTTCATTCGGATTTTGATGGTTAGAGAAATTTCAGATTAACTGTGAGTCTTCTGTATGTACTACTTAAACCTATTCAGTGTCACTGTCATGCCTCCCAAACAACTTCTTCTGCTAGCTCATTTATTATCAGCACCTGCTTAATCACGTACAAGGTCAGCTGGAGCCTATCCCAGCAGACACAGGATGCAAGGCAGTGCTATACTCTAGATGAGACACCTGTTTATCACAGGGCACCCATGGAAATTCTCAGGCCAATGAACCCAAGTAGCATGTTTTTGCACTGTACAGCCCTCTTGCCATTTCGATTCAATGCTTATTACACTGAAAATCCTATTTGGCCAGTTAACCAGCCAGTTGGTAACTGGGGCCCGCAGCCACTTACAACAGAGTTGTTGAGATGGAGAAGAGCCCAGCCAGCCAGGAAACTCGAGACAGAGATTACTTTATATACTCCAGTGTAACATATGTAATGGTGCCATTATGAGTGTGATTAACATATATAGTGGTGCCACTATGAGTGTAATTAAGCTACAAACGCGACAACCTCATTTCGATTCCCCAACCACGTTAGTGGTTGGATTATCTGAACCAGTCCTGATCTTTCCTATTCGCCAACGTACACTGACCAATCAATGTGTTGAAGAATTATCAGACAAATGCAATGACTGAAACGCACGTGTGTGCTCTTTTTCAGTAATGGATTGGTAAAAAAAATAACCAAAAATCCATAGCTTACACAAAAAGACATTGTTAATTATCAACACGGCATAGTGACAATGGATAGTCAAACACAAAGGAGCCAGTCTCTAAAGTATACACTTAGTTGGAAGCAACTTCCGTAAATTCGTGGTTTCTTTAAGTTTAATAAAACCTACGTTGTGACATCTTTCAAAACACACCACGTAATGGTTAATAAACAAACGTTTCAGATTTATGAATACTAGGTGTTTAGCAAACGTGTAATAAGTTCATTACCATTAAACACATCAAAAATAAAAGCACACGAATAATGTTTGTGTATAATATCTGTTCCAAATTTGTTTTAAACGCTTGTAAAGAACAATACTATCCAACAATTCATCAATCTTCTCATTAACCACGACCCACCTTCTGAAGTTACCAAAACACCACACGGTATCCTCAATGCCATGTCAGTCCTGATACGACGAGTCAGTCTCATAAGACAGACGATACAGGGAGTACATGAATATGTCCTGCGGAAAATCCTGCCGAAAAGTTGCGGTCGTGACTTACATCCCTACCACGTGTACCGCGGCATATGCGTTAAGTTGCCTTTCACACAGAAAAGTTTAAAACATCGTTACGGAGTTGCGTGTAATTCTCACCGTTCCTTCAAACGCAGGACTAAGCAGGTGCATGCTGGCAGCCGAGCCTTCGTTCTCGTACTCGTCCATGAGTGTGGCCGGTTGTGATGCCAGTTTCGTCTGTGCTGGTGGTGATGGAGGCAGCACCAGCCGCGCTGTGACAGTTGTGACAGCAGCAGCTCGCGTGCACGTGCGCGCACCCGGCAATCGCCCAGCCTCCAACACATGGCAGGGAACGGTTGAGAGCAGAGTATTTAGGGAGAGACGAAATACCACGCACGGGGGGGGAGGGGGGCGGAACCCACGTCATTCATTTACCGTACTCAAGCTAAACAACTGGCAATGAGTTTCAAAGTATTAACAACAGCCCCCAAAAAATGTTGCTGCATTGGCGATTGTGTGTTTTTTGTTTAATTAACCTACGGAGCTTTTAGAAAGTACTGTCGAGGTGAGGGTTTTTTTTATTAACTAACTTTGGCGCGTTCATAAAGTCCTGCAGTTTGGTTCGGTTAGACCTTGAACGTTGAGTTACTGTGGAAGGCAATGTAAATACATGGTGGTTCCACTCTGGCTTAAGACCACGTCACTAGTGGTCTGTTGTCAATCGATAAGGTAATGGTCCTGTAAGAAAAAACAAGCACGGGTACTTTATTGGTCATGTTAATCCGCTTTTTATTATGTTAGAATAATAATTGCACTTTTCGAGCGCCTTTCACCCGCGGGTCGCAAAGCGCTGCACAGAACTGTAAATAAGATTTATTCGCTCTGAAGAGAAACCGGAGTTCAGCAACAACAACGACATATGAACGGCGAATCAACAACAGTGTTATGGAAAGCTGAAAACGCCATGACACAAACTCGGTGCGATGAATTGTGGCATTGCCGGACCGTGAGGTCCTGCAAAAATGTCTTCAGCTCAAGCGTGTCTGGCATCGGGAAAATATCGCCCTCATCAGACTGAAAAAAGAATAGTAATTTGAAAGGATCGTTTCTATGGCGGGCCCAGGATCGGCTTTGCACCGGTCTTCAAACTTTTCACCAGATTGCATTGTCATCCGAGTTATGCCTGCGTGACAAATTTAAACTCTCCAGCTTTATCAGAAATGCTTTCATTTTGTGCTCAATGATGTAAGTTGAGAAAAAGTGGGTAAAAATGAATTACGTATTTTGTTTTTCCTATACAATTCGCATATGTGAGTGTATGACCAGGGTTTATCCTGGAGTATGAGAGGGGGGAATGGGTAATCACCACGCATACACAATTGGCTCTCACTGGCGATGCACCGTGAGAAGCAGAAGGCAGCAGTGCACCAACATCCATTGTTACTGTATTGCTATCTCATCTCATCTCATTGTCTGAAACCGCTTAGTGCTATACAGGGTCACGGTGAAGCCGGAGCCTCTCCCGGCAGACACAGGGTGCAAGGCAAGGATATACCGACGATGGAACGCCAGTCCATCGCCGGGCACTGCGGGGCAATTTAGCCTGCGAGCCAATCAACCTATATAGCAGCATGCTTTTTGGACTGTGGGAGGAAACCGGAGTACCCGGCGAAAACCCACGCGGACACGGGGAGAGCATGCAAACTCCACACAGAAAGGCACCCGAGCCGAGAGATTCGAACCCGGGACCTTCTTGCTGTGAGGCGACAGCGCTAACCACTGGGCCACCGCGCCGCCCACTGTATTGCTATATTTCCACCAACCTACACGGCTCAGTGTGGTGAAGTATGATCAAGTGTTTTCGACAACCCGCGTAGCATGTGGAGAGATCCTCATCGAGAAAACATGTACCGAAACAATTACGTTCTTTGAGTGGATGAGTGAGGATCGGAGACAAGTGCCACCGCTCAACAGCTTCCCACGTTATTATGACGCAGGTGGGTGTGGAGAAGGACTCTTCACTTGAGTAGTTTTACCTGTTCTGCAACTTAACTGGAGTACTTCAGCCTAACCTTACACGTGCTTCTCGGGAGGAATTTTCAAACATTAGCAGGTCAAGGTAACGATCTAGCTTTGTGTTTGACATTGGTCACGCATATGGGCTCTAGAAATCAATCCTGGTCTATCCAATGCTAAATAAAGACCAAAATCATCGTTATCAATACCCGCTTAATCCTGTACAGAGAAGCGGTAGGCCGGAGCCTATCCCGGCATACATAGGGCGCAAGGCGGGGGCTATACCCGGGATGTGACGCCAGTACATCGCAGGGCACTCTTTTGAGGCTATTTTTTCAGCAGGAGTACCCGGAGAAAACCCACGCGGACACGGGGAGACACGCAAACTCCATACAGAAAGACCACCACACTGACCGTATAAGACTACAGTAATCTTTTCCTTTAATTAAATCCTTTAAACCATACTGATATTAAGTGATAGCTGTTTCTTTTACAAAACATGAGAAAAACACGTATTTATGACTAAAATAATTAGAATGTAAATCTCACTGTATTATCAGTCAATCGTAAGTCACATTATCAGTGTTTAGCCACACGCTTTTAGTCTGAATCCCTAGATAGATTGATTTTGTGTTCAAAAAATGTATTTTCTACTTTTGAGCGTGGTTAAAGCAGGTCATTTGAAAAAATTATTTTTATCCTATTTTGTTTACTCTATCGTCGAGGTCCCGGTTCAATTGTTTAACGTCATGTTTCTTTAACTGCCCTTCAAAATAGACGTCTGCAGCCTTTGTGTTGGGAGGAACTTAAGGGAGGCAAACCGGACAAACTTGGTTTAGCAATGCGACAGCTGTCAGGGGAACTCTCAAATCTTCATTCTCACGGTGACTCAGCAAAGAGGATTCATTCTATCTTGACCAAATCTGTATCACCAATTAACTCTACTCTCTACATGTGTTATCCATTTGAGTAACAGAATATTAGACATGTCACTCATAGATTTTGTATTCTTCTTTGCGACTCACGTACGGAATCTCTAATGCAATTGTAACTCTCCAACGGGCAGGGAGGAGAGTGGACGGTTGCATTTTAACTTCACGCAGCTTGACTCGATGATGGAGCTTCTAATACAAAACGGCCTTAAACCTGGTGAGTAAGGGTGATGCACATCGACGCGGTGAGTAGCGCTGCTACCTCTCAGCAACAGAATCTCGATTCGATTCCTTACGCTGTTGTCTTTCTGTGCGGAGTTTGCACGTTCTTCCCGTGCGTTTTGGTCGAGTATTCCGGTTTCCGCCCACAGTCCATAGACACGCCGCCTCGGTTCATTGTCCCTGGTGCCCTGAGATGCGACTTATTAACCCCTCCCTGATGGACAACTGTTAAAAACAGCTACATAGCTCAACGGTACCTTTCCTGTTTGCAAAAACGAAATGTTAGACTGCCCGCACTCTTTATTACACAGATCACAAATAACTCTTTAGAGCGACTCGGTAATATGTTGTTGTGTTTGTGGGACGTGTCTTGGCTAGGATTTCACTGTGTTCCCACATTGTGATGGTGGTTGTTGTTTTTGCGATAAAGTATATATTTTTTTAAACAACACCACAAATAACTTCCATACTGCAAACATTTTTTTAGCTTTGTTTCAGAATGTAAACACGTCATAAGTGATCGCTTTAAACAAGGTCGCCTCCAATGAAACTTTTCCTTATTAAAACGTTGCGACGGTTATTGCATGCTCATTTATAAACACTCCCGTTACGCTACCGCATAAATGTTTGTATTTTAAACGGTCCTGGTCCACGCTTCGTACACGCGCGCAAAGAATAATGTTGCACAGAGCAGTGACTGTCTCGTTTTCCTGGCAGGCTTCGAGCTCATGGGCAGTCCGTCTGGCTTCTTCACCGACTTTGAAAACAAGACGCAGCTGGTGGCATGGAGGGACTTGGTAGCAGAGCTGGCAAAACGTTACATTGGTGACTGCCTCGCATGACGCTAATGCTTGCCTTGCGTGTGGTCACGCGGGTGGTGCTGTGCTTCAGGGTATTGTCAGTGTGATTCGGAATGCACTTGACTCCGTGCCCTTGCGAGCAGATTATGTGACCTGCAAGTCATTCACATTAACTTGCGTATCGTTAAGCCAGCTGTGATAATTAATTTGTCTTCCAGCTAACAAGCAATATGCACAGAGATTTGGCACTCTAGTGCTTACTCTGCTTATATGGCCCATAAAGCAGTGCTGGCAATTACACATTACTATAGCACGAGTGAGTTATTTCATAGGACACTACTGTTGTCTTCTTGGAGAGTAGCTAATGACAATATCCGCAATCTGCCTGAATGCCAGATGCTTCTTCACTGAATTTAAGACAACACTGTATTACCGAATATTACCGATTATCTACACGTTGTGGTGGAAGAGCTAAACAGACCCCAACAGTGTTTTATAGTGGTCTGTGTGTGGGATAATTGTACACCTGCAATAACGTATTGTTACCAGTTTATAATAACCATTGGGATTAAATCATGCTTTAATTATATGCCATGTAAAAAGTGAAATTTCACCTAGTGCATAAAGAATCAGAGGCATGTTACCTTGCGGCAGGTATCTATGGGCTGCGTGAAGTCCTGCAGTGGAACTTTGAGACTTGGAATGAACCAGATCATGGTGACTTTGACAACATCAGCATGACGGTGCAAGGTAACACAGGGAATCACTGAAGGACATTCTGTGCATCCTTATATGCTGCTCACATCGCTTGAAAAATCCAATGTCAAAAATAGTTGACTTGTCTATCCCTGTTTGTCACACACTTCAAAGATGTCCCTTTTTTAACCTCTTTGCATACACATGCACTTAATTTTAAAATTAGAACAAGTTATTTACATCAAATCTAAATACAATATTTCATTATTGACGTGCATTCCATTAATCCTAAGAACAGGTTATAAACATTCAGGGCTAAATAAGGCAAGACAGATGTGGCACGCTAATATATAGCTTCCAGAGTGGCATTCGCCCTAGACAAGGGGGTTTGATAATAAACCAGCTAAAATTAAGCACTGATTATACTTACACGTCCAAGCATTTAGAGCGTGATTATGTTATTGTGTATGAAGTTTAACTGCATACACCACTATGCAATGAACAAGGGCAAAGTACAGAGTATTGCTCAGTATATAGAGCTTAGCTTGTCACTGAATATTCTCCAGACCGCTGAGATTCCGTGGTACCTGACTGTTTGGCCACAGCTAGATGGGAATGCAGCATGTGGCCCCTCAGGTGTGGAAACATTTTCTCATGTGACTGACCCAGATAGAGTTACGTTCACGAGTGCAGGCGATGACTTGAGTTTTTTTGTCTTAGATTTGTAAATATTTTTCTTTCGACGTCCGACGGTTTAGGCTTCCTGAATTACTACGACGCGTGCTCGGAGGGGCTGCGGCAGGTGAACCCGCGGCTGAGGTTTGGGGGCCCTGGGGATTCGTTTCGGCCTCCACCACGCTCGCCGAGGTGTTGGGCCCTTCTCCAGCACTGCTACAACGGAGCAAACTACTTCACAGGGGAGCAGGGGGTGCGCCTCGACTACATCGCCATGCACAAGAAGGTGACGCTATCATTGGTTATTCTGTAAAACACCTGCATTGCAGTGACCCTTCAGAGTGTTGGAATGACATTGCTACTCGCTTAGGTCTGGTCACTTGTGCTGTGCAGCTCTCCGTTATGTTCGGTGTGACGTGCGACTTTGCACTGCACATGCTGTGAGCTTCTTCTGGAACTGAATTGGAAGTTCCTCAGGAAAGCTGAGCAAGCTCCTAGAAGGTGCAGCAAATTGTCGAATGACCTGCAGTACAACCAGAAAATGCATCAGGGACTGGTAAATTCCCAACACTGAGAAATTGTCATGTTTGTAGATTTTTCCATTGGCATCGGCGTTGCCTGCAGCTGTTTGCATAATACGCACGCTTTGTACCATACTTCATAAGTCACGCTCTGATTTAGCAAACTCAGCGAGGCAAAAGATGAGATGTCTTGGATTGGGTGGAGCCAGAATCGGAGGAGTAAAATAAACGCGTTTGATTACGGTGCTTTTTTTTGCTTGTATAGGTAAATTCCTTTTGTCCATCAACTGCTGGCTGAGGGCCTCCCTATGCCACATAGTTCTTGGAGGTTATTGGACCACACCTTAATGCATGCTGGTTAGTATGGGTTGGTGAAGGTGGAGAGCATAGATGTGAGAACAGAGAAGTACAATTTAACAATTTATTGTACTACATTGCTCCCAGCTGCCCGCTATGTTAATCCCACAGCCTCAAACAACCCGGTGTGCATGGTGAATCCCCATCCAAGCCCTTTTCATACTCAACCCTCTTTAGCTTATAAGATATGACAATATTGCGCCTCACAGCAAGAAGGTCCCGGGTTCGAATCTCTCGGCTCGGGTGCCTTTCTGTGTGGCGTTTGCATGCTCTCCCCGTGTCCGCGTGGGTTTTCGCCGGGTACTCCGGTTTCCTCCCACAGTCCAAAAGCATGCTCCTGGATAGGTTGATTGGCTCGCAGACTAAAATTGTCCCGCAATGGCCGGCGATGGACTGGCGTCCCGTCGTCGGGTGTATTCCAGCCTTACGCCCTGTGTTTCCGGGATAGGCTCCGGCTCACCGTGACCCTATGTAGGATTAAGCGGTTTCAGATAATGAGATGAGATGAGAGATATGACAATATTGGGTATTTCATGAGTGACGTTAGCAGTGGAGTGTTTTTCAAGCATCATTTTCTAAATTGTTACTGCCTGAGATATTCTGATTTTCTGTACTGTATGGTTGTCCAATGTGTTTTACGATTGAACCAAATGTTGTTCAGCGTGAGCACATTTCACTGCCAGCACATTGAAGACGTTTCCACCACATCGCAGAGCAACGCTTGGATTTTCTTACTCTTGACTAAAACTATGTACGCCTACACAGGCGTGCACCACATTACTTTTTCCCCGCACACTCGTGCTACCGACGATGTGCACGTGTTGATCTCTGGGGTATTTTATCATCACAGGGCAACGGCAGCTCGATGCACATCCTGGAGCAGGAGCTCGAGGCCATTGACTTGATCCAGCGCCTCTTCCCGCGTTTCAGAGACACTCCCATCTACAACGACGAGGCAGACCCGCTCGTCGGGTGGTCCACGCCGACAGAGTGGAGGGCCGATGTCACCTACGCCGCCATGGTGGCCAAGGTACAGTGGTTTACCTTCACGGTGTTCAGTAAGCAACACCCCGTGTTCTTCATAACGTCCATGGGGAATGAGCTGCAATGTTAGGAAAATATAGGAAAGAAGGCTGCAAACTTGAGTTCATGGCATATGAGTATATGAGCAAAACTAATGCCACGTACAAATGTCTTCAAATAATCGGAGTTGTCTGTAAGACAGGCACAACGGGAACACGAAATGGACTATTTCAACCTAGGATGACAGCTTTGCAAATGGAGCGTAATGTAATGGAGGTGGGCGAGAGTAGGTTATGGAACGCTTTTGGAAAGCTGAATTTGCTCATCAAAACAATGTCAGTTGAAGAAATTATTATTATTATAAGTATGTAGTCAATGCATACTGCCTGCTATCACATGGACCTGAAATATAGACACCTATGAAGAAAGTGGAACAAGCTAAAATGTCTACAAAGAACCTGGAGAGATGATTGTAATTTCATTGAAGAAACATTAACAGCAAAGCATGAATAGACAAAAAAATGCAAATCCAGGACATCAATGACTTAAGAAATGTAAATTAGAGCTTGGCAGGACATGACTCTGGAAAGTAGTGATGACTGATGCTCAAGAATAATGATGGCAGCCAATGCATGTAATGCACCGGAAGGATGTCTACTGAGGAGAGGATGGAGTAATAGAATCAGCTTGTGTGGAGGTGCAGGAACATTACATTGCAGGCTCGTGAGAAATGGCAATGACTTTGGAAGGTCTTCGTCCTTCAGTGTCTTGAGCAAGGATGATGTCAATGGTGATGATGAGACTGATGCTTTCATGAGTGACGTGCGATCAGGGGTGTAGCCTCAGCTGACACAGCTGCATAATGTTGATTTCGCTTTTATTCGAGGATTTGCAACAGAGAAAATGGTGGTGTTAATAATTATTATCCTGGCGAGCATGATGCTGCTTACAATATGTACGGTAAGGAAGTATACTAAGCATGACTTGCATGTACTGCACTACCATGTCTTGAAAGGGCAATTCGGTTTCTTGTTAATAAACTATTTGGAGAATGCGCGGCACACGTCAGTAATTCTTAAACATAGGTTTAGCTTTGGCTTCGGGTCACTGAATAACAGTGTAGCTGCTGCAGTTTTATATCGCACAAGTTGCGATATTGGAATCATCGTGAATAGCGCGTTGCATTCCTTACTTCACTGCACATGCCATCCCTTCTAAGGCACAGCCTGTAGTAAGCAACACAATGAACTTTATGTGTTCCTGCTGGTCAACAGAAAGCAGTTCAACAAAATCGTTTGTTGCACTTTAATTAATACGGCTGTGCCGCCTGACCTTGACTAACGCACAATGACCAACGTGTGGTGACTTGCCGTCAAATAATCCCTGAGGTCCTGCGCAACTTATGTTATGTTAATAAACTGACAGCGTGACGTATATGTGCATTTGGTTATATATTCTGGGGGCTAACATAGAGGTGTTGTGTTAATGCTGTGATTGATTTTACAACACTAACTTGTAATTTGACGGTAAAGTGAAATGCTGCATTATTACTGTTATCAATAACATTTGTTTGCTTACATTATCAACATAATTTGCAGTAGTAGTATATATATATTCTACAAGTATTACTTCGTCGTGACTATAAGTACCCATGTGTTAGATTCGGAGAGCGCGGTGGCACCGTGCGTAACGCTGCTTCCTCACAGCAAGAAGGTCTCGCGTTTGGCGGTGCGGAGTTTGCGCCCTCTGCCTGTGTCCGCATTGGTTTAAGACGGGTACTCCGGTTTCCTCCCACTATCCAAAAACACGCTGCTGCCGAGGTGAATTGGACTGCTTAGTAAATTTCCCCAAAAAAATCGCCCAGAGATGTACCAGCATCATATCTTGGGTATAACCCTTGCTTACGCCCTATGTCTGCCGGGATAGGTTCCGCACCCCCCGCCCCACGACCCTGTACAGGATTAAGCGGGTACTGATACTGAACTGATGTGATACTGATATCGGTTGTTTAGATCCCATATGAGTCATGTTCTTATTGACTCTTGGTTGGTATTTTGCGTGCTTTACGCAGCTCAATTTTCAGGGGTCAAAGCATTTTGGTATTTAACGAGTATAAGCTGTAAAGTGCTGTAGAAGTGCAATTATTATTATAGTCGGCCAAAAAAACCTTAAGCGGTTGTTAATGCTGACAAGCAAAACCTAGGCAGCGAGTTTTTTTTTCATTGTTAGAACATTTTAACATTTATGTTCGAAGGGAAGACAATAAACATCTGAAACAATCTTCATTTTTTTGTTATTTCCTGTCTTCAGTATGCAGTGATTTTAATTATGCGTATTGGTATCCAAACGGATATATGAGCCTAGTAAGACTTGCCAAAGTAAAAAACACATACATGACGCTCACACGCAATGATTTCTATTGCGATGGAAACAAGCGCTCTCCACGCTGGCTTGGCTTAGAGTGAGAAGCAATTGTGTGTAAAAGTAAACACTCCATTATTTACAGTTGGCTCATCACTGGCACTGCCGTAGGAAATAACAATAAAGGAGAGGCGTCGCTCGCCAGTGAGCAGGCCACGTCGTGACAGGTGTACGTTTTGTAGGCGTGTCACTCTGCCGTGCCAACGTGTGATTGGTGCGGTTGGTGATTGAACTAAAGCATGAGAAGTCCGTGTTCTTGGCAGCTGCTATGAATGGCTGACACGCACTGCCACGAGGCAGCTCGCTATAGCAGTCGTCACATCCAAATCTTTTCGACCGTCATTAATTGCTTTCATGGAGCAGATGTATATTTTTTTTTAAAGCAGGGAAGGGGCGTTGTTGAGCGCTACTAGCATGGTAAATCAAGCCACTCTGGACCTGTTAAAAAGATTGTGGAGACATAATAATAATAGTTGCATTTCTAGAGCGTCTTTCACCCGAGGGTGACAAAGCGCTGCACAGAGCTGTGGAGAGAATGGCATGTCATGATGGAAGAAGTCTCTTCTCATCTCATTGTCAGAAACCGCTTAGTCTTGTACAGGGTCGCGGTGAGCCGGAGCCTATCCTGGCAGACACAGGCGACGCCAGTCC
>JAZEWT010000017.1:16715096-16726380 GCA_036362905.1 Mordacia mordax
CCCCAACCCCGGGCCTGGCTCCAGGGTGGGGCCCCGGTAACGCCAATCCGGGCGACGTAACGGGCCTCGTTGGTCTTTCTTTCATGAAGGGCTCCTCCACCGGCTGGAGATTTGGTTGGAACAAAACGAGGTTATGAAGGGGGTGATTGGTAGGACGTGGGGTGATGTGACGGGATGATGTCTTTGGTGATGTAGCTGAGTAGACGGGTGATTAGCGTGCGAAGCGCGAGGTAGGTAGCAAGTGTTTTTTGCCCTGTCGTGTGGTGTTACCCGGTCGTTAGAGTGTACTGTTATATGTTGTTAAATAAAGCATCGGAAAATCAGAAGCCTCCGGTCTGCTCGCTGGAATGAATGCTGGCATGTATGGTGTCGGTGCTGGTGGTGGGGAGCAGCCGCGTCTTCTCCTACGTACGTAAGAACCCGATACACTGGCAGCGGGATGAGTTCGAGCTCAACTGCAGAGAGGCGTCCCGGTCAGGGTATAACAGGTCTACCATATGTACCTGTAGTAAATTCATAAGCACGTCTATTAATATAACCAAAGCTTTATATGCCATAATTCATACGTACATCATCAGCAAAAGATATAAATTTTTACGGAGTATTTTGAGGGGCCACCCAACACCCATAATTCTGTTCCCCTCCCCCCAACCTCTCCACCTGATTGAAGGTAGTGAGGTGAAACAAATCTTTCTGGAACTCAGCTCCAGATGGTTCTGGCTGAAATTAAGCCTTTTGTAGCCAATTGCATCAAACGTACCAAGTGACATATCCCCATAGTTCACACTGATTTACATCACAAACCAGGGTAAAATGCAATTTGACACAAGCGGCTGCGATCAGTGATATCTACTTGTACTACAAAGTAGTAGGCGTTTTTAAAACGTTACGCGAAACATACATTTAATGGATAGCACACAAATCCACCCTCTGCTCACCCTCCGTGACATTCTCAAGCGGGTGGTGTTGGCTTGGCGCTTGTCTGCTAGGTAGCCTAGTTTGTGAACATGGTGTCTCAATGAGGTCTGTAGTGGTGCCTACTGTCCACTGCGCTCAAGCTATCAGAGTTCCGAAATGTTTCGTCAATCTATCCACTAGGGCAAGGGATTATAACTCCAAACAATTCCACCGAAAGATGGTGAAATTAAGGTGAATGTGTTTAAAAGGTAAACACGCCTTCGCGAACGAATTAAATTGAAGTGGATCTCTTGTTCGAAAACCATCCAGTAATGCTATCGTATTGTTTACGTTTATGGAACCACTCGCTATAATCCAGTGGCGTTGTTAAAACCATGCAGTGAAGCCTCTCACAACCTGAAACATGAAAACCCAGAATATCTCAGTGATAGGTTGACTGGCATTTGAGAAGTGTCTAATAGCTTAACCGCAGGCTGCTGTCCGACGCTTGTGCAGACCTAGAGGTGTATCCTCATGGCCAGCTTGCACGCGACGGCAGAGATGAGCGCAGCACCGCGCCCGTTGCCTTCCTCTGACTGCAGGAAGGTGACGTGGCACTTGGGCGCCAGCTGTTTGATCGTAGTCGCAATTAGATGCTTGAACCTGCACCGTTACACACCGCGCCAGCTGTGTGAGATTAGGGCCTCACTTGACCGAACGTTGTCGTCGATTACGTTATCAGCGGTCAATTATCGTGAAACCGCCACCCTTCACACCACCGCCCATCCATGATCCGCTGGAGACATGATATGGGCCCTGAGCTTGACTTTAAACAAGGGCAAGGAGTCAACAGCACGAAAAATATGGGGTGAAGTCATCTCATCTCATTGTCAGAACCCGCTTAGTCCTGTATAGGGTTGCGGTGAGCCGGAGCCTATCCCGGCAGACACAGGGCGCAAGGCAGGGATATACCTACGATGGGACGCCAGTCCATCACCGGGCACTGCGGGCAATTTAGTTTGCAAGCCAATTAACCTATGCAGCAGCATGTTTTTCATTTTTTGATATTTTGGGACAACGGAGGAGTATAAGCGACCTCTCACTTAGACGAAGTTCACCGAGGGATTCGAACAGTGCCATCCTCGGTTGCTGCTGAATCGAGAAGCATATGAGGGGGTGGGGGGTAGAGCAGAATTCTAAGAGTGGGCAAGGACATAAAAGTGATGATGCACATAATATGTGGAAATTATTATAAAATACGAGACGTATAAACAGGGACAATTTGAAGACGGAATATGGCAAAGGTCGACTTGTTCACTGAATGAGTGCTCCTAAAGTCGCAATAATAATAATAATAATTGCACTTCTAGAGCGCTTTTCATCCGAGGGTCACAAAGCGCTGCACAGCTGAGGAGAGAACGGCATCTCCGCAACAACACCGACAAATGAACGGCAAGTCAACAACAATGACACGGACTGTGTGCAAGCCAGCAATCTGCTGTCCTCACTCTGGGTGCAGCTTGAAGACCGAGCCGTCCACTCCCACGGTGATCTCAAGCTGCTCCAGGTTGCGATTCTCACGAATCTTGTTGACGACCGCCGCCATGCCCGCAGCACAGAGGGAGGCCGCGCGTCGCGACACGGCCTGGCAGGATCTCCGTACCAGCCGGCAGTCCGTCTCCGTGGGCTGCAGTCCGAGTCCCAGCAGCACGTTCAGCGTCTGTTTCATCTCTGCGCCGTCATCGCTGCCGACAAAATGATCCAACGCACGACGTGATTTGAGAGTCAAGGTAAAGGGTAGCTAGAGGTGCAGCCTTGGCGGTGCTCGCTGTTCCTGGATAACCTATCCGCATCAGCCCTGTCGTAACTTAAGTTAACAAGTGCGGCTTCATGGGTTCACAATCTATTTGCTCTTTTATACCCGCTCGAGGTTGTTAAAATACAATTGAAGGTACAGCCCTGTAATTCCTTGCTTATTCCACTTGAAGCAAAATTACTTCTCTGATCGAGCAAGGTTTAGAGAATCGTTTCTGTGTAGAATTTTGGCCGAGTTATATACCAGTCAGAAGTGGGAGTACCCACACCGTACCCCACAATACACAACCGTACACAACCTGCTAATCACTTGCATTGTATCCATTTGTATTGCTGAGTCGAGAGCATAGGATGCGATTTAATCAACGTGCCCGTTTTTACAACTGCCTGCAGATGAATTGGTAGCCTCTGGTTTACAAGCCCAGTAAGCTAACCATTGCATGATGACAGCATCCTTGAGGCAATTTTAAATCAAATACGATTTTGGGAGGGCGCCACGGTGGCCCAGTGGGCAATGCTGTCACCTCACAGCAAGAAGGTCCCCAATTCGAATCTCGGCTCGGGTGCCTTTCTGTGTGGGAAGTTTGCGAGTTCTCTCACCGTGTCTGTGAGTTTTTGCCGGGCACTCCGGTTTCCTCCCACAGTCTAAAAACATGCTGCTGCATAGGTTAATTGGCTTGCAGACTAAATTGCCCGCAGTGCCCGGTGATGGACTGGGGGTCCCATCGTGGGTATGTCCCTGCCTTGCGCCCTGTGTCTGCCGGGATAGGCTCTGGCTTACCGTGACCCTGTACGGTACTAAGCGGTTTCTGGCAATGCGATGAGATGAGAGACGATTTGGAGAGGCTTCCAGGCGACCGCAGAGGGCAGATCACTGAGTGGGCATTTTAAAACATGGGATTTTAATTCAGGTAACCGCCTGAATTAACAAGTTCTCTCGTGTCGTAAGTTCACGGTTTTTACCCAGCCACGAGTGACTGTGTGAGAGTACACCAACGGGCCAGCTCCTTCAACATCAGTCAGCCCTTGTTTTGATTTTTGATGCAGATAACACAATTGGGATAATGCCGCGACGCGATGGTGGTGAAAGTGTTATCACTCACCTCTCGATTTGGGACACATATTTGGTTTCAAACTTGAAGTGCGTCTGCATCTCCTCCGAAGCCTTTCCTCCGAATAGCAGGCCCTGGTTGGTGAGCTTCATGACCAGTAGCCTCACCAACTCGCCCATGTACTTTCCAGAAATTAGCTTTTCAAACCTAGGATAACGGAGAGGCAGAACTCAATCAATAGTTGCAAACTTCTCATAAAAGCCAGGGTACAAAATATATGTGGGAAGTGGTCACACCGGTATCTTGTTTTAACATTTCTTAACATTGCGTAAGAACGGTCAACGCCTTAATGATTGCTTCGAAAATCTGCTCTCTCGGGACAGCCGCGTCGTTCGCTTCCTCTCTCCTCTCCTCGTGACGTTTCGCCTCACACGTTAGAGGCATCCTCAGGCGCAGTGTCAACGCCTTGTCATTGAGAATTGTGATTAATCCAGTGCATTTTACATTTTGAACCGCGCACGTTTTAGTAATTATTTTCTTTAAGCATTGTTAATGAACGTTTCAGTGATTGTGTTATGCAATGCAAATTTCATCTTTAATTGAACAGAGACTTTGAGACTCTAAACTTTGACTATAAGGAGATAATGTTAATCTCTCGAAGTCAATTTGATTGCTCAAAAGTTAGTCTGAAGTCAATCAAGAAGCGCACAGTTTTTTACAAAATAATATACATTCTACACGTATTTTATCACCTAATATCACCCAGTGTATTTCACAATAAAACTATCCTACAGAATACAGCTTGTAAAGCTCACTGTAATTGAAGCTGCTTTGTGTATGTAACTTCAGGATATTTAAATTGTACAGTAATTGACCAGATGGTTAAACATTGCAAGAAGGTTCCATTTTGTGGTGGACAGAGCACTCTAGTTGTTAGAATCGAGCAGCTGCATTTGACGGAAGCTCAGAATACAGTTTTGGGAACCATCTGCTGTTGTTTTTCAGCCGCTATCTCTACCGGCCAGTAAGTGCAGGTGATTAGCAAATAAGCAAAATAAACATTGCTTTGCTTTGCTAGATGGCAATTATACTTCGTTATGGTAGCTGATGATAATTTTAAATGCAAGTTTTATCCTTTTTGTTCAAATATGTTTATTTATGCGTGATGGTATTTAAAGTTTCTGTCAAATGTAGAGGCCGACAGATTACTTATTGAAGTTTTTACGAAAATCTAAGACAATTATTATAAGCCTTTTACACCTAACTTTTTTGTTATAATATGTGACGATATTTTATCCTTTTTTAACAAACATGGATCGAACATTACTTACCTTTATTTGGGGCTGCGGTTACAGTGATTATTAAACCGTGCAACAAACCTTGCAACCTACGTTAAATTTCCTACCAGTGGCGTGTAATATCTCAACTGGTACGGAGCTACTCAAGAAAGCCTTCATCCAACAGTGAATTAACAAATAGTATTTTTTATTTTGTCATGTCAATTTTGATAACAATGTGATAATAGCTTTCATTTAAGGGCCAAGTAACGTCGGATTATCACATGGCACATGTCACACATCCAATATCTTCTATATATCTCTAAAACTCAGAGCTTTTCTGCATCTTGCATGCTATTTCTTTCCATACAATTTGAATATGTCTATTGACATTATTGGTAATAAATCTCATCATGAGCCAGGATCCGCTGCTGAATGAAAGCCCTGCAATGTACTGGCGTCATATCCTGGGTATTCCCCTGCCTTGTGCCCTCTGTCAGCTGGGACAGACTACCCCCCCCCATCCCCTCGCTCCGCGACCCTGTACAGGATTAAGCGAGTATTGATAATGAATAAAAGCTTATCCTGAGCTGTCACCGGCTGGCTACAAATCACAGCAAATGAAATATAAAATTGCAGTTAGCAACACAAAGCTATGGTCCTGCAATTGACTGCAAATGAAGTCATCGGGATTTGAATGCTTGCGGCGTTGGCAGTTAAGAGCAGCTGCTCGTCGCTGGCTCTAACGTTCCCAAAGCCTCATCAGTGACCAGCGGTCAGTGGTGCTGGGCTCTCACAGCTGCTGGCCGGGGTTGATCGACGCTTTGTCCACCTTGCGGTCGTACTCCAGGCGCAGGTCCTCGAGTTCGCCGCCGTCTCCGAAGGCTCCCCACTCCATGTTGATGCACATGCGGCCCTCGTCCCCCTCCACCAGCTCCACGTTGCACATCTCCTCCATGTAGCACGTGTTGCAGCCCGTGCCTGTTCACACGCAGCATGATGTTTGATGGGGACAACTGCGAAAGTTTCGGCAACACCGCTCTGTATATTCAGTTCCTTCCATATTTTGCTTTTACCGCCACCTCTTGCCATATGCTGAAAATCTCATCTCATCTCATTATCTGAAACCGCTTAATCCTATATATGGTCACGGTGAAGCCGGAGCCTATCCCGGAAACACAGGGCGTAAGGCAGGAGTACACCCGACGACGGGACGCCGGTCCATCGCCGGTATGCTGAAAATATCCATCGTTACTAACGGTGGTCATTTAAAGTTTGCTTTGAAAAATGGCGCGTATGACTCATAAAGCTAAATTGCAATTGACAACGAACTAAACTTTACATTTTTACTCTATCTCTCCTAGCCTTTCTACTTGTATAAATAAGGCCTATTTAAAATTTTAACTCAGACCTCACCCTGACTATTCCTAAGAAGACTGAAAAGTAAAACAGGCTTTTTCTACAGACGAAATTATTGCTTCCCAAACAAGTTTCGCTTGGACTTTATCAATTCGCACCTAGCACAAGATTAAATAAACGTAACCCATTATATCATTCGCCGTAGATTTTTTTTGGATGCCCCAACAAAACCCACCATTCTGAATAGTATATTGGCTCAAAATTAACATCTCTTAATAATTGTACACATATTAAATGGGCCCTATCATGCTTAAGGTTCTACTGAAGAAGTTGGAAGAATATTTGACGATTTGTTGTCCATACAGACGAACAAACTTAATATTAGAAGCTCAACCTACTGTCTGTTAATAACAATGTTCTTAGATGTACACAAACATGAGAAATAGGCTTTTGTGACGACTACCCCTCGCTTTTGGAACAAATTTGCCACGAGCTTGAGACTACAGTATTTACCTTCACTGAGCCACCTCTCATCTCATCTCATTATCTGAAACCGCTTAATCCTATATAGGGTCACGGTGAAGCCGGAGCCTATCCCGGAAACAGGGCGTAAGGCAGGAATACACCCGACGACGGGACGCCGGTCCATCGCCGGGCATTGCGGGACAATTTTAGTCTGCGAGCCAATCAACCTATCCAGGAGCATGCTTTTGGACTGTGGGAGGAAACCGGAGTACCCGGCGAAAACCCACGCGGACACGGGGAGAGCATGCAAACTCCACACAGAAAGGCACCGGAGCCGAGAGACTCGAACCCGGGACCTTCTTGCTGTGAGGCGTCAGCGCTAACCACTGCGCCACCGCGCCGCCCCACTGAGCCACCTTAAATCCCAATTAGTATCAAAATGTCGGCCCAGCTGCGATTGCAACATTTAATTCGTATTTTGTAAGGGTTACATATACTCTTCCTTTCGTAGTGCAAAAAAATCAATGATTTCCCATGCCAATGTTGCACTGTTCCTCTTCTTTGTATTATTAAAATATCTTTGAATCATTTATCACTTTTGTGCTATGGAATCTTGAGTGATTATGGTTGGGGATTCATCTTTGTACAAGTTAGTGCTGTAGGTAAGTTTATTTACCCTTTCTATGCATGATTACACTGGTCAGGTCACACATTTGTTGTGTCGCAGAATTCTCGCATCTAGAGATTCCAAGCTCGCTGAGTAGTTTTTGCTTTAATAATAAACATATATTGCCTAAAGCGTCACCTATTTCCGCTATTGTCAAAAAGTGGGCCGCGGGCGCCACCTAGTGGTCCATCTCCAGGTGAGCCAAATAGGCCTTGAGGTGCCAAAGATTGAGAACCCTGGCCTAATTTCGATACAATGTAGTACTTGTACTTTTTATGGTGGTGTTATTTGCGTATGTCTTGCGTTGTAATGCACATTGTTGATATAACTGGTGTTAATTTAGTGACATTATGGCTCTAATTTCCCGATTATCGCTACATCATTGCTTTTCTATCAGCATAAAGCTGCGTTTATGAAATATGGGTCCTTAGGCAGCAGCCTATTAAGCTTCTGTACACGCATGCACGGACGGACGCTGTCAAACGAGCAGAGAGCGTAGGCTGTGGTTGCCACTGGCACGACTGCAGGTCGATCGCTTCGAGTGCTGTTAGATTTTACATTCAGAAGGGTTGCAGGTGAAAGGGGTAAAGGTGAAGATGCAGCCCTGCATTTCCTTGCTAATATCACTGCTGCCAGAAGGACCTGCGTCAGGGTTAACTCTAGAAAGCTGTTCTCGAGCGTATTTTGGACAACTCCTGCGTGCTGGCCAGACCTATTCGAAGAGGTGGGAGTACCCACACTTTATACCCACATGCTCTCTTGGCCCTACAACATCTATAACATCTATCAAATAGTCTATGATAGTGCAGGTGTCAGGGTCACCTTACCGACAATCATTCCGATCTCGGTGTTGTGGTCCTCGTAGTAGCACGAGATCATGGTCGCAACCGTGTCATTCACCATGGCCACCACGTCCATATCAAAGTCCTGGCCAGAAGTAGATAAATCACTATGGGTACTTTTTAGCCAGTATACAAATATAGATTACAATAGGTTTTACCGTATCTGGCGATTATGCAGGTGTTAAGGTGTTAAGATCTTAACACCTGCATAATCGCCAGATACGGTAAAACCTATTGTAATCTATATTTGTATACTGGCTAAAAAGTACCCATAGCGTTAACAGCCCCACCTAAGCTATAAAGCATTGATACTGCATTGTCTGGAACTGGCTGCCTTGTGGCAGCGACTGACACCGGCAAATGGGCTCAAAAGAAAGCCACTGCCAGGTGAAGGTCGGTCAGTTGAAGGACAATGCATAGGTTATCAAAGCTACCTGTTTGCATACTTTGCCACTAGTATGTGTGGCTTTTGCAAACTGGACACATTGTAAAATGTGTCTATTTTGGTGTTTGGGATTTTAAGATCTTAACACCTGCATAATCGCCAGATACGGTAAAACCTATTGTAATCTATAGATAAATCACGTTTATCCACACAGTCTCTTCCACCCTCTGGTGACGTCATTTCAAAACGGGCATTAAAATAACTGAAGAGGGTTCCCAAAACAGTCTGTTGTTAACGAACCTCAACCAAATGACAAAATCCCGAAGAGACATTTAACTAACCTTAAAAACATATATATACTACAATATTGTGTTGGAAGTTGTGAGCAAGTACAGTTATCAACCGATCTCAACACGTTTGTCAACAAGACTGTGACCTTATAAAAATTAACAGTATAGAATGGATGACGCTTCAGGCCATTGACTTTATTTGCAGTAAATAGCTAGGCCAGGCTTAAAGTGGCTTTGCAGGGCTGGAAGCTCCTAACTCCTAATGTGAAGTCAGTTGAATGTGTCATCATTTATCTGTGCAGACGTTTACCCCTCGTCTCTTGATTGCCTCCCGAAGTAGTTCCACCACATTGTTGCCCTCAGCTCCTGTTGCCGAAAACCCTTTTGTCCAGTTTATCAGGATTCCCTGAAAAATAATGTCATTGTAATGATGTAGGTTTTCACGGCTCGATGCATGATGATTGCTCCGAAAAGCTGCTCTCTCGGGACAGCCGCGTCGTTCGCTTCCTCTCCTCTCCTCGCAACGTTTCGCCTCAGACGTTGGAGGGATCCTCAGGCGCAGTATGTGTGTGTACTGCCTGTTGCTCCTATATATAATGTGGGTACTGTGTATGTGTTGAGTCATCTTTTGTTGTATGGGGTCTACGTCTGAATCACATTAACACCAATCTCCTTGTCCTATTTACACCCCGGAACTGCGATAACCCCCTCCTGCTTTGTCTGTGGCTAGTCTCATAATTTGCATCTCATGAAGGAACCTCCCACACACCTTGTGATCGCCCTATGATGTCCACACCCCATAGCTCTATATCTGTGCATTACTGACTTCAATGACTGCCCTCCAGGTTTGGCTGAGCTTTATATTCATTTCTTGTTTGCGGATCATTGTCTTTCCTGTCTTGTGAATCTCAATTGCTTCACGAATTAATCTTGGACCTTTATGGCAGATGGCTGCTAGTACTCGTATGTTATCAAAATCAATTCTATGTTGTTAATCTACACTATGTGCTGCTGTTGCTGATTTATCCGTGTGCCGCAAACGTACTGCTGCCTCGTGTTCTCTTTTTCTTGTGGCTATTGTTCTTCTTGTTTGCCTGTGGTGGGCTCACCTTGTCCAGATCGACGTGTTTAACTGGGAAGGAGAAGGTAAAGCCCAGAGGTAGCTTCTTGTGCTTCATATTGAGTTTGTCCAGGTAGTTGGCAATGCACTGTGTTATGTAGTCAAACAACTGTGGAATGTCACACATTTTTTCAATTAATGCAAGCACAGTCTTCCATCGGGTATAACAGAGGACAGCTCCTGAAACCCCGTGTATATGAACCGTTCCAACTGGTATGGTTATGTACGTGTCTCGTTCCACAAAATGAAGCGATAGATGTGCACGCTTACAAGAATTGAGCCGAGGGCTGGATGGATAAAATGAAGTGGAGAGCATGGGAGGTGCATCTTCCAACCATCTCAGTCAGTTAGCCCATGACATCTTCAAGAATTGGGCAAATGCTGGAGGATTACCAGATATTTTTTTTGGCAACAGCACTCCATATAAAGTATGGGAATCCATTTAGACTAAGTAGCAGAACCGTACACAAAACCATGATGAGTAAACAACTCACCATCTCTGCAGTGCCCGTCATGACGTCCTCAGGGATACTGTAGAGCTCATTATTGGTCTCCACCCTCCACTCACCCTCCTCGTTCTGTCCCACTTTCACGAGCATAACTCGGAAGTTTGTTCCACCCAGGTCCAGTGCCAAAAAGTCACCCACCTCTGCAAAGGAGGTTCACATCAGTGCAATGTTTAAGCCATATTTCGTAGGGAAAGCAGGTAACGTACTGGTACTAGCGATTAAAACAAGGATAAAAGCATGTCCACGCATGAATTCTGTAATACAATACGCAATTATCCTCGAGAAGTACTTAGCGTTCATTTCAAAGTAGGTTTTAAAAAACTATATCACTTGACACACCATATATGACATTGCAAGATCATATCAAGTAATGGCGTCATCACGAGCAGACACATAACGAGCTGTTATTGTTTAGGCCAGTAAGGCTTAGTCTTGAAGCGCTTGATTTTATCGCTGTCCTCTGGGTATCCCTGCGATCAATAGGCGGTATTCCTCTAGAGAATCCCTAATTGGAACACAGTATTATCATAATATTAATTGCATTTATAGAGCGCTTTTCACCCGAGGGTTACAAAGCGCTGCACAGAGCTGTGGAGAGAACGGCAC
>JAZEWT010000017.1:16792810-16829127 GCA_036362905.1 Mordacia mordax
GACGACTCCCGACTCGTGTGTGAGTGAAACTCACCCCTGGTGAGGACGACTCCCGTCTCGTGTGTGAGTGAAACTCACCCCCGGTGAGCAGCCGGCGTTCCGTCCCTCAACTGTTCAACAGTCATTTGTCTGCTGCGCTGTATTATTATTGTAATTATTATTAACATTATTTATCAGGCGCCCTTATCCTCATTCTAGTCACACATTGGTGTCTGCGATTTTGTTTATTTACCTCGTGATTTTGTTTAAATTCGAGCAACTGTTGTGTCGCGGAAATCCCGCTTTCTAGAGATTGTAAGCTCGTGGAGTGCTTGTATAAAATAATGTATTATTATTATAATAACAAGGTGCACCGTCGTTCACAACCTGTTGAAACGTCCTTAAAATGAACCGCTTTCATTCCGCTGACTGCTATGTTTCTGCTGTACAGACTGATGATAAATACGCGAGATTGTTTGGTGTTTATTGTCTAAAGTGTGCGCTTGCGATAGATTTCAATGTATCGCGACTGTGCTGTAGAGTACGCAAAGTTACACGACATCTCAACACCGTTAATTAACTTTTAACACGGCAACCCCAACCTCGAGCTTGTGACCGTTGAGTCTAACGTTAAGTCGTTAACACTGCACTCGGTTATGAAACAAGTCGAGTCTTTAACCCAAGATGTGTCTCTAGGCTGTCACGGATCGTGGCTCCGTCTATAGGGCAAGCTTGCTAACGTCCAGTATAATTTATAACATTCGGGACCGTGTATAGTGCTGTAAGAGATGGCACACAGTACAGTAAATGTACAGTGCTCAATCAGACAATGCTCCCCCGTGTAGCCGCTCACAGGCTGGTGAGACAAGTGCTGTTAGCAACTTGTTGTGTCGCCTAGGAAGGCCGGCAAGGCACACGAGGGGATAGGGGGGTCTCCCCAGTGCCGATGCTTTACCCGCCACCTCGAGGTACTCGTTTGATGCCGAGTCGACGTAGAGGAGACTCAGGACCCTCCTGTTCGGATCGTCGTGTCACTACGCGGCGTCCACCGCTGCGCCACCGCTCCTCGCACTGTACTCTGTACACGGCCGGGGCAACTGTACGCAAACGTGTCTTTGTCAATTGTAAGCGTCGTGTATCCATAGTAGTTTGTTTATTGCAACATATTGAGGGTTGTATGTCTGCAGTAAGAGTGCTCGCTCGTGACTTGACGTAAACACGGGCTTGCCAGGTACTTATTCTCCCTGTATAACAAAACACAGACTGTGATGATGTAGGTTTTCACGGCTCGGTGCATGATGATTGCCTCGTAAAGCTGCTCCGTCGGGACAGCCGCGTCGATCGCTTCCTCTCTCCACCTCGCGACGTTTCGCATCGCACGTTAGAGGGGAAACGTCGCGATGGAGAGAGAGGAAGCGATCGACGCGGCTGTCCCTAGAGAGCAGCTTTTCGCAGCAATCGAAATACAGCCAGCCTCAACAGACTTGATTGTCGAAACAGGTCCAAGCGCTCGTGTTGAACTCAGGCTGGCGAAACTATGATGTCGCTGAGTGCCTTGTGGTTGACGAAATGTATAAAATAATGTTGCCTTTTTATTATCTGCACATGAATGTTAAGGTAGATTGTATTTTGGCTGCTTGTTTACGTTTGTGTGTGTGTGTAACACGCGTTTCAACGTGCCCATTAGACAACAGTATTGACCATCTGCAGTTAGTATTAGATCATTGTCAGTGCCTGTCATCAAATCCATACATTTCAAACCCAAAGTGTTTTAAACAATTGAGACCCCTGCTGAAAAAACATTTGTGGAGAGGCCATGGTACCAGAAGCCCAATAATCTGAAACACACACAAGGCGCTAAGGGAAATCCAAGAAGCATAGGCACAGAACCATTAACTGTCAAACGAGATAGAGGCTGAGGACTTTTGGAGAAAAGAGTGGATGGTTGTTGCTAAATGAGTTTGCTCTCTAGACTTGAGCGACTACTTATCTTTTCCCATGGTTTCCCCAAGCGCTCTAAGTCTAGGTCTGGTGAGTAGAGCTACGTAGTGGTGTCGTGTTTGCTTATCTTGTTGGGGCACATGTCTGTGATCTGTCTTATGGTCTGATGCTCAACGCAATCACAGTTCTCCAAGCGGCAGTTGACAATGATATGATGGTACCAGCAGCAGATCAATGACAACAACGTAATGAACATCCCCTTACTCATCGAAGTAATAACCGTGAATGGTTTTTAGTTAATTTTTTTTGCAAAATGTTGTCAATAAATGGACATATTTTGGAGCCAACCCTCTCGTAAGACATAACCATGACGTTATTTACAGCATCGGTGAGACTTCATCTAACCGTGGGTTCACAACTGGGTTGACACATTTCACACACACATTTCAACTTTATTGTCAATTCTGCCACATGTACAGGACATAAAGAGGATCGAAATGCCATTTCTCTCTGACCCCGGTGTTGGCATATGCACGGATTGAAACAACCACAAGGGTTTAAATATACTAGGATTAAAAAAAACTAAATCTTTTTTTTAAAGTACTAACAATTTTAATATTTACAAGTTAAGCTAAGCTCGAGATCAGGGGGGGAAATAACAAGGTACAGATAAAGAACGAAAACTGTAATGATAAATATAGTGCAAATAGAACAAATATAGTGGAAATAAAGATGAAAAGATGTGCAAATAATATGCTATCCACATGGTGAGTAATTAGCAGTTTTTTTGTTGTATTCTATACAAGGTGGCTAGTGCTGAGTGTAGGTGTTTGTGTGCATATGTGTTTGTATAAAAATGTTCTTTTTATTATAGCTGGTGTTGTTGGACGTGAAGGCGGTGGGTTACGTGGAGGCATGTTCACCCTCCGGCTGTACTAACCATTATGAACTCTGCCCTTTTGCTTTTGCGTTGCATCCAGGCTGCTTGAAATGCCACTGCCTGTGTAATCATGGACGAGGATGATGTTGATTTTGATGGAATGCCTCGGCAGTCCATTCCAATGGAAGGTAAGCGCTGCTGTCGTGATTGATTTTACAAAAGTTTTCCCGCAATGGTGTAATTTGTAGTGATGGTTGGTGTGGTCTCATTGTCAGAAACCGCTTAGTCCTGTACAGGGTCGCGGTGAGCCAGAGCCTATCCCCGCAGACACGGCACAAAGCAGGGACACACCCACGATGGGACGCCAGTCCATCACCGGGCACTCTGGGCAATTTAGTCTGCAAGCCAATGAACCTGTGCGGCAGCATGTTTTTTGACTGTGGGAGGAAACCGGAGTGCCCGGTGAAAACCCACGCAGACACGGGGAGAACATACCAACTCCACACAGAAAGGCACCCGAGCCGAGATTCGAACCTGGGACCTTCTTGCTGTGAGGCGACAGACAGCGCTACCCACTGGGCCACCGTGCGGGGTTGGTGTAGTGGTTTTATAAATTTTACAATAATCTTCAGTGCCCAGCTTCACCATTTGAACTGTCTCACTATACTGATCACGTATATGTGGCTGTTTAGGCTGCAAGGCTGTGGACATGTGTGATGACTCGATGGACATTTACGAAGACCTGGCTAATCCCAGCAGTCCCTTGCCGCTCGAACAAGGTGAGACCTGTCATCCTTATCGACCCTGCCACCCTTAAGTTCGGCTTTCACAGCACGAATTTGTGATGTTCATTGAGGACATCGACACATTACTCCGAGAGCATTGGCCTGCGCTCGTTCACCGATTGATTTAGTGTAAAGAATGACGTTTTGTTAAGAAAATGCATCCTGAATTAACTCGGTATTTTAAAAACGCGCTCTTTTTGCTAAATACCAAGTCGTGTAATTGTGTATTTTAGTTGCTGTTTACCAACATGAATTGTGAGATAATAATCCCTTTCTACCCAGGTGAAGGAGGAGTTGAATTTGATTTATTGGAAGAGCTCCTTGTGGAAGAAACAAGCGGGAAAATTAGAACCATTGAAGAGGTAAATGCACAAAAATCGGCTTTTCCAAGGAATTAGCTTATATTTAGCTCATGGCTTAATGGTGCTTGGCTATGATAAAATGTTTTTTTATTTCATTTATAACAGCGATGGAGGGAACCTGTGGCCCACAACTGAACTTCACAGCTAATAATAATTATAATTGCATTTAGAGAGCACCTTTCACCCGAGGGTCACAAAGCGCTGCACAGGGCTGAGGAGAGAACGGCACACCAACAACGGGGGGGGGGAGGGGGTTGTGTACAAATCCAATGAAGCCTGCCACTTATAAAATACCTAATGGCGATGATTATCTGTCATGGCAAGCATATTTTGCCACACCAGTTGGGTACTAGAGTGGAATAACTTCGACCAGGCAAACTATTTCTACTTTTAGCAAGCTACACCACGTGGAAATGTTCCATCATTATATTTTATATTATTATTGTATAGTGTGAAGGTTTGTGTTAACGTGTGACCCACCAAAAACGAATTTTTAGTCCGCAATTAGGAAATAGTTCCCTGCTCCTATTTTCGAACCATCCAGTCCAATGGCTGGCCCTCTAAAATCTGGTGATGCATGGAAATAATAAGAAGAATATTGCAATTTATAGCGTGCCGCACATATGCCACCCCTGGTCACAGAGACACGGATACAGGGGCGTGGGAAGACCAAAGTGAGCTGGTGCCAACCCTCCAGACAATGGGCCCTCTTGTTATGTTTTCAGCCAATTAATTAATGAGCTTTTTTCAATTCTGTAAAGAAACCGGAAGAAAGCCACACATAACAGGGGGGGAACATACAAATCCTACACACAAAGGTGCTTGAGGCGAGAATCAAACCGCCTCGGGAAGGACTTTCTTTTTGTGAGAAGGCACAGATGTTACCGCCACATAGACACCCTGCTGCATATAGTAATACAGCGACAATTCAGTCAATATATGATTATTCGTCGATTGCCCAGTACACATCATCTTATTCATTTGCCCTCATTATTGAAACTATTATAATGTAACAAGGTTAAGTGCCTCTATTAACTTGCTTCTTCCTACCTCTCCTCTGTCATCTCCCTTTATTCCCATCCAAATATTCTGCCCGAGCAAGCAAGGCTTACCGAGCCCTCAGTCAACCTTCACTTACTCTTAGGTCACATTATTAGGTAATTCTCTCTCTAGCCCAGAATTATCTTCTTACAATCATGCGTGCTGTCGCCTATCTCAATTCAATATTTTCTCAAAATATTTCCTTTTTTTTTTCACACTCTTTAAAAAAAAAGCTATTTCTGCCCATTGCCTCGGAATGTGGTCACATTTATAAACTATTGTATAGAAAACAATGAATATGCAATATTGTACGACACAGGCATACACTGCATGTAATTGCCAGCACATTGCAAACGGTGTCCTTGACAGTTTGTCTCAGTGCTGGGATTGTGTTGCGGTGCTCCCCATTGCAGCTGTCTCGGAAGTTTGAAGAAAGCCAGAAGCACATCGCAATGCTAACAAAGAATATGAAAATGGTGCAGGAGCAGGTAAGCTATGGTATTTTCTCTTGCGTGTCTACTGCCTGTTACAACAAGCTGGCAAACTAAGCCCCATTAGGGGAGCCTATATTTTTTACTTTAAAAATAAAAAATGTGCATATATATAGGCAAGTTCTCGTGTATAAATAACAGCATGTGGTGTGCGTGCAGGCATTCGTGTACACCTTCCAATCCACACAAACTAATCTCTCTGATATGTACATATATATTGCCCACAACTATACAGATCTTGACTTTAGTATTGGTGATCTGTGTTTTCCACCCACAGTGATATATATAAGGTGGAGCAGGGGGGGGGGGAGCGGAGGAAAGCGGCGGTTGCAGTAGTTGTAAAAACATGTGAAATTCCCCTGGAACCTTTGGGAAAATAAAACCAGACCAAATCTCGCACTGCTGAAAAAAAACGCCTTAAAACACACTTCATCACCAACACACACCGAAAACCCCTGAGCCAAGCTGCACGCAACTTAGTATTATTAGTATGAATTATTTAGCAGGCGTCCTTATCCAGGGTGATTTGCATCATTACAGAAGTTTATTGAGGAAACCACAGAGAGGTGAGGTGAAGACAGCCACACATTCAGCCGGTGCCAACGCTTGCCAGATACTGCCTATGCTGGCCGACAGAGGGCGCAAGATGGGTGAATACCCAGGAGGTGACGCCAGTATATCGCAGAGCACACTATTTGTGGCAATTTACTCAGCAGGCCAATTAATCGAGGCAGGAGCATGTCTATGGACGGTGGGAGGGAACCGGAGTTCCCGGCAAAAACCCACACTGGCACGGAAACAACACGCAAAATCCACACACTAAGGTGCTCGAGCCAGGAATCGAAGCCAGGACCTTCTTCTTGTGATACGACAGCGCTACCCACCGCGCCACCATGCATCTGAATTCTTCAACGCGCATGGTGGTTCAGGCAATTTGTGCGCATTACAAATGTATTTAATCGTTATTAGTAGCTTTTTAGATAACATTAAATATACAATTAGACTTGCGTACATATGTGTGCATTTATAACATGGTGCGTGTGGATAGAATTGTATACCGAAACAGAGGAAAGAAGAAAGTGTAGAGAAGAAAAGTCTGTTTGTAAGTAACGGAACAGCGATTGAAAGCAAGTGACCTCCGATTATGCTCTGGTTCATGGGTATGGGTGGTATGAAGAGACAGTGTCTCACAGAAGAAGATAATGCGATAGACAGGGTGATTGGTTATGTTGTTATTTTTTTAATATAGTTTCAAAAATACTCTTTATCCCACTTTAACCCACATCCAGAGCTTACAAGCTCACTGGCTATTTTTTGCTACAGTAATGACCATCTATCTATCCAGAGGGTTCTGCATTGAAATGTTCATGCATTATCAATAACCTGTACAGGGTCGAGGGGGGGCCGGAGCCTATCCCGGCCGACAGAGGGCGCTAGGCGAGGGAATACGCAAGATGTGACTCCATTACATCGCAGGGCACACTTTTTGGAGCAATTTACGCAGCAGGCCTATTAGCCTAGGCAGCAGCATGTCTTTTAACTGTGGGAGGAAACTGGGGTACCCGACGAAAACCCACATGGGCATCTGGATGACACGCAAACTTCACACAGAAAGGCACCTGAGCTGGGAATCGAACCCAGGACTTTCTTGCTGTGAGGCAACGATACCCATTCGCGCCACCACGCCACCCATTGGAATATTTATTCGAGTTCTTTTTTTGAGGATTATTTTGCATGGTGTGGGGAAGTGAATAGCCCAATGAAAACCCAAGTTGAAAACCCATCCTGCCCCAAAGTGCCCAACTGAAACATGACTCCGCCGGCTGTGCATCGGGAACATTACGGATGTCTTTTTTTTCTGTGAGGAGAGGATTTCACAGCGCAGCGATTTGTCTGTTCAGAATACAACGCTCTTGACCCAGAACGAACAGCTGAAAAAGAACATGTGCGCCCTCTTCAAGACTGCCAAGGCTGAGATCAACAGGAAGAGCGAGGAGATCCAACGTCTCAACAGCAGGTGGGAAGGCGAATAAGTGTTTTTTTTATGTGTGTATAAATGTTTAGTATTTATTGGTTTTAATATTACGTTTTCAGCCCCTTTGTCAACCTACTGGATGCAGACCTTACCAAGTCATGGTGGTTATGGAGGATATTTGAGCATATTTTAGCATGCTGATCAGTGTAGGTTGGCCAAAGGGATTGGCTCAGCACTGGTTCAGATGTCACCATTGATCTTAGTCCTAGACGAGATTTTTTAGAGTTATCATTGTTATTATTTAACATAATAATAACGATGCTTCTAAAATTATCGTTGTTATTATTATTAATGTTGCTATGTGTAGCACCGCCGTCACGCCATCGTTACTGCGGTGCGCCGGTCTGCTACCGCCGCACCCTTACTAAAGCCAGACGTGCACCACTGCTGGTCTCGCTGTCTCGCTGTCTTCACCTTTATACTCGCCGGTCGTTGCTGCGGCACTGCTGTGGACGTTGTGCCAACACAGCGCCCACACACCAGTCATGCCCACTCCGCTGCTGGCTTGCACCGCCTCACCGGAGCTGCTGCTGCCACTGCTGCTGATTACCCCGCCGTTCACGAGATGCCACCTAGACACCTCAAGTTCACTTTGAATTGAGGAATTTACCTCCCACAGCACCGTTTTGCTAGAGCACGTGTATTGAAACACAATACTGCCAGGCACTCTCCTCTCAAAAGGTTCGTGTTAGCTTGTGCCCCACGCTGTGTTAGCCCAGACTGTATCTTCGTGGCTTCTCCATTGCTGTGTCCGTCTGTTTCCTTCTATGTCCTCCATCTCCTTTTCTCTCGGGTGCATCTGTACTCATCTCTTTATATTATCTGGCCATTGCTCTGGTATCGACCAGTACTTCTCAGTCAGTCCCATACTCTCCCCTCCTCAACTCTCTTCTAGGTACCATATCTTACAGGACGTGGGTGACAATGGTCTTCCACAAATCTCTGCTTTTTGAACTTCTAAGAATATCCATTGTTGATATGATCATCCATCTCGAGAGACTCTTAACATAAGTCAATCTCTGTTGTCCACGATCTCTCTTTCCTTCAATTTTCCAGTTCTGACCAGATTTTCAATTTCCTCTTTCCTCATAAAATTCCCGAGATACTTCGACTGTCTCCTCGTGTCATTTAACACCTTCTTTCTACATCCCGTTCATGCCAAAATTTCTTAAACGGAGGTGTGCCTTGTTCAAAATACCTTCAAGATTCGTCTGTAGAACCACATTTCACTTGCATGAACTCTCTTTTCTATACTTGGTGATATTGTCCAACGATCTGATGCATACATGAAAACTTGTGTAACGTAACAATCAAGAACTCTTAGTTTCGTTCTCATAGAAATTTTATTATTTATCAGTATCTTTACAATTTTTAAATAGCTCTCCTCAACACCTTGCATCAGCTCATGCGAGCTTTTACCAGATTCATCTGGTCCATCACCGAGTCCTCGAGTCAATAACAAATGTTTGTCACCCTACGTGCGTTTGCAATGTTGAATGCTATTCATCAGAACATCACTATTGCCACGCAGCTATCCCAGTTTCTCCATTGAACGTTCTCCCTGCTGTTGCCACCATCTCTAACTGTGCGCTACATAAAATGAATAATCCCATGAAGTCACCCGATCGATCACGCGCTCATTACGTCACCCTCCCTCAGAGTCAACACGATAATGATTATTCTATCACCCCCTTTGCCACAGAGAATGCAGTCGAGCGCCCACTCCCCGTGTGTTTTCACATGTGCCCCCAGCCTCTACAATGCGAATGCCAGTCTTGAATATTATGCAATATTGTATTTTCACCCGTGTTTGTGACAGGCACAGCCTGACGCCCCAGACTGATGTGCCCAGGAGCTGTAGGAGACGTAATCCGCGGCATGAGATGCCGCAGCATGAGTCTGCCTCCACGCGGACCTCATCATCCGCCTCCTTCTCCCGCCACAATGGCCAACAAAGGCGCAGATCGCCAGAATCGGCCGAAGCGGTGAAGTCGGATTCGTCTCAGCCGGACAGGAAGCGCGTTGATTCCACTACGCGACACCGCGTTTCTGCATCTGAGAAAACCTCCCCCTTGGATTCGTCTGCTAAGACGCCTTCAGACCAGCTCGAGAGGCTGCGTGTGGATCAATCTAAGTCACGATTGGACCAGTCTGCTAGGCCACATTCAGACCGGACTACATCACGTTTAGACCATGCTGACAAGTCACGTAAAGACCGATCTGACAAAGCGCGTGTGGATCGTTCTGACAATTCACGTGTGGATCGTTCTGACAATTCACGTGTGGATCGTTCTGACAATTCACGTGTGGATCGTTCTGACAATTCACGTGTGGACCGTCATGACAAATCACGTGTGGATCGTTCTGACAATTCACGTGTGGATCGTTCTGACAATTCACGTGTGGACCGTCATGACACCTCATGTGTGGATCGTTCTGACAAGTCACGTATGGATCGTTCTGACAATTCACGTGTGGACCGTCATGACAAGTCACGTGTAGACCATTCTAAATCACGTATGGACCATTCTGAAAAGTCACGTGCAGACCAGACTGATCATTCATGTGTAGACGAGTCTAGGTCAGGTGTAGACCATTCTAAATTACATATAGAGCAGTGTAAGTCACGTTTAGGTTATTCTGACAAGTCACGTGTAGACTGTTCTGACAAGTCACGTATAGACTGTTCTGACAAGTCACGTGTAGACTGTTCTAACAAGTCACGTGTAGACTGTTCTGACAAGTTACGTATAGACTGTGCTGACAAGTCACGTGTAGACTGTTCTGATAAGTCACGTATAGAATGTCATGACAAGTCACCTATCGACTGTTCTGACAAGTCACGTGTGGACTGTTCTGACAAGTCACGTATAGACTGTTCTAACAAGTCACGTGTAGAATGTCATGACAAGTCACGTGTAGACTGTCATGACAAGTCACGTGTAGACTGTCATGACAAGTCACGTGTAGACTGTCATGACAAGTCACGTGTAGACTGTTCTGACAAGTCACGTGAAGACTGTCATGACAAGTCACGTGTAGAATGTCATGACAAGTCACGTGTGGACTGTCATGACAAGTCACGTGTAGACAACTCTGATAAGTCACGTGTAGACTGTTCTGACAAGTCACGTGTAGACTGTTCTGACAAGTCACGTGTAGTCTGTTCTAACAAGTCACGTGTAGACAACTCTGATAAGTCACGTGTAGACTGTTCTGACAAGTCACGTGTAGACTGTTCTGACAAGTCACATGTAGACTGTTCTAACAAGTCACGTGTAGACTCTCATGACAAGTCACGTGTAGAATGTCACGACATGTCACGTGTAGAATGTCACGACAAGTCACGTGTAGACTGTTCTGACAAGTCACGTGTAGACTGTTCTGACAAGTCACGTGTAGACTGTTCTGACAAGTCACGTGTAGACTGTTCTGACAAGTCACGTGTAGACCGTTCTGACAAGTCACGTGTAGACCGTTCTGACAAGTCACGTGTAGACCGCTCTGACAAGTCACGTGTAGACAACTCTGACAAGTCACGTGTAGACTCTCATGACAAGTCACGTGTAGACTGTTCTGACAAGTCACGTGTAGACTGTTCTGACAAGTCACGTGTAGACTCTCATGACAAGTCACGTGTAGACTGTTCTAACAAGTCACGTGTAGACTGCTCTGACAAGTCACGTGTAGACTGTTCTGATAAGTCACGTGTAGACAGCTCTGATAAGTCACGTGTAGACAACTTTGATAAGTTATTTGTAGACAACTCTGTTAAGTCACGTCCGCACCATTCTGAAAATTCACGTGAATACCGTTCTGAAAACTTACATGTAGACCAGTCTGAAACTTCACATGTCGACCAGTATAAGTTATGTGTAGGCCAGTCTGATATGGTAAATTCAGACTGTTCAGAGTTATCAATAAATCCTTTTCAGAGAACATCTTCGGACAAGTTAGATAAGCCTTTTGTAGACAACGCTAACTCATGCTTTGAACAATCCGATGGGTCTTGTTTAGATAACTTTAAGATGCAGTCAGTCCAGCCAGAGCAACTGCATATAAAGCAATCTGCTAAAACAAGTTCATACCAGTCCAATAATTACTCTGACCCGTCTAGTAAGTCCGTTTTAGAAGAACCTATGTCATGTTCAGACCGGTCTTCCAAGTTTCAGTCAGACCAATTCTCTATTCTGAATTTAACACAGTCTGCCAAACCAAATTCTTACCTGCCTGATACTCATTCAGATGATGCTTCCAAAGCACAGTTACACCAGTCTGAAGGACCATTTTTCAACAATTTGAAGAAGTTGTGTTCACATCATTCTAAGCAACATATAGACCAGGCTGCCAAGTTTCACCCTGACCAGTCTGCTATGCCCTGCTTAGATAAGGCTGTTGATACAATATCAGAGAAACTAATTCAGCTCAACTCTATGAAGAGTCCGAGCTCTGAGGCCATGCATCACCCAGACAAACACGTTGAATCTGTAGCAAACAGCCACGACAAGGATGCTCCAATAGCGACTCTTCTCAGCACACCACAGGGACCCCCTACCGATCATCAGCTTATCACATCTCAGCCAGAAGTTGCAAATCGCATGGAACTGAAAGACAAAAGCGAAGAGATGATGAGACCAGAACAGGTGTCCCGAGTACAGACACAGAAGACTAACGGCTCCACCAGAAAGAAATTGGGAAATAAAGCAGTGCCAGTGGATGGCATAACAGAGGACTCCACGGACAGCATGAGGGACTTGTGCACATGCCTGCAAGTGTTGTCTCTGGACAGGTTGCGTGAGATAGATGACGAAAACCATTGCTGCCCAAGCAAGGTTGGCACCAGTGAACAAGCGGATAAGAAACGATCAGTGAACAGGGGTGGTCAAAGTGCAGGAACATGGAAATGTCTGCAGATAGCACCAAGCAGGCACAGTAGTCAACTCGCTATGATTGATCATGACCATCGGACTAAGGAATGTGAACATTTACATGATGCCATCACTGAAGAGGGACACAATGGCAGAGTACAGCAGTTGAAAAGCATTCCAACAAAGTGTGGTTTTGCGGACACTGCAACCACTGTGCACACGGACAGGACTCCTGTGGATTATCCAAAACATTGCCCGCATCGAAATAACGATGATTCTGAAGAGCGGTGTCACAGCAGCAAAGGCAGCAAACGCCGTGACGGCGGGCGCAAGGCAAGGCCTGTCGATAACTTGGCAGGGCGCACTTTAGTGTCTGAGGTGCGATGTCGCAGGGACGGCTCAGCGGAGAAGTGCAACGCGAGACACAAGACAAAGCTGGACCAGCGTAAAAATGCAGAGGGAAGAGATGACAAGAGCGGCCGGGGAGATTCAGCGAAAAATAGGGAAGTCACCTCGTGTGTCAGCAGGGAAAAAATTCCCATTCATAAAGAAAGGACCAGGGAGAAGCTGAAGCATAATGGTGGCTCAGCAGTAAGAACACCAGGGAAAATGCAGATACGCAACCACTCTGTGCACGCGAAGTCTCCTCCAAATGCCAAGTGTCAAGTATGGAAATGCAACTCGACACAAGACGTGGTGGGCATTGAAGACCCGTGCAATGGCACGTTGACAGACGAATTTCCGAGCATTGCTGAGGCCCCAGTGCAGCGCCAGCGGTGGACCTTTGCGAGTGAGCAGCTTTCATTTTCAGCGCTATCAGAGTTCACTCAGCAAAGTGGAGGCAACTTTAGCTGGTGCCTCACTCCAAAAGTGGCCACGGAGTCGCCGCATGCTCCCCCAGCCAGAGTTGTTGAGTCCAGCAGCATAGCCGAGGAATCGAATCTTGACAGCAGCGTCATTCATCAACCAGACAGTATGGAGGAAATGATTGTTCTTGATGAGTTTATTCTAGACGCTTCTCCAGATGCCAACAGGAAAGTTGATGGCAGTCATGGTAGTGATGGTGATGGACCCACGGAGGGTGTCGAGCTCTTGAATGCACATTCCAATACATCTCTTGATGAGCATGGAGGCTCAGTGGAGCATTCTGACATGTCAGCCGAACAAGATGACAAAGACAACTCAGCATTAGTTCAGCAAGAGCTCAGTAAAAGCCCCACAGAAGGCATCGCCCTAGCAACCTGTCAATCATCACAATCCACTGAGCACCACTTGCAGCTGAACGACGAAAGAAACGTTTCGGCTGTAACCTCACCTGAGTCGGAAGCAGCCCCCGAAACACTGGAGGTGGCGCAAACCCCGATAAAAAGAGGCGGTAGCATGGAGGCGGTGTCCATGCTCAAGCAGTCAAAGGTGACATTCATGTCGAGCCTAAGCCTAACACTGTCACCACAACGTGGGATCTGCGCAAAGAATAAGGCTAGCGGCGGTGCTCCGGTGTCACCGTCAATGGCGGTTGTGGCAGCGCCATTTGCGCGGGTGGCATCATCATCTTCAAAATCAGGGTGCCCAGTTTCGATTGTCAAGCTAGCAGAAGATGCCAGCGCTCAAGGGAAATGCGGAACAGACCCAGCAACAGACGGTAGGTATTTTACTTTGGGAAATATATGTAATATTATTGTTATTTGTTGTCGATTTGCTATTCATATTTCATTGCTGTTATTGACATGCCGTTCTCTCCACAGCTCTGTACAGCGCTTTATGACGGTGAAAAGCTCTCTTGAAGTGCAATTATTATTATGTTGCAATTTATTGATTAAAATTTAATCTTGAGCATCACAGTAATGTGCTGCCCTTTGCCAGTTTAATGCCTTTCTAAGACATGCCAGTTATGGGGGTAGTTTGACCATGGATAACCACACTGGTCTGCAGGGTCGGCGGTTTTGGGGCACAAGATCAGTTGCGATACGCACGCCGTAGTCGTGGCCGGGAATTGAACTTAGGTGACCAGAGTACAAAGTAGTGTGCTAAATCTCAACCACTGCTCCACTCAGTACTTTATGTTTAATATTTGTAACGTAACTGGGTGAACTGGTGCAGCATTTCGCACACGGTGTGAACATCTGAGACCGAGATAAAGATTTTCACTTGATTTTCACGTTATTCATGCTTAGTATAAAGTGTTTATTAATAATAATAATGTCTTGCATTTCTAAAGCGCCTTAACATAGCATTGATTGTAAAGGTTTATTCTAATTTTTATTCAATGAATTTAGGTCCTTAGGGATGCATTTAGGAAGCAATTCATGTTTTTAATATTTTATCAACCAGATCATCTTGCCTACCCATTAATTTAAAAAATGATAAAGTACAATGTAAAGTGAACTGTTGTGTAAATATTCCAGGATAAAGAGATCTCCAAATACAATTGTTTTCAGTATTTGGGCATCTTCAAATATCGTCTCAAGACTGACTTTTTCCATAGAGCTTTCAAGTCCTCCGGCTCGGACTATTTATGCGGCTCAGTTGTCGTGCCGGAATGTTTGCTCTCTTCCGACTTGTGCCTGCTTAAGAACATTTATTCCTTCCTCCGGCTTGGACTGTTGATGTGGCTCGGTGGAGCCGTGCCGGGATGTTGGCTCTCTTCCGATCCGCACCTGCTCGTGAACATTTGTTCCTTCTTTGTTTGTTTAAGAAATAATTTTTCTTATTTTGCTGACTTTATGTCCTATAATTTGTCGCTGCTGTTTGACTTTCAGTTGAACTGTTCTGATGTTGTTGTTGACACGGCGTTCTCGCCACAGCTGGGATTTGTAAAAAAAAAAACCCCTAAAAAGTTATTGTTGCTGATTTATCGCTCTCTGCCGTTGTTGTTGAGATGCCGTTCTCTCCGCAGCTCTGTGCAGTGCTTTGTGGCTCTTGGGTGAAAGCGCTCTACAAATGCAATTATTATTATTGTTTGTTACTGGAACATGGCACATAAACCGACGTCTTCATTTCACATTCTCTATGTTGTGTAGACGGTGCAGATGCCATAAAGAAGGTTCTCTCAGGACATGCCCAGGAGGAAAGTCGCCATGCAAACGATATTCCACAGCAGAATAGTGGCAGCGTCGAAGATCCGACGTCAGATAAAATGGCAGAAGCAGAAGATAATGGACCAGAGGAGGGAGAGATCGTGAGTGACACGGAACCTGAAGATGTTCTTCAGGACACATTCACACAGGACGTCAATGGGAGCGGTTCTGGCATTGATTGTGCGGCTGCCTCCACCACCGCTGCCTCCACCATCACCACCGTCTCTACCGTGATGGTTCCCTTGCGCCACAGTGGCGAGGCTACCAGCTGCTACAGTGGCGTGTCCCGAAAGTGTGGAAACAAGTTTCCCGCAAACGTGGCCCGACTAAAGGGGTACGCATCCCAAAAGCATGGTCACCGCTTCCCCAACAGGTCATGCAGGCAGGAGTTCAATCTCCGCAAGAGGTCTTATCTCATCAAAAACCCACTGACCGCCCTAGCCAAACAAACTGCCAACAGAAACAAACCACTTTGTGTGAAACCCAGAGATTGGGACTGTCCTGCGAACAAGAATCAACAGCCAGAACAAACGCTAACGATGCATTCCATCCTGAGAGAGCTAGAGAACATAAAACAGCTTGTGCGTAATACCTATTCGAGCTCGAGTGTACACGCACAGGAGCCAACGATGCATGTGATCCTGGATTATGCTGAGAAGCAATCTTTGGATACGTTGAACAAGTTTAATTGGTCTGGGCAGGATGACAGCAAGATGGAGTTGTGCTCTTTGATCAGAAAGTCAATCGGACAGCTAAAAAATTACCCAAATATAGAGAGCTTGTTTTCGGGGAAAAATCCTAATGACACGAGTGGGCTGTTAAATCTGCTGGACAAGGAGTTTGACATTTTATTCAGTAACATTCGGTATACGCTTTGTCTGCAACAGCTCGGCAATAAGCCGCACAATTCGACTACTGTGGTAACACGCCGCCAGCCTGCAGGGATCAGGCAGGAAAGTAAAAACAAAAAAGTGAAATCAATACCATGGGAACAGCACGAGACGATGAGCAGCAGGGAGAAGTATGAGAAGACAACAGTATCTCCCAAAAATGCGGTGGGTGGAAAAGCTTTGAACACCCCATTGAGAAGTGCTTTGTCTCCATTGGCTACCATGGGAGTTAGCGCTAACTTCAACATGGTCAAGATTCCCAAGCTTAATGGTGCTCTCAGATCACCTGTTGAACGACGAGATCCTGCTTGTGTAAAGCACGTTGTGGAGAGCATGGCACATGTCCATAACTCTACTTTGCAGTCTCTAAAGTTGGGCGCCAGATCCATTATAAAACCTCAGTCACAACTCAAGCGAAAAAAGTCTTTAGAAGTGGAGGTTATAACGGGGGCTCCTGTGAAAGAAGCCAACTCAGTAGGGAAAAGGAGAAAGATGGATCCAGAGGAAAACGTCAGGCGAACGGCAGATGCAGACAACTGTGACCGTGCAACAGAGACGAAAATCGAGATGATGAGTAGTGGTGGGGAAAGTGCCAATGGTAATAGTAGTAGCAAAGGTAACGGTGGCAGTGATGGTGACGACATAATCGTCCACGGTGACTTTGCGCCGGAGAGTTTTTCTGAGGACGTCGAGACGACTAGCTTGGAAATGGACGAGTGTCCTGTAACGCCCGGAAAGAGCATGTTTGGGCCGGACATTGACAAAGGGACGGAGCACCTGGATGGTTCGGAAGTGTTGCCGATCGAGGAATTCCAGGCGGACCACAAGAGTCCCACAGTGGAAATATCACAGAATCCCCTTCCTCTGCCACCTCTGAGCTTCACTTTTTGCGCGGAGTCAAACATGGGCGAGGAGTTGTTGTCCCTGCTGGGCAAGAAACAACAGATTCTGCAGGAACTATCCAGGGTCAAATCGCCAGAAGTAACAAACCCTGACCTCAGGTGCTCGGAGAACCTCTCGGAATACGACAGCGTGGACATGAACTATGATAAATCCAGCCGGCTGAATAACCCGAACTCCCCAAATTCCACGCATGAGCAAAAGACCAACTGGTTTCCTCCCATCTCGTCCATCCTACTGATGGACCTGGAGGTTTCCAACTCCCTCCTGTCTCCTCTGAAGGACAGCTATAAATCAGATGGCTGTGCACTCATCACCGAGAAGACGCCGCTGCCATCAGATGGCCCAAAGATTGTGCCGCTCCCAGTGGCATGCTTCAGTGAGAACGCTCAGTTTGACGAAGATGAGTCTGACTTTCACCTCGCGCTGGATACTGAGAGCCCATCAGAGGATGACGACTCGAGCCAGATATTTTTACCACTGAAAAACAAGGCTTCCAAAAAGGAATCCGTAGAAAGTGTCGCACCGGAGGATCCACAAAGGCTTCATTTGAAGAGCGAAGGCTCATCTAAGAAACGACAGTTACCTTCTGAGGAAGAGTGTGATAGCCAGAAGCCTAAGGCAAAGGGTGAATCGAGTACGACTCCAGAACCTGATCGCTGTAAACTGCGGAGACACAGCAAGTCCTTCGTCTCTGCTCAGCAAGATGGGGAAAAAAATAAACTTAAAAAGCTAAGCGCACATAAGACAACCATACTCAAGTCACCAGAGTCTGAACAAGAAGAATCCCTTGTACCAGCACCGAAAACTAAGCACCGGAAGAAGAAATCCGTTGAGAAGAATGAATCGTCAATGTCGCCATGTACAGAAGAACAGACACAAGCAAAGGGCCATCGAAGGACAAGCAAGACGACTACATCAAAGCGCCAAAGGGGCACGAAGGCATCGGTAAATGCGTTTGAGCTCGGAGCAGCCAGATGTTCATCAGGCGAGAAGCCACCACACAAGACCAAGAAACACTCACGCTACGGTGCTTCCCCTGACAAAGTCATCCTGGCAAAGAATGTGGTGAAGAAGGACGGGGAGGTGATGCTGCTGTGGACCAGGTAGGTGCTTGGATGACAGTTGAATGTGCGTTAATCACACGAGGGACAGCTGACTCGGTTTAGTAGCATAGATACACCAGCAGTATGGAACCTACAGCACTTGGCTTTATTTAATTTGGCCCGTGACTTCATTTCGTTTGGCCCGTAGCCATTCGTAAGATTTGTCCGTCATTGCAAGCATCTTGGCATTGCTAATCTCTTTACTGGAAGGGGATGTTTTTTGACCTCGCAAAAGTGAGTGTCCGTGTTCTGCCTGTGCCTGTGTGGGTGTTTGCTGGGTTCTCCGGTTTTCTCCCATCGTACAAAGACGCTGTTGCCTAGGTTAATGGGCCTACTGACTAAATGTACTGACGTCACATCCTGGTATTCCCCCACCTTGCACCCTCTTGTCAGCCGAGATAGTATTCGGACCCCCCCGACCCTCTACAAGATTAAGTGGGTATTTCATAATGAATGAAGATTTTGTAGTTTTGTTGCAGGTGGTCACTGCAAGAGCTTCTTGTGTATTTGTCAATTAAAAAGTGTTCATGGCAACGTTATTTAAACTACTTGGGGGATTCCAGCATAGAGTGTGATCTGAAACTATGCTCGTCTCCTAAACCTACATAATCGTACGAGTCGGTCCATTTTGCTATTCTCAATTTACTGCCTATACGGGATATTTTTTCCAATGTTAATGGTGTCTTCCAAGCATGCATCTCTTCAACAATGTTGTTTTGCATACGTTTCAGCTTTTGTTCCATATTTAATTCCTTTGACATACACGCCTATTGTTCACACAAATGTAAAAACTAACAAACCCAAACAATAGTTGACTCGAACACGAGTTCCAACACTGACCCTAACACTCATGTTAATAGGACAACGTTAGATCCCAATTAGAATTAGAATATCTGCTTAGCTGTGATTGCATATAGCGATTCGTAAAAAAATAAGAGGCTTTACCTATCTTCTGACAATAATAGTGTTAAGGTCTAAAACACCAAATAGACACTTCATGAAGGGTCAAGTTTGCAGCAACCACACACGTTGATGGTAAAGATTGCAAGCAACATGCTTTGATAATATATGCAATGTCCTTGAAACTGATTGGCCTGCATTGGAGACGGCTTCCTTTTTGGCCTTGTCTCAATGCTAGCCGGATGTTGCCAAAAGGCAATCAGCTCAGGACAACACAATATCAATGCCCTTATAGCTCGGGTTGAGCCGTTTATGCTCAAACGGAGCGATGTTTGCAGCAACGTGTGTGGTTGCTGCAGACTTGACCCTATGGGTACTTTTTTGCCAGTATAGCATAATTGCCTGGCAATTATGCAGGTGTTAAGATCTTAACACCTGCATAATCGCCAGATACGGTAAAACCTGTTGTAATCTTATAAACTTGACCCTTTATGAAAAGTGTGTATTTGGTGTTTTTAAGAGCTTAACACTATTATTGCCAAAACATGAGTAAAGCCTCTTCTGTTTTGGCAACTCTACTGACAAAAGTACCCATAATAGTGATTCGTGTGTGAAATGTCACATGCTGCATTTGTTTCCTCTCAATGTGCAATATGATACCGATGTATTTTTTTCTCCATTGCAACGTTTCACCATGTTTGTATTTTTTTGGTTAATTAGGTTCAATGCTGTTTGTGAATGTGTTTTAGTTGGGGTTTTTTTATTTATTTTGGTTCATTTGTAACGTTTATATATATTTTTGCAGCTGGCATGTTGTGCTGCAGTAAAGAGCTTGCAAACTTTCTGGATATTTTTCTGCTGTAATAATAAAACATCTATAATTTAACTTGGGCGGCGCGGTGGCCCAGTGGTTAGCGCTGACGCCTCACAGCAAGAAGGTCCCGGGTTCGAACCTCTCGGCTCGGGTGCCTTTCTGTGTGGAGTTTGCATGCTCTCCCCGTGTCCGCGTGGGTTTTCGCCGGGTACTCCGGTTTCCTCCCACAGTCCAAAAGCATGCTCCTGGATAGGTTGATTGGCTCGCAGACTAAAATTGTCCCGCAATGCCCGGCGATGGACTGGCGTCCCGTCATCGGGTGTATTTCTGCCTTACGCCCTGTGTTTCCGGGATAGGCTCCGGCTCACCGTGACCCTATATAGGATTAAGCGGTTTCAGATAATGAGATGAGATAATTTAACTTAATGGTAACCCTCATCCGAACCTTTGCCCCCGTTCCAACGCGAAGGCAACAATAACGCTAATCGTAAGATGAACACTGACCCAACATCAACTGGCCGTAACCGCGATCGCAGCCATGTCCCCACTGCGCCTGCTCCCCCCCACGCTGCTGCCACCTTGTGTCATTGGCACTCCTTATCCCCGCAGGGACAACGACCGCCTGATTCTGTCGGAGGTGCAGCGTCACGGAGCCACTGCACAAACGTTCTCCGCGATCGCGGTGCTGCTCGGCGACAAAACTAGCTCTCAGGTGAATGCCGGATCCTCCATGGAAATCCGTCTCTTGTTTTCAAGCATTTGAATTATATTGTACGTTTGTCCGTGTTGAGCATACCGGCTTTCATTCCTTCATAAGAGCACAATTTATCCGCACAACATCAACGGTTTTATGTCTTATTTCAACGTTACGTCCCACTTATTGGTTATTTATCATCATTAAGGCTTTTTCCAAATGTTCCATCTGGGTAGTCATTAGTACGGATGATTCTTTTTCACTTTTTCACATCCTCTGCATCCTCTCTCTCCTTAAATCCATCTTCTTAAGGTTGCCCTCTGCTCTCGTTGTCCACATTTTGATCTACCTCTACCAACTATTCCTCCTTCCACTTCAAATTCCATGAAAGCTTTGACCTAATTATCATCTTCTTTCCTTTCAACATGTCGACCCATCTCAATCTTCTCTCTCCTAACACATCCGTTATTTCCTCTATCCCTGCACGCTGTCTTAATTCCACAGTCGTTTTCTTGTCTTGCAGGGAAACTCCGTGCATCCGTCTAATTATTCTCACGTCTATTCTTTCAAACATATTTGCGATATCTACTCTCATAGGCCACGTCTCTGCTCCATGCATCATTACACTGCGAACACACTCAATACATAGTTCCTCATTGTTCCCACGTAATGATTACTCTTATGAAACCTTAACACTTCCGTTTAGTACCAGTATATGCTTAATCCTGTACAGGGTCACGGGGGGCCAGAGCCTATCCTGGCAAACACACACAGGGGACAAAGCGTGGCTACATCCAACATGTGACACAGTACATCGCAGGACATTTTAATTGCAACTTTGTATGACCATCAACCCACTTAAGCACTTTTACACCTTTATCCTGATATTAGGAGAGGCGAGGAATGTTTTACACGGCTATCACAAAAGAAGAGCGCTTGAAAGCATTTCTAATACAGAAACAATGCTAAATACAACCATGGATCTGCGGGCAGGCTTACCGCAGTCATCTTTTAGAAATTAAAATCGCATCATTGCATGGTGACAAAGGCGGAAACCCATCTGTCGGGTGTGTGAGGCGCGCAGGAAGATGTCACAGTTGTACCTGTCGCTTTCTCCCCTTGCGCACCGACTAGGTGTCCCGCAGGTTCCGGGAGCTGCTGAGACTCTTCCACAAGACGGCAGCAGAGAGCGTGAGCGATGATGAGGCGTCCGGGTCGGATGGAGACAGTGACGCGACGTTGCAATTGGATTGCGAATCGTCGGGGGCTTCGCCGGCAGCCGACGCGTCATCGTGCTGACGGCTGCTGCGCAGACAATTACATGGCCTGCGCCAACGGATTTGTAATAAGTGTAGATATCGGTACAAAAGCAATGAATGCTGCCTCGGCGCGATGGTTATCACAACTGGATTTGTAATCCAGAGGTCAATGGTTTGCAAAATACTCCAGCATGGTAGTTAAAATATTGGATAAGTTTGAGACGCCCCCACATAACTCGATTAGCCATGAGTTGTGTATTAACTGTACTTGCGGAATATATATATATATTTATTTTTACACGTGAGCTGCTTTTGTGAGCTGCTCCTCCTTCAGAGTCAGTGACTGAGTGCCTACATGACCACAAACATGACAGGGAATCATTATAGGTATGACTGCCTCAATGCGTGATGATTACTTTCCAGTCTTGTTCTTTTGGAATAACTGCATCCAGTGCTCCTCTCTCCACAGTGTTTCACCTCCCACAGCCGTCCTCAAATATGAACTTTAGAAAGCAATCGTCGGTACGGGAACCATACTCATTAAGCAAAAACGGACTGCGCAATAAATATTCACCACCCAATCTACATGCCTAAAGAGTTTCCTGGTTGGCCTTAAGATCACAAAAGTACATCAGCACTGTCGAACAGGCATTTAGAAAGGCTATAACTTGTGGCCTGTGGTTAATAAAGAAATGTTGGATGTTTTATTCGTGAATCCTTCATCTGTAATGTTTGCATTAGTTTGTTTGTCTTATCCAGACCATTCCTCCCACCCCCTTTCCTCCCCTATTACCGTGGATAATTGAGAATTGATTGCTTATATGTGGTTCAGCTGTGATTGTAAGTTTCACCTGTAATTTTATGTCTGATCATTGCTTCGAAAAGCTGCTCTCAGGACAGCCGTGTCGATTGTTCCCCCTCCACCGCCTCACGCGTTCGAGGCATCCTCAGGCGCTTGAGGTTGCCTCTGGAGAGAGGGGGGGGGCGATCGACGCGGCTGTCTTGAGAATGCAGTTTTTTGAAGCAATCATGCATCCAGCCATGAAAACCTACATCACTACAATTTTCAATGACATTAAAAGTTTCATTACAATTTACAAATTGTGAAATTAAATTGTTAGGTACAGTATGCAGTAATTGCAGATCCTTAAAGTTTAAATATTAAAAGTTTTTTTTTTATATTTTGGTAGCATGGATAACAGAACACTTTGGCATTTCATTGTCGGTGTACATACAGGATAATCGTAAAGTCGATCGTGTTGGTGATGTACACAGTGAAAATGTATATTTTTGGGTTTTCAATTGAATGTCGAATAGGTTATACAATTTGTTTTCTGTGATGGGAGGCGAGACATCTGAACATACTTCAGTGGGCTGAAAATATGAAAAACCTGTGGATGTCCAGTATTCTGGTTGACGTTTTGGTTTAAAAAATCACATCAGTGGTATTGAATGGGCATTCTGAGTCAATATTTACACAACAGATACGTAAAACTCAGTAAGATTACTAATAGTGGCCTTTACATTTACTGAAATTTTTTTCTAAATGTTTAATGATATATTTTTAGATACAAATGTGAACACAATGAAAAACATCCAGTTTTGAGTCTGCGACTATAACTTATTACCCGTTATGAGGTTCCAGATGACCCTCGACTAAATACGGTTGGCATTAGAAAGGGCATCCGGTTGTAAAGTCTGCTGTAATACCAGGATCACAGCCGTGTAAACCGGCAACTACATGAGCAAGCATCACCAAACATGGACACGCCTCAGTCACTCCTGTTACTACCAGGGGCCCCGGCGTAACCGCAGATATCGCTTCATTTGAGAGGCGCCAGCAATCCGTCTACTTCCCGATGAGTGGATAAGCTCCGTGCAGTTACTTTAATTCGAAGGCTTTCATAACCAATGTTATCAATAGATTCCTTTTTTTAAGGTTAGGTCGGTTGTTGCCGGTTTTAACGGCCGCCATCCAAGTTGCCCCGCATATACTATACAGGTAGAAGGCATGGGTGTAAAAACATTCTACGCTACCCCGTGTACGGTATATTTTAAATATGATGTTTCATTAATATACATTTTTTTTTACAACCACAAGACTGCAACCTTCAACACTAGGTTTAGATTCATGATGTGGCTGAAGTACAATTTATTTATTTGTCCCAGTTTTAGCAGTGGGGACTTAGGTTGACGTATGTTTAGTTGTGAGAATAAGGTATCTACATTATTATTCCGGCTGGCCTAACTACATCCTGGGCTTACAACTAAGTTACATCACGGGAGGAACTTACACACTTTTTAAAGATCTGGACAAAGTCCAGCAGGCCAAGTAGCGTTGGCTGGGTCATGCCCGCATGCCCAGCCACTGCGCATACTCAAGCAGTTTCTGTTTGGCCGGACACAGGGAGCTTAACGGGCGTGCATGAGCGATAGAAAAAATGGACTGATCTGGCACAGGAATACCTGGAGCTGAGTGGGCTTACTGAAAGACTGGTGCCCGCGGTGTCGAGGTCAACCTCTATGAAGGAAGCTTGTGAAGTATGCCGCGGGGCAGTTGGAGACAGTAGAGCGCAGCGCCGGGCGGCCAAAACAACAAGTTGATAGTCGGGAGTACAGGTGGTGCATTTGCCAGTCCTCTCAGACAAGCCATAACACCTGGGGTATGTCCAGTGACCTGCGGGCGAGCCTTCGACATTTCACGTGGCCTAAACCTGCATGTGGCCTAGCACAAGCGCCGTGGTGACGTCACCGTCACAGCTGCAGTGTTAAGGAATGAGGGGGGGGGACGTCGGTTAGAACGTTCTAGAAGGGGCCGCGGGGATATAAGGAGGGGCGACAGTCTCCTGGGGGAATTGGAAGGATGAGGCAGCGTCACGATGTAGGAGTTCGTTGTGTGCCGCTCTCTGACCGTGCACTGCTGGTTTAAATAAAGCATCGAAAATCAAGAAGTCTGCTCATCCGTGCTCGCTGGCTGGTCTATCGCGGAGTGGGCGCTCATCCTCGCCGTGGTATTGCCGCTGTGAGCCGTCACAAGCCCGGAGTCGCAGTCGTGGTGTCACTTTATTTAAACCAGCAGTGCACGGCCGCGGTGCCACCGCTCTCCACACACCCACAGTGCTCTCCACGTCTGGCACACATCACCGCACTCGTTCTCACAGTGCATTAACCGCTGCACCACCGCTCTCCACACACAGGCAGCGTGTCAACCACTGTGCCACTAACCCCCACACACAGCGTGCCAACCACTGCGCTACCGCTCCCCTGCGGCGACTGCGCTACCTCATGCGCTACCACTCCCCGCAGCTACTGCGCTAATCGCGCCACCGCTCCCCGCAACTACTGCGCTAATCGCTGCGCCACCACTCCCCGCGGCCACGGCGCTAATCGCTGCACCACCGCTCCCCGCGGCCACGGCGCTAATCGCTGCACCACCGCTCCCCGCAGCTAACGCGCGAACCGCTGCGCTACGCCAGGCCGCCTTCGCCGCCACTTCCCTCGGGTCTGACGAGCTGGGTACCCTCAATGACCCCCCCCCCCCGGCTCCAGTGCCGAAGAGGCGCCACCACAACGGTAACCCCACATCGGTGACGGCTCCCAGCGGCCTCCGGCACCACGCGCACAGCCCGCCGAGCCACGCCAGGCCGCCCTGGCGCGGCCCGCTAGCTTTCCGCAGCTCCGACTCCTCCCGCCTTCGCCGCCATCTCCTCCCGGGGTATGACGAGCCGGGGACCCCCAGTGGCCCCCTCCCCGGCTCCAGCGCCAACGGGGCTCCACCACAACGGCAGCCCCCCATCGCCGATGGCTCCCAGCGGCCTCCGGCACCACGCGCGCTCTGCGCACATGCGCGGCCCGCCGAGCCACGCCAGGCCAGCTATAGTCCTCTCTCCCCGATTCCTTAACTCTGCAAAAGCATCGAAAATCACGAAGTCTCTGCTCATCCGCGCTCGCTGGCTGATCTACCACGGAGTGAATGCTGATCCTCGCCGTGGTGTTGCCGCTGTGAGCCGCCACAAGCCCGGAGTCGAAGCCGTGGCGTCACACAGCGATTGGATATCAGCGGTAGTGTAGAGAAGTTAACGCGTTGTGCTGTGGACTTGGCGACATTAGTTAGTTTCTCACCCATCACGGTGAACACCAGTGCTGGTTTCCTGAACCAGACCTCGGCCGATCCTAACTTGACTCAGCGGTGTGTGAACATCGCCATTCGAGAGACAGGCGTGTGCCGCGCTGGCATTGATATTTGCCCACGAACATCACTACAGTATGTTAAGGAAATATTTTTACCCCAGGGTCATAAAGCGCTGCACAGAGCTGTGGAGAGAACGGCATGTCAGCAACAACATCTTTTTTTGTCGATTACATTATCAAGCCGTCTAATAATCTGTTTTGACAGCAAAGTGTGCACTCGTGCGCGCCGCCAAAACCATCAATTTTCCAGTCGCAAATCTCTGGGCTTGGTGCTTTACTGGTCATGGTGATTAGGGATGATTGAGTAGAGGTTTTATGGTGGTCCTGGTACGAGGTGATATGATGATTGTTGCACGGTGACAGGTGTGTGGTGTGTAACGTATAGTTTCGTTACACCAGGTAAAACCCTCTGAGCTGATATCTCTTTTTAGGATGTGATCTGGACACAGCGGGGCGGCGCGGTGGCCCAGTGGTTAGCGCTGACGCCTCACAGCAAGAAGGTCCCGGGTTCGAGTCTCTCGGCTCCGGTGCCTTTCTGTGTGGAGTTTGCATGCTCACCCCGTGTCCGCGTGGGTTTTCGCCGGGTACTCCGGTTTCCTCCCACAGTCCAAAAGCATGCTCCTGGATAGGTTGATTGACTCGCAGTCTAAAATTGTCCCGCAATGCCTGGCGATGGACCGGCGTCCCGTCGTCGGGTGTATTCCTGCCTTACGCCCTGTGTTTCCGGGATAGGCTCCGGCTCACCGTGACCCTATATAGGATTAAGCGGTTTCAGATAATGAGAGAGATGAGATGAGATGAAATCTGGACACAGCGGTAGCTTATCGAAGTAGTGTTTACGTGGAAATGTATAGCAGCCAAGTAATTTAAACGCTGAGTTTAAAACCTGAAGACACGAAGAACTATCCAGCGGATTACGGGAAAAATATGCAAACTCTAAATATTCAGCGTCGGGGATGGGATTAAACGCACGATCTCTCGCATACCAAGCAAGCGAGATCTATCCCGCCATCGTGTGTGCAGTGGTTGAGTGATGGTATCTGATAATGTGCGATGCTTGTTTACTGATGCATGGTGGTTATGTGCTGTGGTGTTGCTGTGACAAGAGCTAATGTTGTTACTGGTCACTGGCAATTTGTTAAAAAGAGCCGTTCTTCAGGTTTCTTTTTTGAAATGTGTATACAGTAGTGGGCGGCACGGTGGCCCAGTGGTTAGCGCTGTCGCCTCACAGCAAGAAGGTCCCGGGTTCGAATCTCTCGGCTCAGGTGCCTTTCTGTGTGGAGTTTGCATGCTCTCCCCGTGTCCGCGTGGGTTTTCGCCGGGCACTCCGGTTTCCTCCCACAGTCCAAAAGAATGCTGCTGCATAGGTTAATTGGCTCGCAGGCTAAATTGCCCCGCAGTGGCCGGCGATGGACTGGCGTCCCATCGTCGGTATATCCTTGCCTTGCGCCCTGTGGCTGCCGGGATAGGCTCCGGCTTACCGTGACCCTGTATAGGACTAAGCGGTTTCAGACAATGAGATGAGGTGAAATGAGGTTTACAGTAGTAGTGTACATATGACTAATGCCCTTGCAGATGTGAATACAGGGCACTTGTACATTCATTATGATTTGCGACTTCTCACTTTTAAAACAATCCCGTAGTTTTAACCGGGTCTTTTGGGGTCACTGAGCCGAAACACATTGTCCGGCCAACACACCAAACCCAATATACCTCGCTGTGGTAGTAACTCCCAAGTCATGGGCCTTCGTCAGTCTGCCAGACACGAAAGTAGTTATCTTTAGATTGATAACGGTGGTTCACGTAGACATGGTAGTATAGAAACACCGTACAATAATGGGGCGATAACCTGGCCCAACAATAGCGAATTTACTTTAATTCGAAGGCTTTCGTGACCAATATTATCAATGAAATCCATTTTTTGGGTCAGGTCACATAAAAAATAATAGATTATAAAATAGTGTTGTTTAACCCTCCACCACCTGACACGGCCAATCAGCAAGGGGTTGTCACGTTGAACAGAAGGCGCGCCAATTCCTTTACTATCTCAGCAGTTGAAAAGCGACCCCACAATATTTTACAAAAAATGTATTGTACATAATTGCCAGACACGGTAAAACCTGTTATAATCTTATATATGTATACTGGCAAAAAAAGTACCCATAGCGTTAACAGCTCCACCTAAGCTATAAAGCATTGATACCGCATTGTCCTGAGCTGACTGCCTTTTGGCAACGGCTGACACCGGCAAATAGGCACGAAAGGAAGCCACTGCCAGGTGAAGGTCGGTCAGTTGAATGACAATGCATAGGTTATCAAAGCTACCTGTTTGCATAGTTTGCCACTAGTATGTGTGGCTTTTGCAAACTCGACACATTGTAAAATGTGTCTATTGTGGTGTTTGGCATCTTAACACCTGCATAATCGCCTGGCCATTATAATTGCCCGGCGATTATGTTGTAATCTTATGTTTGTCGATAAACTTAACAACGCAGACTAAACCAGCCAGCTCGCGTTCACGCCGCGATTTGAGTCGAAGCGCCTCGTTTACGAAACGCGTATATTTGGTCGCGCCGAGTGCCCGTAGCACGTGTGTCGTGCCTGCAGTCAGCTGATGGCGTCGTGCGGCGCTCCCACGCTGAAGCAGGTGAGGGGGCGCCGTGAGACGGCCGGGTGAGTGCCCGCGCACACTCACGCGGCGTGGCAGGCTCCATCCACTGCTGGATGAAGGCCTCCTCGTCTGCTGCCCAGGACGTCCGGCTAACGGGCTCTCAGTCCTTCAGAATCCGACTTCCGTGAGATTTCAAGGTCCGGGGTTCGTCGCGTACCGCCTCACTGTTGTTGTGCCTGGATGATGGCTCGCTGTTGACCTGCGCTTGCTCAGGAACACTTATTCCTTCCTTCGTTTTAACAATCTTATTTGATGATTGCTTCGAAAAGCTGCTCTCTCGGGACAGCCGCGTCGATGGCTCTCTCTCGAGAGAGAGAGCAAGCTTTTCGAGACAATCATGCATCGAGCCGTGAAAACCTACATCATTACAATGATCTTATTTGTTATTTTATCTTTCCATTGATTTATAGACACTGTTTTACTTTAATTTATCTACTCCGATGTTGTTGTTGACGCGCCGTTCTCTCTGCAGCTCTGTGCAGCGGTTTGTGACCCTCGGGTGAAAAGCGCTCTATAAATGCAATTATTACTATTAGAGACTCATAGAGATGCAGTGTTTTTGTCTCATGGAGACACGTAGAGATAGTGAGCCTGGGCGACTCATAGAGACGCATAAACAGAGATGTTTATTATTTGCAGTCGAACATTCCCAGTGAGCTTGCAAGCTCTGCATGCGAGATTCCTGCGATACAACAAACGTTTAAACTGACCAGCGAAACAAGATATTAAATCACGGGGTAATAACGAATTGATGGCATTAAATTGTGCAAGGAGCGAGTCGTAACCACACTCATGAGATTAACGGGAACATAGTGCGTGCTGCACAAGACACGTGACCAATACCTCCTGCACGTTCATAGGGAAAGGAGTCATGTTGTTGCCTCCCACCTGCTGGAAGCGCTTCAGGTGCAGAGTGAGAGCTGGGGGGGCAGAGCTGAGACGAGAATTCGCTTCCTCGCTTCAGTGTAAACGCGCTCCTTGCTTCCTGCTGCTCACCACACGCTCACCACACGCTCACCACTTACTCACCAATCACTCACTCCCCCCCCCCCAAGTTTTTGCACCGGCAGAGGGTTCTGTCGCTGTACCGGGAGATCCTGCGAGCCACCCGTCAGGTGCCAGACCGCGAGTACCAGGTCTACCTGCAGGAGTCGGCACGGCACGAGTTCAAGAGGAACAAGGAGGAGAGGAATGAGGTGGAGGCACCAACAACGTCCAACATCGTCATCATCAACAGCTTTATTGTCGTAATAATCACTGTAATAACAACGACTCGTGTATTTGATGGGCTAAAATCATTTTGTTAAGTTGATTGTCTTTTTTTTTTAAGTTTTCTTAGTTTCTTTTTTTTGAAACACGAAAAAATCCCCAGCTTGTCATCAGGAGGTGGTATCTCCAAAAAAATGTGGAATTCTTCATCGTGACTCGGTAAAGAAGATTCAGTCCAAATTGAAACGACCATGTTATTAACTTTGCACATCAGACCAAACATTTTGTAAGCAAACTTTACTTTCGAAAAAGTGACCGAGACAATATTTGAGGGCAATCGGCCGATACGTTTTTACTCTGGAGCCATTCAAAGGGCGTTTCACTAACACACGCGGCATGTCGTTGACAAGTGTAGAATAATACAATTCATAACATAATTATTAATATTATAACACCCCGCGCTAATTCCACCCCTGGTCATGGATGAGACGTGGATATGTAGGCGTAGTGAGGAGACCACAGAAAGGGGGGGGAGGGGGGTTTGGTGAGCCAGACAACTGGCAACTACCGGGCAGACACTGCCTGCTACCGTAGTGTTATCAGCCAATTATAAATGAGCGGGGTATTGTTGTTGTTGTGGGACTAAACCAGAGAACCCAGGTAAAAGCCACAAAGAACAGGGGGAGATAATACAACCCCCACAGAGAACAGCTCCTGAGGTGAGACTCGAATCACCTCGGGTAGGACTTTCAGTGAAGTGTAGATGTTACTGCCGCATAGCCACCGCCCGCACATCGCTGCTCTCATGAGGACCGCTACAAAGATGTATACAAGTAGAAGAGGTTTTATCATTTCCGGCGATATTGCCATCACCATTGTCTCCGCCATCGCCGTCATCATCAATGTCGAGCGCTCGGCGCCACTAAACACCACGCCGGGCAAACCGCCGTCGGTCGGTAACGTTTAACGGCGCCGTGCCCTCGCGCAGGACGTGGTGAAGATGGCGATGACGCGGGGCAAGCTGCAGTTGAAGGAGCTGCAGAAAATCATCCGCCTGTCCAAGTGAGCGGCGGCGGCAGGCATTGGCCGCACGGAGACGCCCGTAGCCCCACCGTGGGACGCTGCGATCTCCAAACGGGCGCGTGGCTCCGATGGTGACTCCAGAATGGACGACGTCTTAAACTCCCAAGGGTTAACGGGAACTTGTGAACGGTGAACCGGAGCGCGTCACTGAGAACGGGCTGGGTGGCGCAGCGGTCACATCTGCGCCTCACAGAAAGATAGTGCGGCCCGAGGCGGTTCGATTCTCTGCTAGGGTGCTTTTCTGTGCGGAGTTTGTGTTCTCTCTCTCCCCTTGTTCTGCATGGGTTTCCACTGGGTTCGCTGGTTTCCTCCCACATCTAAGAAAAAAAATAATGAATTGGCCGATAACATTGTAATGTAACGCAGTGTCTGGAAAATGTTGGCGCTGGCTGAATGCATGGCTGCCTTCCCCTCGCCTCTCTGTGCTTTCCTCACTACACTTCCACAATGATGTGAGTTGCCCTGGATAAGGGCATCTGCTAAATAATAATAAAGAAAAAGCACCGCTAATTAAATCAACATCAGGATGGCATCATGGCCAAAACCCTTTAAGCATCACCTTTTATACCCTAATAGATATTTATCAATAATAATAATTGCACTTATAGAGCGTTTTTCAATCGAGGGTCACAAAGCTCTGCACAGAGCTCCGGAGAGAATGGCACGTCAACAACAACGACATAAGAAGGGCAAACCAGCAACAATAACAATTTTTGGGGTTTGCAGTAGCAAACACCCAGGGACCTTGTAAGCTCTATTTGCGGGATTCCTGCAATACAACACTGGCTCATGTGTCTAACACTGGATAGAGCGATGTTTATTATTACAGTAGAGAGTGCCCAAGGACCTTGCAAGCTCTAGGTGCGGGATTTCTGCGACCCAACAAACGTCCGAACTGGTCAACGCAACAATATGTCATCACAGTTGACAGCTTCTGCAGAGTTGACACATGGCCACCAAGACCTATCCAGTGAACGCATCCCTAGCCTCGCGTTAACCGGTTAACCTGTTAGCTCGCTCGCACGATGCTATCTTGGTTCCCCAGATAATGCACATGAGACTGATATCTTGAGTTCTCCTCTGGTTGAAACAATTGGAACGTGAACGTCTCTCCAGACTCGTGGAGACAACGCCAATGTCTGTCTCGATGAGCGAGACATGTGTGTGTAGATCTGCAGTGAGCAGACGCCTGCCTACGGCCGAGTCACCTGGAATGCACCTGATCTCAGATCCCTGGAACTAAAGCAAGGTTGACATTGGATAGCGCTTGGTGTTACTGGGACTATGCAGTGGGCAGCAGAGGGCCGTGCTGTAAATCCCTTTCCTATATGTTGTTAGATCTCTGCTTTGACCAACGTGGTGAAGTATGACCTGTACAGCATGGGCAAGGCCTCATCCAGCGGTGGATTGAGAAAAGTGCTGCACACGGACACCTAGAATTTCGGCAGCATCCAAGCACAAATGCCTCTTGGGACACTGTATCGAAAGAGGCTTTTGTAAGGAGATCGACGGTTTTGATGGGGTGAAGTGTGGGTTTGCCCACCTCTTAGACCCGCCAATAACACCGGTGGGTCGTGACCTATCAGTGTCACCCCAGCACTGCCTCGTGATCCCGGGAGACCAGAACCAAGTGAGTCAAGTGGGTCTTAAGCTGCAAATTGTTGAGAACTGTCACAGACTCAGGTGTCTGGTTAGTGTGGAAGAAAAGGAAACAAAACCACTGTTTCACAGCTGTGTCCGGAAGAAACGCCTTCTGCCAGCAGTGGTGTGAGCAAGCAATTGAAGGTCTGCGCCTTTAACTTTTAGATGCGAAACGAGAGCGAACGAGCCATGCAGCGACGAACGCCACCGATCAGTGCAGTCGGGTGCGGTGCACAGCCATCATGGTACGGAAGAGGCGCGGGGTTCTTGAAACTCGCTCAATAAAAATGTAGTTAACGTGAAAATGTGTTAACTGAATTATGATTATATAAGATTACGACAGGTTTTACCGTATCTGGAGATTATGCAGGTGTTAAGATCCCAAACACCACAATAGACACATTTTACAATGCGTCCAGTTTGCAAAAGCCACACATACCAGTGGCAAAGTATGCAAACAGGTAGCTTTGATAACCTATGCATTGTCCTTCAACTGACCGACCTTCACCTGGCAGTGGCTTCCTTTTGAGCCTATTTGCCGGTGTCAGCCGTTGCTAAAAGGCAGTCAGCTCAGGATAATGCGGCCTCAATGCTTTATAGCTTAGGTGGAGCTGTTAACGCTATGGGTACTTTTTGCCAGTATACATATATAAGATTACAACAGGTTTTACCGTATCTGGCGATCTTAACACCTGCATAATCGCCAGATACGGTAAAACCATGTGTAATCTTATATATGTATACTGGCAAAAAGTACCCATAGCGTGAATTATGATTGCTTACCAAAGATGTGCTTTCAGGATAGCCGTGTTGGGCACTCCTCTCTCTCCTTCGTGACGTTTCCCCCACCACGTTGGAGCGTCTTTCAACGTTTGGAGTGAAACGCCGCGAAGGAGAGAGAAGGAGCGCTCGATACGGCTATACTGAAATAACGGCTTTGGTCAGCAGTCATCATGCATTGAGCTGTGACAAAACCACATGATTACGATGGGAGTCACAAAGGGTTGCGCAGAGTTGTGGAGAGAAGGCAGGTCAACAACAGCAATGTCTATAAATCAATGAAGGATATAAACTGACAATAAAATATTATTAAACAAGTAAAAGAAGGGAAAATTATTCCTGAGCAGGCGGAGGTCAACAGCGAGCGATCATCCAAGCACAAAGGCGAGCCACATCAACAGTTATAGCCAGAGGACTTCAAAGCCTTACAGAATACGTGAGTCTTAAGACGGGATTTGAAGATGCCCAGAGACTCAGCTGAGTGAGTCTCCAATGGAAGGGAGTTCCAGAGTCTGGGAGCAGCGCAGTGCGAGAAGGCTCTGTCACCCATCGAATGGAGGTGCGATCTGGGTACATGCAGCAAGAAGCCCGTATTGGAGGATCGAAGTTGTCGTGTTGAGGAGAGTGCCTAAAGTAGGTCACGGATGTTTGTCGGAGCAGTGCCAGTGAGAGCCTTGAAGGTGAGAAGGAGGATTTTAACTGCATGGTCGTGAAATGAAGAGTCGACCGAAATCGGTCACTGGTTCCCAACTCTTACAACCGGAAATGTATTCGGAACACGGCTACCGATATGCAGATTGCTAGTTTCGCAATCCTAGTTCGTGTCCCATTGGCGTCGTCATTTATTTGATCCCATCAATCTAGGGATGTCAGCCACACGTTATTTTGACAAATCGTTGGTTGATTCCTTTCCACCCCATTTGAAGCACGCATCGAGCGCGTGAGCAACGATTTTTATTCACAAATTGTTCGAATGCTGCGCAACTGCAAGCGTGATCACGGATACAGAGGCGCAACCAGGAAACCGCAGAGACGGGGATGGGGAAGGCATTCAGCCGGTGCCAACAATTATTCACTTCCATTCGACTCAGATCCTTGGCCATTTACACAACGGTACAGTAGTCGCCCCGTAGCTGTGGAATATTTCTCCAACTTGATTTTGCAATTGTGAAATAGTCAGCCTCAACAAAATTAACAATGTTCTACAATAAAACCCTACAACAACCATACAGCATAACTGCAAAGACCCATGCAGTCGTTTACTGTTGTTAATATCCCTTTATCAATGTGTCTATTGTTTGTCTTTGAACACATGAATGATGGACAAGTGAAGTTTTATTTTTAACACCGATTCGTGTTCACAGATTATTTTCAGTTCCTCGTGTGACGGCTCCTTTTGACAGTGGTGACCCAGGGCAGTCTTGCGAGGCCCCTTGAGACGCTCGTCCTGCAGCCGACGTTTGTTGATTAAGCAAAACGTAACTCGTTAACTCATTACCGGGGCGCTTGGGTGGGTGGGTTTGGTGGGGGGGGGTGATCCAAGTGGAGAGCAAGATTCATTAATCCCCTCTCCCTACCCCGCAATGGTGCCACAGTCTCATAATGAGCGACGGGGTCATGACCGCTGGCGGCTTGAAGGCAGAAATCTCTTTGTGGCAATTACAGAATTCACGGTGATCAACCGAATGCTGCCTCGCGATTGGAACGTGAACTTACGTCGCAAAGCCAATGGGAGACCCGATGCCGCGGTACAAGTTTCCCTGTGCTACTACATCCGTGCGTGTCCACGTGTGCGGTCTTCAAAATCAATGAATGGACTCTTGATTGATGCCTAATCCGGGCAGCATCATTCACGACGGTCGCGGGTTAGAGGCAGTGGGAACGATAAGAAAACGATTCGCGACATGACGGTTATCGTGATACTGGTTGTCCATATGTGTCTCGTTACCTTATTTGTGCGCTGTGCGTAATTACACGGCTAATTACAATCCTGCACCGTACACGATGACCTGATATGCTGCCCAGTAAACATGGAATGTTGGGCCAATGTTGGTCCAGGATCCCACCACATGCCAATGTTAGCAGGTATAATGGGCTGACTATACTGTCGAGGTTGTGTTTGATGATCGCTGACCAAAGGTGTTCTTTCCGGATAGCCGTGTCACTGAGCACTCTTCGTCCTTCGCGACGTTTCACCTCCCACGTTGGGGGGAATCTTCAGGCGTGTTGTGACGGAGGAGACGAAAGAACAGCTTCGGTAAGCAACCATTACGCATCGCGTCGTGACTCACCTCCGCCTGTATTTGTATTTAGCATTTTGATTGTCCTGTTTTGCTGTACAACACTTATTGTACAAATAAAAGTAACTTATACGAAATGAATAGCACACTTATTTACCCAGGAACGCTTCATTGGGTCTAAACGTCTATTTTTTTTTAAGAGGGGCCTGCCACAAGTCATCGCTCTCGATTATAGAGGGCACTGTCACGTTGTGGGACTCCACAGGGCTCTGTTGTACCATACAGGGGGCGGTTTTGGGCCACATCGAGTTGCGTGAGCGCGCATGTTCACTGAGCGTCCTAAGCGGATTAGCGGAGGCCGCGCTCCTCGCCTCGGTTATTTTTATTCCCCGAGCCGAGTCGTCGTGCGTCATCTCCTCCTCCTCCACCTCCTCCTCCACCTCCTCCTCCACCTCCTCCTCCACCTCCTCCTCCACCTCC
>JAZEWT010000017.1:16871990-16899908 GCA_036362905.1 Mordacia mordax
TGTCAAGTTGCGATCGTCTCTTCTCTCCCCTCTGATCACCTCGCCATTCCGCCCACGTGCCCACCTCGCCATGCCGCCCACGTGCCCACCTCGCCAGCCCACCCCGAGGATGCGTCCGACCCATGATGACCTAAATCAAACCAGTGTTACCCATCAGCCCCCGGCTTCAATGACGTCTCTGGGTTACGTCACCACGACCATAACATTGATTTGTGAATGGCTGGCAGGTTCTATGTTAGGATCTATTATGGTCTCTGCCAGTGAAAGCTTCGTTTCTGCCGGGTTGAAGATTAGTGGGGATGCGGATTAACTGTGCTTGCAACAACAGGCTGGCGTAGGAAATAGGGCATCCTGCTTTTAGCAGCGCGCTTCAATCGCACGCTGCTTCCAACATTAGCTGCTGGGAATGATTGACGTGTATTTTTTTAAATTGACTATCAGCCTGATTGTAACGAGTAGAAAAGGGTTTTTTTACCATTTCTGGCAATTATACAGGTGTTAAGATCTTAAAACACCAAAATAGACACCTTTCACTAAGTGTCTAGTTTGCAAAAGCCACACATACTTGTGGCGAAATCTGCAAACAGGAAGCTTTGATAACGTATGCATTGTCCTTCAAACTGATTGGCCTACACCAGACATGGCTTTCTTTTGAGCCTGATTGTCAGTGTTAGCCAGATGTTGCCAAAAGGCAGTCAGCTCAGCCTGATTATCAATTATCAGCGAAACCTCGTCCTCGAAATGATGTAGGTTTACCCTCCAACACGCTTGTGTGCTTATCTAGTAAAACAAAAAAAGAAACATTTTTTTTTTTACCAAAGAAGACCTTACCGAATGGCTGTGTCGGGTGGAGACGGGTTGACGACACCATTTTAATACGTGATCAAATATAAAAGTGCTTTATTACGGATAATATTGCTTGCGGAATCATTCATGTTAAACATCTCGAGCTGTAAATTAGCTTAGATTTGTTCAGAGAACGGGTATATTGCAGAGTACAGAGGGAACCCCCCCCCTCCACTTCCGAGCGAGACCGGTATACGAAGAGGGAGTGGAACGAACTGGGCCAGAACGGTGGGCACGGTCACGGTGTTCCGTATGTCGTTGTTGATGACGTGCCGTTCTCTCCACAGCTGTGCGCAGCGCTTTGTGACCCTCGGGTGACAAGCGCTCTTATTCAAGGGCAAATATTCAAGGTCAAATATTATTAATATTATTACAATGACGCGGTCGACGTTAAGAAGGACCCCGTGTGTGCACCGATGGTTATCAGGTTCAGCCAGGCGCTCGTTGTTTGTAAGTGCAGCGATACGCTGATGGGCCGTGTCAGCAGGGCACAGTGATGGCAGTGAGACATTCAAAGTGTTGGCGTCGCTGCTCTCGCGAAATGATAGCACTGCTGTTATTGCTTTTCCTCTTATTTGTGTTGATAGTTGTCTGCTGTGGGTGGCGCGGTGGCCCAGTGAGTAGCACTGTCGCCTCACAGCAAGAAGGTCCCGGGTTCGAATCTCGGCTCGGGTGCCTTTCTGTGTGGAGTTTGCATGTTCTCCCCGTGTCCGCGTGGGTTTTCGCCCACAGCCCAAAAAAACATACTGCTGCATAGGTTAATTAGCTTGCGGACTAAATTGCCCACAATGCCCGGTGATGGACTGGCGTCCCATCGTGGGTATATCCCTGCCTTGCGCCCTGTGTCTGCCGGGATAGGCTCCGGCTCACCGTGACCCTGTACAGGACTAAACGGTTTCTGACAATGAGATTAGATGAGTTGTCTGCTGTTGCGTGAACAGTGATTTTGTGTGTTGATAGCTAATTGAGTCAAGGTGCAGCCCTGCAATTACCTGCTCACGCCACTGCTGACGGAAAGGCTTCAACTAGAGGCAGCGCTATAGAGCCAGTGTAGAGGGTATTTGGTCTACTCTTCCACGCTGGACAGATGTCCTGGAACGGGTCGAAGGTACCCACAGTGCCACACTCTAGCCAACGACCTATGGTGTATCCATTATGTTGTCGTTGACGTGCCGTTCTCTCCACAACTCTGTGCAGCGCTTTGTGACCTTCGGGTGAAAGGCGCTTTAAAAATGCTATTATTATTATACCGCTGGCTGGGCAGAAGCGGGGACATTTAAGAAACTTTGAGAAATGTACTGATGGGGGTTCTTACGGCTCCATGCGTGAAGATTGCTTTCCAAAGCTGTTTTTCTCGGGATAGAGGGGGAGCGCTCGACACGGCTATCCCGGAAAAGCAGCTTTGGCAATCATCTTGCACAAAAGTTTCAACAGTTACGCTAGACTATGGCACTGAGCAGGCGAACCCCTGAATTGAAAGTCTGGTGTGCTGCCGATTAACCCCACCGTGGTGTCAACTCTTAAACGCCATACATCCCCACATTGAAGGAGCTTCCTACTAAATAATTATAATTGCATTTATAGAGCGCTTTTCACCCGAGGGTCACAAAGCGCTGCACAGAGCTACGGAGAAACCGGCACGTCAACAACAAGGAGATTAGAACGGACAATCGGAAACAGTAACACTTTTTAGGGTTTTTTTTATATATATCGTTGCAGAACAACATGTAAAATGTAAAATATTATCTGACTTTCAGCTATAATTTTAAAATGCAAAATTATCAGTGTTAATAATACATTTATTGGAAAATTGTTTAATATAACATATATCGTATTATTATAATAATTGCATATCTAGAGCGCTAATCACCCGAGGGTCACAAAGCGCTGCACAGAACTGCAGAGAGAACGGCACATCAACAACGAGATAAGAACGGCAAATCAGCAACAACGTTTTTTAGTTTTTTTTTTTACGAATCCGGGACGCGTGGGCTGAATTAGTTACTTTATAGACATTAACTATTACCACCTGCGCAGTTTTCAACGGATCAACCTCTTCTTATTCACGTGTACACGGGGCGGTCTTGGTGTTTCTGGGGCCCCAGGCAAAATTCAATGATATCACCGCACCAAACACACGCGCTGATTAGAAAGAAAAAAGGACTGACACGAAGGTTGCTCGGTTAAACGTTTAGCTATTGCCTGCACATCGGCCTGGAGGGATTTTGACCCAGACCTACTTCGAGAACTGTTCCAACTCGGAGATGTTTCTGGGGTTACGTTCATGAACTGATCGCGTCTGGTTCTCATCTCATCTCATTGTCAGAAACCGCTTAGTCCTGTACAAGGTCGCGGTGAGCCGGAGCCTATCCCAGCAGACACAGGGCGCAAGGCAGGGATATACCCACGATGGAACGTCAGTCCATCACCGGGCACTGCGGGCAATTTAATCTGCGAGCCAATTAACCAATGCAGCAGCATGTTTTTTGGACTGCAGGAGGAAACCGGAGTGCCCGGCGAAAAACCACACGGACACGGGGAGAGAACATGCAAACTCGACACAGAAAGGCACCCGAGCCGAGATTCGAACCTGGGACCTTCTTGCTGTGAGGAGGCGACAGCGCTACCCACTGGGTCACCGTGCCACCCGCGTCTGGTTCTGCCACAACATTTCAGTTAGGTTTTGGTGTGGACGTTGACTTGGCTCTTCCCAAACGCGAGATCTCTGCTGTTTCAGCCCTTGGGTGGTCGATTTAATTGCGTGTCTGGGATCGCTGCGCGATGGTTAACACCACTAGGGCAGGTGTACATGCCCCCTCGTGAGATACGGTCCTCAAACCCGTTCATATGTCCCGGTTTGTCGGTGCCGCGCCAGGTGGAAACCCTATCTTTAATATTGCTGCGGATCCCACGTCATGTCCTCGTAGACAGGCGCGTCGTAAATCATCTCGCACTGAGCTTTGCTGGCGATTCCTGGAGCAGCGGCCAGATGCCCCCCCTTGCCCCCCTGTACAGCAACACACGCAGCACGTGTTTCACATTAGTTTACTCCTCCTCGTACGCGGACTGGGCGGGGGGGGGTTGCCAATCATCCCGGATTAGCCGGGAGTCTCTATAGTAAGGACGCACAGCATATAATAATAATTAATAATAAATGCATCTCCAGAGCGCTTTTCACCCGAGGGTCACAAAGCGCTGTTACAGAGTTGCGGGGAACAGCACGTCGCCAAAAACGACATAAGAACGGCAAATCAGCAACAATAACTTTTTTGGGTTTTTTTTTTTTACAAATCCGAACTACGGAGAGAACGGAATGTCAACAACAACATCAGGACAGTTCAACTGAAAATCAAATAGTAGCAATAAATTATAGGACATAAGGTAAGCGATGAAAAAAATATTCTTCAATAAACAAAGAAGAAATAAATGTTCCCGAGCAGGCGCAGGTCGGCAGAGAGCCATCATCCCGGCACGACAACATTGAGCCGCATCAACAGTCCTAGCCAGAGGGTTTTAAAGCCTTACGGTACGAGTGAGTTTTGAAATGAAAATTTGAAGATGCTCAGGGACTCAGCTGATCGAATCTCCAATGGAAAAGCGTTCCGGAGTCTGGGAGCATCGCGCGAGAAGGCTCTGTCACCCATCGAATGCATGTGCGGTCTGGGCACACGCGCCTACACTGGGCCGGTCACATGTCGCGCATTCATCTAAGCCCGGCACTGGTGCCCCTCTAGCCCACGAGGTCCTCCAGCGCCGTTGTATCGCCTGCACGCTTGATAGGTCCACCACTGCACGCTGGCTGTTATTATTATTATATTACGCTATTACTTTGTTTGTTATTCTCATCTCATTGTCAGAAGCCGCTTAGTTCTGTGCAGGGTCGCGGTGAGCCGGTGCCTATCCCGGTTGACAGAGGGCGTAAGGCAGGGATATACACACGATGGGACGCCAATCCATCACCGGGCACTGCAGGCAATTTAGTCTGCAAGCCAATTAACCTATGCAGCGGCATGTTTTATGGACTGTGGGAGGAAATCGGAGTGCCCGGCGAAAACCCACGCGGTTGACACGGGGAGAGAACTCGCAAACTCCACACAGAAAGGCACCCAAGCCGAGATTCGAATCCGGGACCTTCTTGCTGTGAGGCGACAGCGTTACCCACTGAGCCACCGTACCGCCCTTATTGTTTATTATTATTAATTATTATTATTTAGCAGACGCCCTTATCCAGGTCGACTTTCATCGTTATAGAGGTGGTGAAGAAACCACACAGGCGAGGGGAAGGCAGTCATGCATTCAGCTGGTGCCAACATTTGCCAGACACTGCCAACAGAGGGCGCTAGGCAGGGGAATACCCATGATGTGATGCCTATCGCAGGGCACACATTTTTTGGGCAATTTACTCAAAAGGCCAATTCACCTAGGCGAAGGTATATATTTGGACGGTGGGAAGGAACTGGAGTACCCGGCGAAAACCTACTCAGACACGGAAAGAGAGAGAACACGCAAACTCCACACAGAAAGGCGCCCGAGCGGGGAGTCGAACCCCAGTTTCTCGCCGTGAGGTGACAGCGCTACCCACTGTGCAGCCACCGCGCTCGCTCTGCGCCGCCGTGCCCCGTCTCGCCGCCGCCGCCTCCCTCCGGTTCGCTGTGCAGCACCACACCACGAGTGTCGCGGCACACACGAGCATGACTGCGGGCGCCAGCAGCACCAGCAGGCACCAGCGGCCCTGCTCGCCTGCCAACGAGCGGCGCATCTCCGATGAAATCAGGGTCAAGACGTGGTCATCGCCAAGTATTTTTTTTGCGGAATTGCCGTTCTTATCTCGTTGTTGATTTGCCATTCTCTCTCCGCTGCTCTGTGCGGCGCTCTGTGAAGGTCGGGTGATAGGCGCTCTAGAAATGCAATTATTATTATTATAGATAAATGTTTCATTAAACCATTTCCCAATATATGTATTATTAACAGATAATTTTGCATTTATAATTATAGCCACCATATTTTACGTGCTGTTCTGTAACGATGTGCATATAAAAAAAACGCTATTGTTGCTCATTTTCCGTTCTAATGTCGTTGTTGTTGGCGTGCCGCTCTCTTCGCAGCTCTGTGCAGCGCCTGGTGACCCTGGGGTGAAAAGCGCTCAATAAATGTAATTATTATCTCCGTCAGCGGGGCCGTTGCTGTAACCAACTCGCCAACGCCTCCCACAGCTGCTGCACAGCAGACCTTCCACCTCCCAAGGATCTAAACAGTGTCCCTGCTCGAATACATACTCACACAGAGACCCAGAGACTCACCGTAACTCGTAGACTCGCAGTGACGCCTGGAACCACGCAGAGACCCCTAGACTCACAGTGACTCATAGACTCACAGTGACTCATAGACTCACAGTGACTCATAGAACCACGCAGACACACAGACTCACTGTGACTCATAGACTCACAGTGACTCATAGACTCACAGTGACTCATAGACTCACAGTGACTCATAGACTCACAGTGACTCATAGAACCACGCAGAGACACAGACTCACAGTGACTCATAGACTCACAGTGACTCATAGACTCACAGAGACTCATAGTACCACGCAGAGGCCCAGAGACTCACAGTGACTCAGACCCACACAGAGACCCATAGACTCATGCAGACACCCACAGACTCACAGTCACGTACAGACTCCCGCAGAGACCCAGAGACTCACAGTGACTCATAGACTCACAGTGACTCATAGACTCACAGAGACCCAGAGACTCACAGTGACTCATAGACTCACAGAGACTCATAGTACCACGCAGAGGCCCAGAGACTCACAGTGACTCAGACCCACACAGAGACCCACAGACTCACACAGAGACCCACAGACCCACAGAGACCCACAGACTCACACAGAGACCCATAGACTCACTGTGACTCATAGACCCACGCAGAGACCCATAGACTCACACAGAGATCCATAGACCCACGCAGAGACCCATAGACTCACACAGAGATCCATAGACCCACGCAGAGACCCATAGACTCAACGCATGAACGCATGGGGCTCAGGCAGAGACGTTTAGACCCAGGCAGAGAGTCTTCAGAAGGGAGAGGAGACGAGAAAGCGACTCTGCATCACAAACGTTTAAGGCTGTTGTTTGATTTGATGAAGCACTCTCCTCCATCTTGAGTTGCACAAACGGACCCGTGACAGGACTACTTTCTGTACTTTGATCACACAGGAACAATATCGCAATGCTATCGATATGATTACGTTCATAGAGTGATGCCTTTCGCTCGCAGGTCCCAAGGTGCCATAAAAAAGCACAGAGAGGTGGAGTGGAGGCAACTGAGTGGTAAACCGGCGCCAACCCGCCATACATTGCATCATCCAGTATCTATTATGATGCTCTCTGAAAATTAATTAACGTCTGTTCTCATTTAGTTGAGGTTTATTGACGTTATTTAATATGGTATTTGAAGTAGTGTACATTGTGGTCCAGATGACTTATGACGCCCATTTATTTGACCCCTAATATATAGATTGCTTCGAAAAGCTGCTCTCTCGGGATAGCCGCGTCGATCGCTCCCTCTCCCTCCATCGCGACGTTTCACCTCACACGCTCAAGGCATCCCCAGGCGCTGTGTGTGTATCGTGTGTGTGACTCCTATGTATATGTAGGTACTATGTATATGTTAAGTTTGAGAGTTGATTGGTCACGAGCATTGTGTTGTTGTAGAGGTTTTCTGTGGTGGGTTTTTTTTTTGTTAACACGGCCCGTTCACCGGAACCGAGCCCGGTCACGTTGTTGGCTGGGGAGGTGATGACGCATGATGACGCATGATGACGCATCTCTCGGCGTACCATCAGGCGCCTCGATTCCCGTGGTGGAAGATTGCGAAATGGTGGCAGCTGTCACTGCAAGAAAACACGAGCAGATTTTCCAGACATAAACACAGCTTCCTCGTGCCCTGTGTCGAAATCACGGGCGGTACTACAACCTCCCGCAACCGACCGCACCAATTAGGAAATCAAGTTGCAATAATAATAGTAACTGCATTTATAGAGCGCTTTTCACCCGAGGGTCACAAAGCGCTGCACAGAGCTGCGGGGAGATCGACAAGTCAACAACAACGGCACCAGAACCGAAAATCAGCAACAATATTTTTTGGGGCTTTTAAAAAAAATATACACAATGATTTAAAAATTGAGAATCGCTCTGAAGAGCTGTTCTTTCGAGATTAGCCTGATGATGGCTCCGACGTGGGTGGCGAAACGTCGCGAAGGGGAGGGTGGTGCTGACGCTCACTCCGTGACGGCGTTCAAGAACCGGTGAACTGCAAATGGAACTCTGAGTGTGGGCGGGGTGGTGGGGACCGACGACACACGCGCTGGGACAATCACGGGGAGATGGTGCAGGGAGAGTAGAGAGATGTGAGAGGGGGAGAGGGATAGAGGGGACGGTGGGAGAGAGACTGGAGGTGAGGGTGAGAGAAGGTGGGTCCGTAAAAGGTGGGACTTATCTGCATAAAAACGTAAAAAAAAGCTAAAATGATGATTTGAGCTGGAGTTCCAAAATACTGAACTGCGACGTTTTTAACTGATCGGCATTAAAAGAGATGAGTGGATGGAAGGTGTTTGCTATTACAGCAGAAAGTACCTTTGCAAGCTCTAGATGCGGGAGGATTCCTGAGATACGATGAGCGTTGAAACTGACCAAAGCACGCTTAGTGACACGGCTATTCCGAAGGAGCGACTCTCAGATTATTTCTACTTTTTCACCCGCGTTGTCTCGCCGCCTACCTAGTTCGGTGTCCGGGGTAGAGAGACCGTCTTGCCAGGTGGCGTCCGGATCTGGGAACATGAAGTCAGTTTCGTGTTCAAGCTGGAAGATTGTTGTGATAACGGTTGTCCATCAGGAAAGGGTTGACAAGTTACATGTCAACGGTAATCGAACCCAGCGCTCTGCGCTGCCCACGTGGACCGATGTAGTTGTAAGAAGCGCTGCCGCCTCGCAGCAAGAAGGTTCCCCGGCTTTATTCCCAGCTCTGGTACCGTCCCTGCGGAGTTCGCCTCTTTATCTCTGTCCGCGTGGGTTTCCGCCGGGAACTCCAGTTTTCTCCCACAGTGCAAATACACGCTGATGTCTCGGTTAATTATCCTGCCGACTAAATTGCCCCAAGTATCCTGAGATGTTTTAACTTACTTATCCCTCCTCGCTGTACAACTGGCATAAGGAACAGCGTATCTCAGCGGCTCCTTCCGACCGAGACACAAGCAGGCTGACGGACAGGGGCTCTCCGAGCAAACCTTCAAACAACGGACCATGCCGACGGTGAGGAATCCCTCACCCGACGTGACGGTGAGCATCGCGTTGCCGATGAAGACGAGCGACCTCCTCCGATCTTGGGTGGCAGCGATCTTCAGCTGGCACCGATAATGACCGGCGTCTCGCGGCTCGAGGGCATGAATGTGGAGGGAGCCGTCTCCCTGGCTCAGCGGGCCGCTGAAGGCCAGGCGGCCGCCCGCGCTCTCGTTGCCCCGCTCGGATTTGAGGATCATCCTGGCACCGTCGCGGCCGGAGTGGAACCACCTGGCCAGCACCATCGTCTGGTCGGCTAACCAGGGTGTGAACTGGCACGGAAGCAGGACAGAGGTCCCGGCCATTCCCGTGATGTTGAGTCCACAGTGGCCTGTGCCGGCAAAGTTGTCAGCTCGGTCAGTTTTTATTTCATTTAAAAGGAACTGTTGAGCTACGTGGCTCTCTTTTTAACAGTTGTCCAGTAGGAAAGGGTAAGTTATAACATCAGTGCACCGAGGGAAATTTTGTCAGCAGGACACTTAACCTAGATATAAGCGTGTATTTGGACTGTGGGAGAAAACTGGAATACCCGGAGAAAACTCACGATCTCCTAGGACTGACGGACGTTTTCACGTTTCGCCTAAAGCGATGTTCTCTCGTGATGCCTGTGGCGAGTGTTCCACCTCTCCGCTCTTCCTTTGAGGGGTCTCAGCCTCGCAAGATGGAGACATTCAGAAGCCTGATCGTGGAAAGGATACAGGAACGCTCGCTACGGCTATCTTGAAAGAGCAGCTCTCCACAGCAGTTCGCAATATCTGTTACTAAACGTAATTGTAGAGTAATACTGATAGGGCGGCACGGTGGTGGCGCAGTGAGTAGCGCTGCTGCTTCACAGCAAGAATCCGGGTTCGGTTCCCTGCTCCGGTGCCTTTGTGTGTGGAGTTTGCGTCTCTCCCCGTGTCCGTATGGGTTTCTACCGGGTACGCGGGTTTCCTCCCACCGCCCGGACACGAAGCTGTCTAGGTTAATTGGCCTGCTGACTTAATGGCCCTCAGTGCCCTGCGATGTACTGGCGTCACATCATGGGCATAGCACCGCCTTGCGCCGTGTCTGCCGGGATAGGTTCCAGCCCCCGCGTAAACTGCAGTGGGGCGTGGTGAAGGTAACCACGCAGTGAGCCGGCGCAAATATTCAGCATCACTGCAACCTCTATCTCACAATTGCTCCGGCCAATACATTAATTAGGCTTAAAAACACATATCGTGGGTGGAAACCCGTAGGAAACTCACACAGAACAGGGGGAGAGAACACACAAACTCCACACATGCACGAAGTGGGAATGGAACCTCGAGAAGGAGATCGAGAGCCTGTCGAGTGAGGGCACCTCGGCCTGCTCTTTCACGCTGGCCAGATGTCTTGGAAGTGATGTGAGTACCCACCCTCTACCCCACCACATGCGCGCAACCTGCCGGTTGACCAGCTGGGCCACCCGTTCACACCGCTGCTCGGTGAACATTTAAAACTGCCGCGCCCCGAGATCTAATCGGCGAACCTCATCTCATCTCATTATCTGAAACCGCTTAATCCTATATAGGGTCACGGTGAGCCGGAGCCTATCCCGGAAACACAGGGCGTAAGGCAGGAATACACCCGACGACGGGACGCCGGTCCATCGCCGGGCATTGCGGGACAATTTTAGTCTGCGAGCCAATCAACCTATCCAGGAGCATGCTTTTGGACTGTGGGAGGAAACCGGAGTACCCGGCGAAAACCCACGCGGACACGGGGAGAGCATGCAAACTCCACACAGAAAGGCACCCGAGCCGAGAGACTCGAACCCGGGACCTTCTTGCTGTGAGGCGTCAGCGCTAACCACTGCGCCACCGCGCCGCCCTTAATCGGCGAACCCTGGATTACAAACCCGGAGTGCCTGGCGCTACACCTGGGCAGCTATCCCACAAACCCATTCGGGAAGGCGTCACCCTTACCTGGGTAAAACAGAGTTGCCACCCAGAGCACTACCGCGAGGTGGAGAGCAGGCATGGCGAGGGGGTGGACGAGCGAAGTCCTGCTGTTCTCTGCGAGGTCTGAACGCGAAACGAGCGCCGGTTTAAGGCTCTCGCTTCTCCTTCCCCAAACCACGGCATCCACAATTGCAGAAGCAGGAAATGCGCCTGCCAGAGGCGGTTCGATACTCACCCCCGCGCACCGTCTGTGTGGAGTTTGCGGGTTCCACGACTTTCCTGCGTTGGGTTCCTGTGCTCTCTGGTTTCCATCCATGACTAAAAAAACACACTCATCACTTGGCGGACACCGTCATAAAATACAGTACGCGGTACCTGGCAGGTTGGCGCCGGCTAACTACATGGCTGCCTCCCCGTCATGCAACAAGTTGTTTTCTACTACTGGTGCATCATACTCTGCTGTAACTTAGAGCTCCCCACTGGACAACTGTCAACATAGCTACATAGCACAACGGTTGCTCTTAGTTGAAATACAAGTCGACTGACCGGTTGGGACTTTGCACCCGCGCTCCGCGACTTCGCAACCACACTTTATTTTTAACAAAACCCAAGGGTTTCCCGTTCTCCGAACAACGCCCCGTAGAGAAAAAGACTTTCATTTACACGGCGTGTTTATTCGGCAAGCTGCCTTTCCACTCGTGAAATGCGTTGGGTGAAGGGAGATCAGCGTCCATCGCTGCGTGAAAGCCCACCGCCCGAGACCAGAGGAGATCAGGGTGTCGAGCTGCTTAGGAGAAACACTAGCCACAGCCTTAGCATTCCGATCACAAAGCAAACAGGAAACGGTCGACAAAACGCGACGTTTCAGACACTGGCCCTTCTTTTCACGGCACTTCGAGAGGCATGTGGGTGACCTCTCCAGCCATGCCATGTTCCACTAAAGGTGACCCCTCCTCTGGAGGATTGACAGGCGACCTGTGTGCCCTGAAGGGCCACTGCCCAAAACGTCGTTCCTCACACGATTCCTTTACAAGCAGCGCTCGTGTCACGCGAGCTGTGTGTTACATGTGCCCGCGCACGATGGCCAATGCACCGCCAACAATAACTTAACTAAAAATAATCACTGGCGTCGTATTAGTGAATTGAGTAAATTAACAAAGCAGACAATTCACCTTCTTCCAATGTCCCTCCACATAAAAATACACACGTAAGTTTGCACATCCCATCAGCGACATGGCCTTCTGGGAGAACATTACTTAACCAGCATAGGTTCAACACAAGCAAACTCCACACTGCTTTTGACATTCAGGGGTCTCATCGGCAGTCAGGCTTGCTGGATGCTTAAGAAGCACGGACACGAATGGTAGTCATGGGTCTAAAGGTCTTCTTGTGGCTGACTGGATGAGTTCATAGTGTGTGGGAATGTTCGAGAACAAGGGAAGGGAGGCGTATTGCCTCATTTTATTAACTTCATCACAATTGATTTCTTCCCGGGCATGCGTGGGTTTTCATCAGGTATTCCGATTTCCTCCCACCTTCCAAAGACACACTGCTGCCTATGTAAATTGTCCTGCAGAGAAAATTGCCCTAAAAAGTGTGCCCTGCTATGTACTGGCGTTACATCCAGGGTATAGTCCCACCTTACGCCCTATGTCTACCGGGATAGGCTCCAACCCCCCACAACCCTGTACAGGATTAAGCCGGCACTGATATCGAACTGGACAATTCCTACTCGCCCATCACCTGCGGAGCAAACCTTTTACATACGAAATCAACATTGGCACATTGCAATACTGAGACCCTATAACAGGAGTACGACCTGAGGTTTGCAAATGATATCACAACCTGTGTATCTCGCAATGACGAATGAAGACTCATTCATCTGACCGCCGAGCGGCAAATGACCTCGGTGAATTTCACCGACTTTCGCAATTCACTCGAGCACGTCAATCGTCATCAGCCTCACGACAATCAAAGTGCACAGTAGCTCAGAACGTATACACACGATCTCTTTTATCCATACCCCATGGATTTTTTACATTACAATCTAATATTAATTACACCGATTTACACAGCAATGTCTCCAAAATTTTATGCACTGACACAGAAGATCGGGTTTCAAAGTTCTGCCGCTGAAGTTTTCGTTACAACGCGGCAACGCACGCGGTGCAATGTTCTGTGAGGTTTCTGCATCCACGGCAGAGCAGCCAGGGGCGATGGCGTCGAGTGTGCGGGCAGTGCAACTGCACCAAGGCCCAAGTTCTGGAAGAATCCAGGGACACCGAGTTACAAAGAGATGGGGGAAGTTGGGACAGTGAGAGCTCATTTCCTTCTTTGCACCAGGGCCCATGCAAATGATGCTAAATCACTGATGCGAGCCGGTGGAACTGTGAGTCAATGGGTCTGTGTATGAATGAGTCTATAGATCTGTGTGTGTGCGCGAGTCTATGGCTCTCCGAGCATTGGACTTACTGGAGTCTATGGCCCCAATCAGTCTGAGTCTACGGGTTTGTGTGTCTATGGGTTTCTGTTGATCCTACCTGCATCTATGACTCAAATAGGAGTCTGCGGTTCTTATACAAGTCTATGGGTCTCTCTGCGTGTCAATGCCTCCAATGCGTGTCCGTGCGTCTGCGTGACTCAGGCGCATTATCCCGTGTGAAGATAGTGCAACTGCACCGGAGCCCACAGGTTGGCGACTCCCAGGCCCCGGGCTATGAAGAAGTGGCTGGAAGGGTTGTGGTTGAAATTAGGACAGGGGGCTCCGCATCACTTCTTGCCCCAAGGCCAATGCCGACGGTTCCGATCGAAGCAGTCAGAGCATGGTGCCTCCGTATCATCTCGCGGGCTCGGAGCTCAGCTCCTCGAAGTAGGCCGCGCGCTTGCACTCCAGCGCTTGCAGGAACCTCCGGGTCCTGTCGCGCCGCTCGCCGGCGACGCGCCTGGCCGCCTCTTCCGCCGCGAAGCAGTCCTCGGCGGGCGCCCCACCGTCGTTGTGCCGTAGCCTCTCCTCCAGCGCGACGCCAAGGTCCTGCTCGTGCTCCTGTTGCTCCACGTCCTCACGGTGGTTCACGCGCACCTCCTGCCGACGCCGACGTCGTAAAGCTCGGATGAGACACCGGTCTCTCCGATGTAGCCGATGGCACGGTGGTGCGATGGCAACGCCCGTACCGCACGGGATAAACGTCTTGTCCGGGGCGGTTCGATTCCCCGTTCAGGTGCCTTTCTGTAAGGAGTTTGTGTGTGTGTTCGCTCCCTGTTCAAAGGCAGTTACAATCCACTGCCTGGGAACTGCTCTCGAGAGCTGCTTTTGCAGGAAATCCATGTCGAGTGTTCCTCTACTCTCCATAATGTTACACGTCCCATGTTGGAGGTTAAGCCCACGTTTCACCTCCCAAGTTGAAGGCAACGTGGGAGATGAAACATCGCGAAGGAGAGAGGAGACACGCGCGACACGGCTATTCCTGAAAGACCAGCTCTTCAGAGCAAGTCTCCTACACTTAGTAATGTGAGTCCACATCTATACAATTAACTGTTTCTCAACACTGCCCTCTGCTGTAATACAACGACACGCACAAAGCATCTGCAAAAACGTGTTCTGTACAAACTGCCAAATGTCTAAAAATAGACAATAAATTACGGCTCTTTCTTTCAAACCACTGGAAATTGGCACATTCCCGACGCTGCATCAGTCATGGGGGTTGTGCGACCATACTTCTCCACACTTGCCAATGGGGGTTTGTAACGTGGGGGCCCAAGACTAGTTTGGAAATCCTTCGCCACTTAGTGGTGACCGGGAAGTAGAACTCATGTCGATGGGTTCGTGCCGAAGGGGCCCATACACACGCACTCCGCGTGTGGCTGCACGCACCTGGATGGCCTGGTAGTTGACTTGGTAGCGCAGCACGGCCTGATAGAGATTCCAAAACGTGAACTCCGGCCAAAGCACCGACTGGAACACGAGGCAGGAGTACGCCGTCTGCAGAGCGACCGAACAGGAGGAGGCGGCAGCTGTGACGTCTGCGCCTCCTCACAGAGAGAAGGTCCTGCCCGAGGCGATTCGATTCTCACCACGGGCAGCAACCTGTGTGGAGTCTGTGTGCTCGCATCCCCTGTTCTGCGTCGGTTTCCTCCGGGTTCTCCACTTTCTGCCCATAACTAAACAAAACACTCATTAATTGGCAACAACATCAGAGTAGATCAATTAAAGTACAATAATAATGACTATAAATCAATGAAGGACGTAAAATAACAAATAAAGTAATTGTTAAACAAATAAAGAAAGGAATATGTGTTCCTGAGCAGGCACAGGTCAACAACGCTCCTGTATCAGTCAAATAAAAAATGTTATTGTCATTGATATGCCGTTCTGTTGTTGTTGACATGCTGTTCACTTCAGCTCTGTGCAGCGCTTTGTGACCCTCGGGTGAAAAACGCTTTAAAAGCGCAACTATTACTATCACTATCATCCAAGCACACAGCAGTGAGCAGCATCAACAGTCCAACCAGAGTCTCGAGACGAGATTTGAAGATGCCCAGGGACTCTGCTGATTCAATCTCCAATGTAAGGGCATTCCAGAGTCCGGGGGCAGCGCAGTGCGAGAAGGCTGTCACCCATCGAATGGAGGTGCGATCTGGGTACATGCAGCAAGCTGCCCGTATTGCAGGATCGAAGTTGTTGTGTTGAGAAGGGTGCCGGAAGTACGTCACGGATGTATGTCGGAGCAGCGCTAGTGAGAGCCTTGTAGGTGATGAGGATGATCCTGAATTCCATCCTGGGTTTAACCAGTTCGATGTCTTCCTCAGACACCTCTCTGCGCAGAGTTTGTGTTTTCTCCCCATGATCTCAGGCCGTCGGAATTCACTGCCTGAGAATTTCTCTGGAGAGCTGCTCTTTCAGGATAGACGTGTCGTGTGTCCTCTCTGCTCTTCTCAGGCAAAGCCCACGTTTTGCCTCCTCCCACGTTGAAGGCGACGTAGGAGGCAAAACGTCACGAAGGGCATCTCAAGCCCGTGGCTCCTGGGAGCAATTCTCTTACACCGAGCGACGCGAGCCTATACGAGGACCCGTATTGGCACTTGCTGTGGCAGCACTGGTGCAAGGACGGACCTGCCAGAGGAGGAAGTCGCTGAGGCGCACCTCCCCGGAGGTGCGGATGAGCAGGTCTGGGTCAGGCGAGTGGTTGGTGTACAAGCACTGGTCCAGCAGGCTCTCCGTCACATCGCTGTACACACACACACAAGGTCCCAGCTATCTATATAAATAATGGTGCTTTTACGTACGGACAAAGTCTGCACCGACGGTACTGGGTTCAAATAATATTTGCGGCATGGTGGCGTAAAGGGTAGCGCACTGTCGCCTCAAAGCAATAAGGGCATGGGTTCGATTCCCGATTCGGGTGCCTTTCTGTGTGGAGTTTGCAAGTTCTCTCTCCCCATGCCCACGTGGGTTTTCACCGGGTACTCTGGTTTACTCCCACCGTACAAAGACACGCTGCTGCCTAGGTTGACTGGCCTGCTGATAAATTGCCCCAAAACATGTCCACTGCGATGTACTGGCGTCACATCCTGAGTATAGCCCTGCCATGCGCCCTGTCGGTCCGGATACGCAGTGTATGGTAAACGTTGGCACCGGCTGAATGCATGGCTACCTTCCCCTCACCTCTCTGTATTTCCTCACTACACCTCTACAATGATCTTAGTCACCCTGGATAAGGGCATCTGATAAATAATAATTAATAAGTGCAGTTAGCGAGCGCCTACGAAGGCCAGCACAGCACATGCCCTATTGGCATTGTTTACACACCGCACCAGGTACTCATTAGAGGCCGAGTCGACCTAGGGGAGGTCCATGACTAGTTGGAAAAAAGCCGAGATTTGTCTTCGGCACGAGGGATCGACATTAATTCAATAATTAATTATCAATATCGCAAACTTAGTCAAGCCGGGGTATACCCACGACAGGACACCAGTCCATCGCAGGGCACGGGGTGTAATTTCGTTAATCCAATTAAATCATGAAGCATGTCTTTGGACTGTGGAAGAGGAAACGGGAGCACCCAGAGAGAGCCCATGGGGGTACAGAGGGGAGAATGCAAAGCCCCCGCAGAAGGGCGGCACCGTACCCGGGAATGCATCGCGGTGGAATGTTCCTGCACGGTGGCGGCGCTGCTCACCGCGCCACAGCACCATCCGGGCGTAGTTTCCCTACCCTAGCCCGGCGTTTACCACCACGGTTCGGGAAGCAACGTTCCATCGGCAGCGGTGACTTTGAAGGTGTCGCGGGAGGGGGCGGCGGCGGAAGGGGGGGGGGGCGGGAAGCGTCCTCACCTCGGCCGGAGCAGCCCCTGCTCCACGCCCCAGCCCATCTCGCGCACTGCGTTGGTGATCTCGTACCGCGACGTGTACGCGAAGCACACGTTCAGGAAGCACCTGCGCAACACGGCAGCGCGGGGTCGGCACAACCCGCGCACCCGTCGGCACCCTCGCGCAGACATTCCACCTATCCCATCAGCCAATCTCATGACTTGCACGAACATGTTCACCGGAGAATAAGGGACAACAATAGATGGTTCTCATGAAGAGGCGTCGCTTGTACTGTAGTGGTAGCATACAAGCTAGCGGAGATTAACAAACACAATCCGCACATGTATTTATTTATTTACACATTATATACAGCGCATTGGTTTGAACAGAAACCAGTGGAGATATATCAGTGAACCTGGTGGTTATTGAAATGACCAAAGGCAGTAGATTGTGTGATAAAACACACACAAGGAAATTATAAAACATAATACACCTTCAGTCGGAGATAAAATAACCACCAACGATTTAACCATTGGGTAAATGAGGGACATTAACCATTGTTGTTACTTCTTGTTAGGTGGCAAGGTCAGCTGACTGCAAGGTCAGAGCACTGAGCTGGCATCGTTGAAATCCTAGGTTCACATCCAAGCAGTTGGCTGTCATTAAACAGGTTCCCATGTGCAGTGAGTCAACGGTCTCAGCCTGGTCTCCAATTTTAAAAGCACGCCGGTGTGTTAGAGAGCAGCACGCTGGTGTGTTAGAGAGCAACATGCCAGTGTGTTAGAGAGCAGTATGCCGGTATGTCAGAGAACAAATACATAATATTTACAATAGAGTACAGCGTTACTCTCATAATTGTAACTAGCTTAACCAGGCATCTTAACAAAAGCTATCAGGTCAAACATCACATTACCACGCGGTTCAGCAGTTAATTTGCCTAAATTCAATATCTTATAATTAAAATTGCCTTCTGACCAAGTCAGCAAACATGACTCTCACACGGTGTTTAAAGTTGCCCTGGATAAGGGCGTCTGCTAAATAATAATTAATAATCATAACTCGACCTCTTTCCTCGTATAGGCACGTACATGGGCTATTGCTGCCCTCTACCGTGAGGCAAGCATATTCACGTGAACAGAGCTCAGGACTAGCACAGCGACATCCGCTTCTGAGGGTCGTTCTCGAGCAGAGCGGTCCGTGAGGACAGAGCCAGTGAACGCGTCTTCTCACAACGAGACGTCAACAGCGCCAAGGCAGATAAAATATTGTTGCAGTCATTGCCGACTTAAAACGGCCACTGTCCTGTCCAGGTTGAGCTCGGTCAGCCGGCCGTATGCCCCACGCGCCCCCCCCCCCCGTAACGATGGGGGCATTGGAAAAAAGTTTTACAGCCGGATTCCCTTCCCAGCGCCAATCTCCTTTAGACAGAGGGTCTCTGGATCGTTATTTATCTGGAGCCTGCCTCCAGACATGTAAAATCCTACTGAGACTTCTGGACTTCAGGTGACAAAACCCTGGGGCTGATTTAAACACACACAAATGCCTCCATCGTGATAATCTTACAATCCATCGGGGGAGAGATCGAGATAAAAATGCACAAAAAGTGCAAAATGTTTTTTTGTTAAAATGTATATATTTATTACTTGTCATTGTGGCTGGTGGACGTCACGGCTTTGGCGATGAGCTCCTGAACGTCCCTGGGCAGCAGAGTGAGGTCGCCCAGCACGCGGATGTGCACGCCGTACCTGTTCAGCTTCTCCCTTCGCCGGTACAAGCAACAGGCGACGCACGCACGCACGCACGCACGCACGGCAATGTTCACAACACGCCGGGATACAAGTGACGGTCGCTCCGACAAGCCGCTCTTTCGCGAAAGTGGCGACGCGCGTTCCTCCTCTCTCCATCGCGACGTGTCGCCTCCCACGTCGGAGGCACCGTCGGACTTCTGAACGCCTCCGACGTGGGCAGCGAGTCCTCGAAGGAAGGGGGGGGGGGAACACTCGTCCACGGCTATCCCGAAAGGGCAACTCTTTAGCCGCGTCGGTTTAACCAGGTGGGCAGTCCGCTACGTGGCCCCAAGCAAAAAAGAACTCGGCGACACAAATAATTTTCTTAAACAAACGCCGCGGCGGAGACCCGCCAACGCGGCCGGGCGCTCCTCACTTCTCCTGCAAGAGACGCGTGAACTTCTGTCGGGCGAGCTCCATCAGTCCCTCCACCTCTTCCGGCGAGCGTTTGAAGTTTTCGATGCTGAAGGCGTACACGGTGACCTCACGCACGTCCAAGTCCAGGCACCAGCGCAGCGTCTGCGGTGGGGGGGCGGGGGGTGGGAACGACTATCGTTTGAATCTAGCGCCCACCCTGGCGTGTACCGCGGGTGCGTTTTTACGGTACCTTGTGGAAGGTGTCCATTCGACGTGTGAAGATCAGAACACTTGTGTTATTGATAAAGGGTAAATATTTAAATCTTTTTCTCTTCCTACATCATCGAAATGCTTCCAAAAAGGTTCCCATAGTCCTAACAGCTCGACCTGAGCTACGAACGAATTGATATCTGCGTTGTCTTGGAGCTGTTTTCCTTTTGGAAGCACTGGGTTTCGTGTGAGTGAGACGAGGACACTAAAAAGGCTGCCTCTGATGTGCGCCAATCAGTTTTATGGACAACGCATAAAGTACTAAATCGCGTTTGCGTATTTTTCCTCAAGCATTGGTGTTTCAAGATCTTGACACTTGTATTAATGGCAGATTGTGGAAAACCTTTTTTTATTTATCGCAGTTGCGCATTAGCCATGGAGACTGTGCGTCCTTGGCTTCACAGCAGTTGTCAAGTGGGTCCACGTCTACCAGCGGCTCCGAAATAAAATACCTGTCGGCGTTAACGATCCCGTAAGAGCTGTCCTTTAGGGATAGCCGCAGCGATAGCCAAAGGAGAGAGGGAGTCGCATCGAGCGTTCCTCCTCTTTCCTTGATATCCACGCGGATATCTTGGAATAATGGAGAGCGACTGTCATACGCCCAACAGTGACATTATTCCAGGAGTTTCGTCTACTTCGCAGTGCACGCTAGAGATCGCGTGATGTCACTCAAATAATGACAAGTGGTTATTATTCAAGGTAAGTCACGTGTGCCCAGTCCATCACGGTCCACACGCGGCAGAACCGTACCTGAGCCAGCTTGTCGAAGCCCTGGGTGTGTCCCTCCTGCCTCTCCACGTGCTTCTTCCTCGCAAATCGCCGGTTCCCGTCCATGATGAAGGCAATGTGCTTCGGTATCGGCCCTGCCTGCCGCGAGACACGGGGGATGGCATTCGACTGACTTCCCTCGTCGGTTCTCAGAGGTACAACATCGTGGTGGAGGGGTTTGTTTGTTTCAATGAACCCAACAGCTACATCAACTGGAGTCTAGCACTCCTACTTGGGTCTCCCTTGGTGACCAAGTCTGGTGAGGGGGGTTCCAGACAAAAAACGACCCTGCAACTAATGGGGATCAGCGTTAGGAAGGGCATCTGGCTGTTAAACTATGCTCCATTATCATCTAACATTGGGGTGGCAACCGGCTAGCCCGCGTTAACCTAGACACAATATAAATCAGCTGAATGCATGGCTGCCTTCCCCTCGCCACTCTGTGGTTTCCTCACACCTTTATAACGATGTAAGTCGCCTGGAGCGACTCGCTAAATAATAATAATAATTACTAATAATAACAACAACAACAGAGCAGTACAACTATTTCATGTTAGAGAAAGACTCATGGAAGGGGATTGCAATGAGCAGCTACCTTTAACGTTTCTTTAATTGACCTCTGGTCAACAGAGTACAGGGCAGCGCTCTTGTGGCCATCCTGCTACAGAGAGTAATATTCACTACGGGTGCAGAGTCCATAACTTCGAGCGGGAAATTCAAACAATCAAGTGAACAGCCAAAATAATGGGATGGTTTTTGTGCAGTCATAGGTGATCTGAAAACATTCACTCACCGCACTAGAAATCACAGTTTAATCACAGAGTTTTCTGGACTCAAACGTAGGATCTCGAAGGTACTGGCTTGACCGCACACATACCCATTTACCTTTAAGACATTGGCACAGAATTTCTGAAGGAAATTGGGAGCTTCTTCTCGTATCCACGACATTTTTGGCTTGATCAAAATGGGATGTTCTTTGAAGCTGTAAAAACAGGACACAGACAATAGCAAATAACGTTTTACTTGTGCTATTAATTGAAAATAGCATGCCATTACACTATGACAAAAAAAGCTTTAACAACAACACTGTCAATAATGCGTAATGAACAGTAGTACGTCACCAGCCATACTGTGCACTGCTGGATGAATACTTCCCGTATGTCAGACAAATAAACCTAATCTTAGAAGCTCAAACTAGGGTCTGCTTAAAATCTCTGGATTCATTCATTATCAATACCCGCTTAAGCGTGTACCTGGTCGCGGGGCGGGGTGGTGGGAGGCGCCTATCCCGGCCGACAGAGGGCGCAAAGCGGGGGAATGCCCAGGATGTGACGCCAGTACACCGCATGGCACACTTTTTGGGCAATTTACTCAACAGAACAATTAACTTAGACAGCAAATTTTGGGGAAAAGGCTTTTGGAATAATATTGCCATGAACTTGAAGCTACTGTCACTATCACGTTGAGTTACCTTAGATTAATGTATTATCAACATTTCGGCCCAGGTATGTATACATACATTGGGTTTTTTTTTAAGGGTTGCATGTGCTTCGTTTTTTGTGCTACATCACTTACATGATTTGTCACATGCCACTATTGCACGGTTCAACTTATTTATCGATTATGTTTTTATTGTGCCACGCAATTTTGAGAGCACTTTTGACTGCTACCCTTTATTTCATGATTTGAGTTGGTGTTTCAGCTTTGGTATTGTGCATTTGCTTATTTGTGCAATCTTAAGTGTTACTGATTATTTTTAATGTTATTGTGAGAGTTTATATTTTTTTCCCAGAGACTCTTGCTGTAAGTTTATCTGCCCTTTGATTTTGTGTATCTTCGTGTTAGTAATTTTCAGAAGTTTTTGTGTCGCAGGAATCGCGCATCTGCAGCTTGCAAGCTCACTGGATACTTTATACCGTAATAGTAAACATCCATCTACGTCTCATCATTCCCGTGGTGCTGTGAGCCGTAGAGCTCTCACACATTGCTCCACCTCTACAGTACTGGCCTAGTGGGAGAGGTCCCCTCCTCTGGCTGCCCCCAACCCCCAACATCTCTCATTCTAGCGATGTGTCCTGTCTTATTACATTCACGTTTCTTACCGTTCAATGGCAAACATATCTGAATGTCCACTATTGTCGCTTAAAATAAAATATTCATCCCCATTGCTCGCTAGCAGGGTAATGCTTTGTGGTTGGGCACGGCCCAGGGAAGAAGATCTCACAGAGCTGCCACTGAGATCCCTTCACGTGACCTCTGTTCAATATGGGCAGCACTTTCTCATTTGCCCTACCATTGACTTGTGAGCGTAATGCTTATCGCATGAAAGTTAAAAAGCAATATTTGCGATCCTCCAAGTTGTAATCTACTTAAATTAAGTGCAAAACGGCTATGGACCGGCATCCCATCCTCAGTATAGCGCTGATTTGCACCTTGCGTCTAACGGAACAGGCTTCGGGTCACCACGACCTTGTGTGGGATTAAGCCGATATTTAAAAATAATTAAATGAATGAAAGTACAGAACCATATTGATGTGATCTTTGTTTCTGTGCAGTCAAAGGTGATCGAATGAGATCATTGACGCTCCGACCACTGAACCACCTCATGATCTCTCGGAGCCCAACGTGTATGCACTGTGATCGGAGTACCCGGCCATCGTAGCGTGTATGTTCAAGTAATTCCACCCGACACTTTAGCAAAGCAACAGAGGCTCAACAGCAGGGCTAACCTACAACTCCGGGCATAGCAACAAAAGCCAGACAGTTCTCACACAGGGTACAGAACCAACAAAATATTACGTCATATCACTGAAACCACTGAGTGTAAACAGCAGACAGCTTCAATCTGGTCTCGTGCACTTCGTCACACAACCCTTTAAAGCTCAAGGCGCACCACGGCGGCTCAGGTGTCAAATGCCTCACACGCCAGCTTGTCGGGCACCGGGAATGTTCAAGTGCGATTGAGCGCTCAACTATAGCTTGAACGTATACGTGATGGACGTGACTGGCAATCGTGCGAGATGACAAATGTTGTTATTTGTCTACAGTCAAATACCAATCCAGATGCTGGATGAGGGCTTCCCATGCTGTGTTGGTCGTGGCTGCTGCCTGACCTTACGTCATCACACCGGGTAGTGTGGGTTCGAATATTCGTAACCGGTGGTCGGGTTCGTAGCGCAGTGCGATGGCACAAAGATCAAGTTGTAAATAGTCAGCGAGTGGTTCTGGGTGCCTGTGTGGGTGAGGCGCGTGTGTGTGTGTGTGTGATGCGCCCGTGTGTCAATTTGTACGGGGCAGGTTGTGCCTGAGACTGGGACTGTCCTTTGACGTGCGCACGCGTGTGACGACGGGGCGTGATTGGTCGCTGCATTCCATTCACAGGGCGGCGCGGTGGCCCAGCGGGTAGCGCTGTCGCCTCACAGCAAGAAGGCCCGGGTTCGAATCTCGGCTCGGGTTCCTCTCTGTGTGGAGTTTGCATGTTCTCTCCCCGTGTCCGCGTGGGTTTTCGCCGGAAACTCCGGTTTCGTCCCACAGTCCAAAAACATGCTGCTTTATAGGTTAATTGGCTTGCAGACTAAATTGCCCGTAGTGCCCGGTGATGGACTGGCGTCCCATCGTCGGTATATCCCTGCCTTGCGCCCTGCGTCTGCCGGGATAGGCTCCGGCTCACCGCGACCCTGTACAGGACTAAGCGGTTTCTGACAATGAGATGAGATGAGATTCCATTCACCTGAATATATGCAGGTGTTGGTGGAAGACACAAAAAAGCCAGATCTTTAAAAAAACTTTCATAGCAACTGTTGTACCTGTAAACACTCCCGAAATAGTTTTCTTATATGCGTTGCACACAATCCCTAGGCAACAGCCAGGACCTGAATCTAACAACTGAGTGGTAAGAAAAATAAGTGAAAACTGATCCCATAGCTCTGTTCTTCGCATTCTTCTGATGAAAACACATAGAGCATATTTCCAACACATTGGGGAACCGCTCAGGATGCCTCCAACATGGGGAGAGAAGGAACACTCAACACATCAGCCTCGAAAAAAACAGCTAGGCACGGCAATTCTCATACATCGAATCGTGGAAACCTACATCGTAAACGAGCGGTGTTGTTATGAAGAGGCCCCCGCCTCTTCATAAGAGGCCCCGCCTCTTCATAACCCGGCGACCTGCACCACTGTGGCCCATGGACCCGATTGCAGTGGCATACCCTGCACACTTTATAGCTATGTCACTGGAAGGAGGAACCACAGCTGGGCCCTACCCAGCTGTTACACCTGGCGCAGGGAAGGCGTCATTACAAACGTGCTAGGGCCGGCTCACGACCACGGGGCTCTAGCACTGTGTCGAGACTCGTAACCCCATCAAGCCCCTGTGAAGTAGAATACATTATTATTCCTTGTTTGTTTGTTTAACAATTATTTTTACTTTATGTCCTATAATTTATTTACTACTATCTGACTTTCAGTTGAACTGTCCTGATTTTGCTGTTGACATGCCGTTTTCTCCACAGCTCGGAATTGTAAAAAAAAAAGCCAAAAAAAGTTATTGCTGATTTTCCGTTCTTATGTCGTTGACATGCCGTTCCCTCCGCAGCTCTGTGCAGCGCTTTGTGACCCTCGGGTGAAAAGCGCTCTATAATGCAATTATTATTAACTTGTGTTTACAGACTGTTTTTGACTGGTTTCCACTGTACGTCTTTGTTCAAGTATGAATTGAATGAGCAAACATTACATAAAGAATATTGTAAGAAAAAAACTTGCTCTTACTTTTTCATTGTGAGAGGCATTAAATAAAAAGGACCTCATCAGCCATGGCCAATCCGCTGCTGAATGAAGTCTTTCGCAAACCGGCATCCGTTCGAGAAACGTGAACTAAATCGTGTTGGTCAATTAACATTCCAATAAAACTACGGTTTTATAAAATAATTGACACTTTGTTGGAAAGGAAACGTTGTCATTCGTCCTATGGAAAGACGGATTCCCGCCATCTGAATGTGGAATTCGCACCAGCTGTCTCAGGGCAATGGTACACGAGGCGCGCGATGTTGCTATGAGCAGGAAATCACTTTGGAATAGGCGATGAATTAAGAACATTAAAAATTGTAATTTTCACCGCCTAAAATTTATCCTCGAAAGAGAACACTTTTCCTTAAGAGATGCTCTTTCTGATTGGGCGTTTCAAACGCTCGTCACGGCTATCCCTTAAGAGCAATTCCCACACATAATTTAAAATATTTATCAGTGTAATACAATTTTCTTCCAAATATCTACATGACTGCAGTCAATGCGGTGCACGTAACACAAGCGAATCTCCTACACGCAGGGTGCACACTTCATTTGCACTGATTGACAGCGGAGCTCAATTCTCGACAAGTCTCAGTTCACCCGAACTCAAGCGTTCCTCCCAAACTCATCTCCCGCGCTGGAAATTCCACATTCCCAGGACCAAGAGACCGGACATCCGCCGAACGAACCTCGCTGTTGAATTCCGCCCCCCTCCCCCCCCGAGGCTCACACTTTGGGATGCGCGGTGGCGCAGCGGTTAGCGCGCTGCCCTATATATAACCCGGGCAACATCGGGTGCCCACTCCGGGCCACGGCCAACATCATAGGCGAGTGATGGACGAACCGATTCTACTCACCGGCCCCCACAATCACTAAACACCATTGCCCAGCGTGGTGAAGTATGGTAAAAAAACCCCACACGATCGATAAGGGGTTTACGAAGGCCTTCATCTTGCAATGGATTGACAAACATGCTGAATGGCATTGTTTAGTAACAGTAACTTATAGAACAAATCAAAGTCAGAAAGAACCTGTTAAAACCGCTTATTTATTTCATAATTAAAATTAAGCCAATGTGCAGTCAACACGTCTCCACTCACCGGTGGCTCGGAAAGGGTCGAATTTTTTTCGTCGCTCTTCCGGCAGCAACGGCAACGGAAATCGCCGACGAAAGTGGCAAGACGAAGCGACGGTCGATAACGAGCGCGAGTTTAATAAACGAACATTTAAACGTTAGCGCAGAGAGACGAGGCGAGACGCGCTTCGCAAGCCGACGCCGACGCCGCCGCCGCCATGTCGCGGGACGTCACACGGACGTATCGCTCCGCGTCAGGAGGGGGCGGGCCGAGGGGCGCGGCCGCATCACCGCCACCACTGCCGGCCACATGGATATACATCCGCATTCAACAACTAACGCTCAGCGAGCACCGATTGAAACCGCGTTCAGCAAATTACTGAGAGAGTAACTTTGAAATTACCGCGCGCAACCTCTGCGCTCACGGCTCGAAATTTTCTTTTTTTTAATATGACGAGCAATGTTTTTTTTACTAGTCAGGGGTAATTTGCAGACGAAAAAGAATGAACCCTGCAGCATTGCTGCGGCGAGGTTCACCTGTGCGTACAGGTGTAACGGTGCCGGGTCCCGGCGCCCTCACCGACATCGCCTCGTGGGGAGGAACTCTTTTTGCGTGGCGGACGCGCACAACGACGCACGCCCATTGCCAACGCGTACCAGGGGAGGGCGGTGATGCGGCTTTTTTTTGTCTTTCAAGCGAAGAGCTTCGTAAACCACGCCCACTAGCGGTGAATCCCGCCCCTTCCAGACCGAGCTCCGCCCACAACTATCATTCTCTACAGGCGATAGGCCCCGCCCCTTGCCGAATGGGCGGCAACCATCGAGGCCAAGCCCCGCCCGCATATATAAAAGCCAAGCGCCACCAAGCTATTTGTTATTATTCGAGCTGGAAGGGACCGTCGAGCGCTGCAGCTGTGTTACCAGCTGTCTAGCGGGGAGGTGTAAGCACGTTACAACAGCTTCAGACACAGCGGGGGTGATTCAGTCAGCAGCACTATTAACTCGAGCAGCAGCAGCGAGCGAGTCTCTTGGACGATTGAGCGGGCGTTTAGCTCCGGCCCTACGCAAAGGGCTCCGCCCACAGCCACATTCAACCAAGTCCATTAAGCCCCGCCCTCCAATTCCGCAAGCCCCGCCTATCACGTTAAGCCTCCGCCCACAGTGATAAACCCCATATCCAACACCGCCAGCTAAGCCCCGCCTCCACGCACAGTCCCCGGCGGCGGGGGCCCACCCCCACTCCGTGCCCAAATCAGGAAGCGGCCCGCGAGCGGAGCCCCCGCCCCTCCGCGGCCGGAGCCCCGCCCCCCGGCCCCTCCCACCGCCGCCGAGGAGGTTCTGTGGCTGCCGAGCGAGCGCGAGTGAAATAAATAAATAAAGAGAGGGGAGGAGGAGGGAGAGGGAGGAGGAGCGCGCGGCGGCGGCGGCGGAGCAGCGATGGCCGCGCGGCCGAGCCAGCGCGCCGGCGGCGGCGT
>JAZEWT010000017.1:16900064-16912700 GCA_036362905.1 Mordacia mordax
CCCGATTGTGTGCCGTTGTGTGCGGGCGACGCAGCTGCTGCCGAGACGCGTGGACTGGAGAGGCGCCGAGCACGAGAGCAGCTTCGCCGAGATGGTGAGCGAGCGAGCGGGGGGGGAGACGCGCCGCCGCCCCGCAAACTCAAATCTCCCGCACAAATAATAAAAAAAACTCTCGGCTCCGGCGGGGGGGCTGCCCGAGCCCCCCACGAAGCTCGCAAAAATAATAACGACCGCCCGCACGCCGCTCAGGAAATTCGCAACTCGACGCCAATCGACGGGAGAAGTGACCCGCGACTGAACCCCGTCGAAAAAAAATTTCGGAGCCCCCCCTAAAAAAAACCAAAAATCACATTTCTTTTTAAACGGAGATACGAAGTAAATAAATAAACAAAGGCAGCCTCCCGGACCGAGCAAGTAAATATATAAATAAAGGGGCGCGGCCGCGGCGCTGCCTCATTTACATAACGTGGACCGCCCTCTGATGTCACGCGCCTGCTGGCCCCGCCCTCCTTTAGGCCCGTGTTTGTCCCCGCCCACCCACCCGCTCGTCTCGGCCAATGGAGCGGCGCGTTACGTAGCGCAGCGGCGGTGTCCCTCGTGGTAGGCGAGCCGTGATTGGCCGCGAGCGCGGCTGTTGTCGAGCGAGGCGTTGCGCAGCGCTCATTTCGCAGCGGCGGTTGTCGCGGACATTAAGCGAGAGTTGCGCCGATTCTCTCCGATTCTCTCCGATTCCTACAATTCTCTACGATTCTCTCCGATTCTCTCCTGATTCTCTCCGAATCTCTCTTGATTCTCTCCTGATTCTCTACGATTCTCTGTTTTCTGTTTCCGCTTCTCTCTGTTTCTCTCTGAATCTGTCTGTTTCTCTCCGATCCTCTCTGATCCTGTTTATCTCCAGTTCTCTCTGATTCCGTTTCTCCGATTCACTCTTGATTCTCACCGATTCTCTCTGTTTCCGCTTCTCTCCACTTATCTCTGTTTCTCTCTGATCCTCTCTGATCCTGTTTCTCTCCCAATTCTCTCTGATTCCGTTTCTCCGATTCTCTCCGATTCTCTCCTGATTCTCTGATTCTCTCCTGATTCTCTCTTGATTCTCTCCGATTCTCTCTTGATTCTCTCCGATTCTCTGTTTCTGTTTCCGCTTCTCTGTTTATCTTTCTCTCCGATCCTGTTTCTCTCCAGTTCTCTCTGATTCCGTTTCTCCGATTCTCTCCTGATTCTCTCCGATTCTCTCTTGATTCTCTCCGATTCTCTCTTGATTCTCTCCGATTCTCTGTTTCCGCTTCTCCGCTTCTCTCTGATTCTCTCTGTTTCTCTCTGATCCTCTCTGATCCTGTTTATCTCCAGTTCTCGCTGATTCCGTTTCTCCGATTCTCTCCGATTCTCTGCGAGCCCCCCCCCCACAATCAACGGGGTTGCAACTCGTCCGGCGCCGTCGTGAAAGGACGAAGCGTTTTACAAACACTGCTGCGCACCAATCGATTCCGCGAATCATCCCGGTAGCAAAATGTATGAAAATACACCGTCATTACGCCTCAAGTGCTCAAACGTATTCACTTCAAGCACCTCTTCCCGAGACTTTAACATCAAATGTTCCTCTAGAGTTCACATTAAACCGTGTGCTGTGGCTAAAACACACGATGATTTCGGTGGCGTTTTAATGCGGTGTTGAAACGAGTTCTTACGTTCAAGCCTAGCGATATGCGCACTTTAGTTTGTATCGTCTGCGGTAAATGTTTATATAAAGCATCTGCTGGTGGCGTTATTAACACAAAGTTTACTAATTTTGCGACCCTCGGGTGAGTGATGAGAGCTCTCGAAGTGCGATTAATGTTACCATTCCAAGTAGACTCAAAACTTGGAAAAATAATAGCGAACGGATCGGCTACAGCCGCTTTGTTCTGGTAGCGGCGCAAAGTTCCGAGGTGTAAATAAACGAAGAAAGGTCTTAAGTTATAATTTAGTAAGATTTGCCACAACTTTAACATCTGTTTTCGTGCAAACGTTTTGCCGAATAAGCGCTGCCTCCTTTGTATGATAACAGGTGTGGTGCAGTATGTAATTTAAGTACTGTATTTTTACAGTACCAGTACTTTAACGTTCGTCCTGTATTCGCCTGTTTTTGTACAAAATTTGAATGCCAGTAAGGTTCTTAAAGGGCTCGAAAAAATACTTTGATAGTCGAATCATTGAATCTGGAGAAGCATAACAATATAAAAACCTCAGCATTACAGTAATTAAAGTTATGGCTTAAAAACACCGCACACTGCGTACATCAACATGGATAAAACCTGACCGATTTATGTACATTCTAAACGATGTTCTACAAGGACTAGGGGACATGACTTTGAACAAATATAATCGGTTCTGTGCTTACAAATAGAATTCAGAACAGTTCATAAATGTGGGCCTCCGCCACGACATTGCAGCCTGCGCGTGTTGATTGGCGTCACTCAGTGGCAAGGGTCAGTCTAAAGGGTTTACATTGTTCTCTAAGGCTTGTGTTAAATTAACACAGCGAAATACAACCGTATTGAGTACAATGCTCTGTACTATACCATACTGAGTACGAGTCCTCTGTACTGAGTACGAGTCCTCTGTACTGAGTACGAGTACTCGAGCGATCCAAGTGGTGACGCTACAGTAAATAGGCTGTCATCGCCACAGTAAGTGTTTGTAATTAAAACAAGTGAATTGTTACTAGACAGTGCAAGTCTAATATCGCCTCAACGCAAACCGATTTACGTGTTAACACGCGCAGCAAGCTTGGTTTGTGTACAGGCAAGACCTTTATTTTGACGTGAGCGATAAACCCATTTTGGTGCAAATTCTTCAACAAAAACTTGAATGCAGTCAAAACAATAGCGTTTAAAGGTAATGTTTACATGTATAATCCCATGTAAAAATGGCTGTTTTTTTTAAACAAAAAAAGTAAAAGAAAACTGCATCATTATAAGGCCAGGTTTATATTTATAACCTACGAGGTTTAGACACAGCTTTGCAATGTTTGTTTTTCGCCAATGGTTTATGCAAGTTGGTTGCACTAAATCAGTTTGACTTTCTGAAGAAAAGCCAATTGATGTGTGGCAGGGCATCTGTTTGCACTCGCCCCTCGTCTGTTCCACTCTTGCGTATTGTGTCGAGGTTTGAGAGTGGTTGCCCATCACATCTCATGCTAAAAACACCTTTAAAAAGGTCATCTCCCGAGGGTCAGGAAGTTAAGCTTGGGTTTAGCCCGATGAATACCGAAATGGGTGACCCGCTATGATTTGCCAGATGATTTTAGATGTGAAGCTGTGAGGTGGCTGTGCGTCTGCTGCTCATAATGATAATAATTGCATTAATAGAGCGCTTTTCAGCGGAGGGTCGCAGAGCGTCGCGCAGAGTTGCGGAGAGAGAACGGCGCGTCAACAACAACCGGAACGGAAAATCGGCAACAATCATGTTGTGGCTTTTCTGTTGTTTTCTTACACGTGCCCAACCACTGTACATAAGCCTCCAAAGAAAAGTCTTGTTACTTCGTGGGTATACCCTGGATAATTAATTAGAATTAATCACGTGCAAGTGTAGTCTTTTGAAAGTTTTGCCAAACTAACCAAATTTCACTCCGTGCGTTTTATGCAGCAGAAATGTGGTTATGTGCGGTGTGTATGCAGTCACATAACCCACACAAATACCAGGACACATTTTAATAACATTGTCAACGTGCTTGATTAGGGGAGGCCTAACCTTACATCCCTAAGTCAAATTGCTATCCGCAATCGTATTGACATAACGTGGGACACTTCGTAGGGTTAGTTCATTCATTTATTATCAATACCTGCTCAATCCTGTACAGGCTCGCGGGGTGGCCGGAGCCTGTCCCGGCCGACAGCGGGCGCAAGGCGGGGGAATTTCCAGGATTGACGCCAGCACTTAGCAGGGCACACCTCTTGGGGCAGTTTGCTCAGGAGGCCAATTAACCTAGGCATACGCGTGACTTTGGACGGTGAAAGGAGACCGGAGTACCCGGCAAAAACCCACGCGGGCACAGGGAGAAACGGTTTCCCAAACTTCAGTCGTGTGAAACACCGACTTGCAATGTCTTTCCTCGTTTAGCAGTTTACCTCTAGTTCGAATACAGATTAACTCCACATGCCGTACACGCCTGATGATTGTTAAACTTGTCCTACGGCATGCGCTAAGTAATGAAGGCATCGCAGCGTCATAACGTGGTGTCAACGTATAGCCATTGTGCAAAACGTTACTTGTTATTTATTTTCTTTTCAATAAATCAATATATGGATGTTTATTATGATGATTGCTTCAAAAAGCTGCTCTTTTGGGATAACCGTGTCGACCGTGCCTTCTCCTTGGCGACGTTTTAGGCCTGTGTGCCACTACCACTATAGTACAGTATGATGAAATAATTATATGTGGTATAGATGTGAAGACGTAGGATATAACGTCTGTTTGTTTTATTTTTTAAATGCTTGGTGTACTTGCCTGCGTGTTTGCAATCACGTGGGAAGGGTGTTCAGTCATTGCTAGGAATAGTTAACAATTTACCAATGTTCGAGAGTTCTTTTCTCGTAAGCACTGTAAATCTGACCATCACGCATAGTGGAGAGTTAATTGTGTTTTTGTTACCAAGGCAAAACTCCTCGTATAGGCCTTAGCCAGCACTTATGAAGGTCGACATGGCACACGAGGAGGTGGGTGACCATCACCACGGTTCACCACCAGTGACCATTCATTAAACCGTCACTGGTGTTGGCCGTGAATGGGAATCGAACGTGGGTCGCCGAGTTTGTCGCTCGGCGTACTAACCACCGAGCCACCGCTCCCCACACACACACACACACGTGCCGTAGTGTATAATCGCGTAAACACCAGTGGCAGCATGTGCTGTGTGGGCTACGTGTTAGGCAAACACTTTGACCTTGTGTCCATAGAAAGTATTTCCAGCGGTGGTGTTGCGTTCATGGAACGAAGGTGAACTCTTTGGGGCAATCGCTCGCACGGTACCGCACACAAACCAACGAGCAGCAGGCGCAGGGATGTTGGTAGACTCAAGTATGACCCCACCTCCTCCTCAAAACCTCCGCAGTCGCAGTCCGGACTTACTTTGATGTTACGCTTATGAAGTTGGTGACCGGATCTGGCGTCGTGGGTTGTGCGCGGAGTTACGTTCTCCATTTTTTTTAGGGGAGGCTGGCACCAGGTGGTTAAGCGGTGGGGTCCGACATCGGAAATTGGTTTTGGACGTTGCCGTTCAGCCAGAGCTCTTTTTAATAATCTTTAGCGTCAAATCCTATGGTACCGGAAGTCTTAGCTGCTTGCCATAATGGATTGTAGGACCGGTATTAAGTTTGCAAGTTGCTTCTCCACTTCCACTGAGGTCACGCATGGGTTTAAATTGGGAGCGGTGAACCGATGGCGTAGGGACAAAATCCCACCCGCGACTTCATTTCAAGTGGCCTGTGGCCACTTGCTTGGAAATGACCTGCAAACAACAGCTATGCAGCACATCAAGCACCTTTGCCACACTAATTGGGTGCTGGAAGGATAATATATTTAACCTGACAACCCTTCATTTACTATTTTAGGGCACTCGGTCATTTGCACCATTGCAAGGGCCTCTTATAGTGACCGTTCAGTCCTTGGTAAGGAAAATGTTTCCCATCCGTGGTTTAAATGAAGGTTTCAGCTTAACTAATTGATGGTTTGTCCTGTTAGCAATGACTGTGTGATGAAAGTTAGCCTGTTAAATTTGGGTGTGCCCGTTATTTTTGTTCTTAGAAGTAAATGTTGATTTTAAAAATGCTAGGACAACTCTTTTCAGGGCCAGTTGTATGGGCCTGTAGTGTGGATAAAGGCCGATAGTGACTTCAGAAGCCGTTCTAACAGCCTTTTTTCTGAAGAGTTATAATGAAAGTGGTGGTGAACTGGAAGCTGCTGGGATCTGGGGTTCAGTGGTGGAAGTAACGCCTGTCACACGAGCGATTTTCTCTCGATTCCTCCAACCGATGCACGAATGTTTTCCTTATTCTTAAAGCATTGCCAGTCACATTGGACGAGGAAGTCATCCCTCACCCACCTGCTGAAGTCTTCATGGTCGCTCTTGTCTCTCCTGTATTCATGATAATCTATCAAACCTCTCCTGAGTAACATGTAACTTAATGTGGTGATTGCTCTTGAACCTGCTGATTCACTCCCAGTCGCTTGGCTTTTCTAACTTAAAGCCTGAAGTATTTTATTTTTCACCAGTATAATGCCCTCTGATTTATATTAGCCCTTTTTAAGACACAACCTGGCCACTCTTGGTATTTCATTGAAGTGGCTCATCACTTGTAGAACTTCAGAGTAGCAACCAATGAATCTAAATGCGTTTTGCGAAAATAGAAGAAAAACACAGTGTCTCTGGATTAAAATTGACTGTGGCCAGAGAGTATGCAAACCCCAGGTTTATGAGCGTCCGGGTCAGGATTGAACTCACGATGTGTATGCGATAATGTCTCATGTTCAGTTGCGACACTAGGCCGCATCAGCCTACAGGTTTAAAATATCACGGGATTTTTTACTTCCACTGCGAAGCAGACTTTTCGTAGTCTTAATACAAAGCGCAGCATTAATCGGGGTGGCCTGCCGGATTAGAACCGTGAACCTCCGTACCAAGCGGAGAACGCGCCTACCACTGGCCAGCATCACAGCCCCCCTTCCCCTGGGTGATGTTGGTTGGATGCCTCTCGCCGACCGACACCGCGTGCGCGTTGCGCTTCCCCCTCCCCGCAGGTGCTCGGCCACACTCACCTCGTGCCCGAGCACCTGCTGCTTGTGGTGCAGCGCCTGAGCCCTCTGTTGGACCGCGACATACCGCCGAGCGTGCCGGGGGTCTGCTCTCTGCTGGGGGCCGGGCGTCAGTCGCTGCTACGCACACGCAAAGGTGTGGCCTGCCCCGGCATTACAGTCTCATTTGCAAGGGTGATCTGTTTCCGGCTTTATAACTACTTGTATCCAGGCTGATCCAGGTTGGCCGATTGCCCCCCCCCCACTCCACCCCTTTACTGAGGCCAACCTCCTTTCGTCAGAGGTTCTTCAGATCGTTATTTGTCAGAAACCTGCCTGCAGTCGGTTTCACCAAGGAAGACCCGAGCAGGCACTCTAATCTCGGGACCTGTTCGCTATGACCCTAGCAGGGGTGCTTGACCCTTGGTGACATAGTTGTGGGGGTCATTGGTTCATGGAAACCCCCTCTGCCAGGATACTGTTACGATGCACGGGGGGGGGGGGGGACATGGGTCACGCATAGTACACACACAACCACTTTCCGTTACGCACGTGGTTTGGTTGGTTGGCCCCCAAATTCACTTCCAGCAATTTCGAACCTGGGACATCCTGGGGGTTGCGACCCATTCTTTTCATGTCATCCTTTACCACTTGCATCCACGTCTTGATAAAAGCGTAACGAATAATGTAAAGTACACCGTTTTAAAAAAAACATATTTAGAAATAAAAGCAAACAACGGTTATGTATTAGAGACTGAACATTTGTTAAGTAGTTAATATGTAGTAGCGTGGAGCTGTTGCAGCTCCATACATGAGCGTGTGTGTGTTGACGCTGGCGCCTTTTCTTGACCGTCTGTTGCAGAGCTTGGCCGGGTTGTGTGGCGTGGATCAGCATTGGCCGCTCTGCACCGCGGCCGGCCTCCTCAGCCCCAGAGCAGCGTGGGTAATCCGCCCCACCTCGGTGAGAGAGCACAGCTCACGGCCATGAACTGGTTCCGTTAACGGGATTACTATTCGTAAATTCTGCGAAAGGCCGAACGCTGTTTACGAGCCGGTGTGTTTTAGAAGGTGTTTTTGTTAGCGCTCGCAGGAAGTACTTAAAAATTTGATGCAAATAAATTGCTGTTAAGGAATTTTCTGCCAGAATGTGCGATTCGAGGGTGATGTGAGCGCGTGGTGCTACGTGGTGTGACAGGTGTAGTGAGCGTGTGCACGTTGCGCCACACGCTGAGCGTTTGTTATGCAAGTGGGCACGTGAGTTTTGGTGAGACGGTGGGATGGGCCTGCGCGTTGTGCCGCACGGTGCAGCGGTGCGGCGAGCGTTATGTTGCGCGGTGCGATGGTGCAGTGAGCCTGCTGTCGGCTCGCGAGCGCACGGGCTGCGTGCGGCACGGACACGCCGTGCCCATCTCGCTGTACCAGCACGCGCGCATGCACCGCCGCATCCTGGGCCACCTCTCCTCCGTCTACTGCCTCGCCTTCGACCGCACCGGCCAGCGCATCTTCACGGTACACGCCGGACCCCAGTACCCAGCCACCGGTAATGCCTTCCGACTATGGTCGGAAGAATTCACCGTAGTATAGTAATAGCATTTAATGAGTGTCCTTTAATTGTGAGGAGAAACCGGAGAACCCGGAGTATATCCAAGCAGAACGGGGAGAGAACACAGCCTCCACGCAGAAAGGCGCCCAAGGCAGGAATCAAACTGCGCGCACTCTCCGTGTGTCCATCCGTTCGTCCGTGTGTGTGTTTGTGTGTCAGTCCCACTGTATTTGACCCATTATCAATGAAAACCTATGTTGCCTAAATTTAATTCCCAGCCTTGGCTAACAATGTTATTGTGTTGTCACCTGTGCGGCTATTGGAGAAGAATTTTACAGCTGGTTGCTCTTCCGTACGGTAACCTGCTTTAGGTGGAGGGTCTTCATATCACTGTCTGGAACTTCTCACCCACCTGATCACAAAGGGAGAACCTACCAGGAGTGTTAGATGCTAGGTGACAAAGTTCTTGGGGTTCATTGGAATGTACAAACCTTTTCACTGCAACAAGGTTACGATCTACTGGGGAGGAGAGATGGCTGATACTATTGGCACGTCGAATCTTAACTGGCACTGTAAAGACCCACCAAATTGCCACACTGACCAGTGTGAAGTACAACGCGGTCTAACGACCAACACTTGTGCCATTATATGGTTATTAATTAGTATTTAGTAGACGCCCTTATCCAGGGTGACTGACATCATTATAGAGGTGCAGTGAGGAAACCACAGAGAGGCGAGGGGAAGGCAGCCATAGATCCAGCCTGCACAAACATTTGTCAGACACCTGTATCCTGGTCGACAGATGGCGGAAGGCGGGCTATAGCCAGGATGTAATGCCAGTACATCGCAGGGCACACTTTTGGGGCAATTTTCTCAGCAGGCCAATTAACCTAGGCAGCAGCGTGTCTTTGTACGGTGGGAGGAAACCTGAGTACCGGACGAAAACCCGTGCGGGCATGGAGAGAGAGAGCATTCAAACTCCGCACAAAAAGGCACCCGAGCCGGGAATCAAACCAGGACATTCTTGCTGCGAGTCGATAGCGCTAACCGCCATGCCACCGCACACCTGTGCGTCCCTGCCTTCTCTGCAGGGCTCTGACGACTGCCTCGTGAAGGTTTGGTCGGCAGAGGACGGGCGTCTACTGGCCACGCTGCGCGGCCACGCGGCCGAGATCTCGGACATGGCCGTGAACTACGAGAACTCGCTGCTGGCGGCCGGCACCTGCGACCACGTGGTGCGCGTGTGGTGCCTGCGCACCTGTGCGCCCATGGCCGTGCTGCAGGGCCACACCGCCTCCATCACTTCCCTGCAGGTCAGTGCCGCTTGGGAGACGGGGACGCAGGCCGTCCACTGTCGTGCTGGCGAGATGGCCTTCGTAGTTCACGGTGCTTGACTGTAATAACAATGCTGGCTATTTTACTTGGAATGGATCTACTCCGATGTTGTTGTTGACATGCCGTTCTCGCCGCATCTCTGTGCAGTGCCTTGTAACTCTCGGGTGAAATGTGCTCTAAAAAGTGCAAATATTATTATTATTACACGGCCGGGGTGGGGGGGGGGACTTTGTCTCTGTACAGTTCTCTCCGCTGTGCCGAAGCTCCGTCCGTTGGCTGGCCTCTAGTGGTGCCGACGGAATCGTCTGCTTCTGGCAGTGGGACGCCACCTCGCTCAAATTCAGGTGAGTCTTCCGCAACCTCAGAGCTCAGTGGTAAATGTAAGCGGAGTCAAGATAACACTCATAAAGTAAGTTCAATGTAATTCAAATTTCAGAATAAAGTTGTGTTGCTCTTCGGGACTTGTCGTTTAGAAAACCAGCAAATTTACCGAAGGGTCGGCCAAAACTCAGATTTCGTTTTAAAAAGATTTAGCCTTTTGTGGACTTTTTGTGTTTACCGACAGACTAGAGTAGGCCCAGGCACAGGTCTAAATAGCCAGAGTGAGGAAGGAAAACTGGTTGTGGGATTCCACGTCATAGACCCCCATGAACTGTGCTGAAGTGCAGCTGTGCATGCGTTTCCTGTTCCGACGGCAAATCCATCTCTTGCACGTGGATCCATGGCCGTCTGCGAAGCACCGATTCCTAGCCGTCGGTCCTAGACTCACATCGATTAAAATTGGCATTGGGTGAGACCGGGGTTTGTAATGTGCGTCGACTTGTGTTGCAGCGAGAGACCTGTGAAGTTCACGGAGAGGACACGGCCCGGCGTGCAGATCTTCTGCTCTTCCTTCAGCGCCGGTACGCTCGGCCTCTCCACATCTCCAGTATTGCGCCACCATGGTGCGTCTATATCTTTGTTTAATTCTCGCTGAACCACAACTCACCTGTCCCTCTGTGCCGGTGCCACCCCTCCCCTCTCCCGGTGTTGGTTTCTCCCAGGTGGGGTCTTCCTGGCCACGGGCAGCACAGACCACGTGATCCGCGTCTACTACCTGGGGGACCGGTCCCCGGACAAGGTCGCCGAGCTGGAAGCGCACACGGTAATGGCGCCTACGGCGGAGCGCGTGCGTTTTTTTTTGCCGGGTGGCCGACATTGAACGGAGCTGTCATGGTGTAACGATGACCCCCATACGCTCCATTTACTCTCTGGAGGTCGCCGGTTCAGTCTTGGGGTCGCTGGTTGCGCGGGAAGTCGGTGGGCACGGGTCTGTGCAGGGTGGATCGGTGTTCATTACCCAAGCTCTGAGGTCCTACGTTATGATGTTTGGCCAACTCTATTTACGAGAGTTTATACGTGTGGGAAGAAACCGTTGCATGCAAGGATTATTGTGACCTAATATTCAGTATTCATGCAGAGGTGATGCAGCCTCAGAATGAACCTTGATTCCTCACCCTCGAGACACACATCAACAAGATGACGAACGTAGCCTATTTCCATCTCAGAAACGTAACCAGACTGCGCAACATCCTCTCACCCTCTGATGCTGAGAAGCTAATACACTTCGTCTCTTCACAAATCGATTATTGCAATGCACCGCTCCCTGGCACCCCTGTTCACCTGATCAATCGTCTCTAACGTGTGCAGAATGCGGCTGCTAGAGTCCTCGCCCGCACACCCATCCACGATCACATATCCCCAGTGCTGGCATCTCTGCACTGGATACCGGTTAAATACAGGATTGAATTCAAGATCCTCCTGCTCACCTACAAGGCTTTCACTGGTGCTTCTCCAACATACATCCCTGACCTGCTGCAGGCACCCTCTTCAACACGACAACTTCGATCTCCCAATACCGGCTTGCTGCATGTACCCAGGTCGCACCTCCATTCGATGGGCAAACAGCCTTCACACGTACTGCTGCCATACTCTGGAACGCCCATTCTTCCATTTGAAATATGATCTGCTGAGTCCCTGGGTATCTTCAAATCCTGTTTCAAGACTTTCGCAAGGTCTTGAAGTTCGCTGGTTGGGACTGTTGATGCTGCTCATTGTTGTGTGCCTGGATGATGGTGTGCTGTTAACCTGTGCCTGCTCAGGAACACTTCTTCCTTTATTTGTTTAACAATTATTTCGTTTGTTACTTTATGTCCGTAATTGATTTAGTCATTGTTTTACTTAATTTATATATTTTGATGTTATTGACATGCCGTTTTCTCCACGGCTCTATGCAGTGCTTTGTCACCCTCAGGTGAAAAGCCCTTTAAAAATGCAAAATAGTATTATTATTGCTTGCTGTGCTACCATCATCTGCCAAACCGGGCTGTGGCGACGTCAATGCCTGCGGGTGGGACGAGAGTGTTTTGCGATCCACCAACCTGCACCGCCCCCGCACCACGGGGGTTACAGTCAACCACTAACAGCGTAGCTACCAGCGTCTGGATACTGATGTCTTAGATGCTGCGTGAACGTCGGTGATCTCGCGTAGGGCCCCGTGTCGGTGGCACTACGACTATAGCGGCGCATTCTGACGTGCCTTGCGTGTCGTTCCAGGACAAGGTGGACAGTATTCAGTTCTCAAACAACGGAGACCGGTAAGAGTCCGCCCCCCTCCATAGCTCACAATCCCTGCCCTGTATTCCCACTGCGCCCTGCCTGGAAGCTACGATGAATCGCACAATGCCACAGCCATTATATTGTCCGTTTTGCAACACGTCGTATCGTGATTATCGCTGGTCATTGTTTCTTAAATTATTTAATATTTTGACGATATTTATGCTGTTATAAGCTCATTATGTAAAGCTAGTCATTAATAATAATCTATTATGCATTACGTTAGTGGTTGCAAAATGTCTTCTGAAGTAATTGATGGAATGGTGGTTATATAGCGCCTTGGTGATGCGTGTCATACGTACTACGTTATTGCCGCCCCCCCCCCCCCCCCCCCC
>JAZEWT010000017.1:16935549-16946394 GCA_036362905.1 Mordacia mordax
CTCCGTGGACTCCACACCTGCGTGCTTGTGTGACGCGATGACTCGACACCCGCTGTGTGCCGCGGCGCCCCTCGCGCGTCTCCCGCAGCGCGCCCGCCCCCCGAGCCGGGCTCCAGCGTGCCCCTGACCAGCGAGGAGCGCGAGTCTCTGCTCTACCGGCCGCAGGATGGCGAGTGGGGGTCGGAGCCCCGCGAGCAGCAGCGCGACCGCATCACCGCGGCGCTCGACCAGTTGATGACGCTGGGTACGCGGCGGCACCGGCAGCATCCGATGCTGGATGCCACGGGCACCTTTATAAATGATACCGATGGGGCACGGGACACTAGACCTCATAGGTACCTGCATGGCATCTGGCACCGACGCGGACAAAGAAGACGAGAGCAGAGTAAAGAATAATACAAATTGTAACGCTGTGCGCTAATTACACAGCTGGTCGTGTGCGAGACACGGACACGGAGGCATGGCCAGGGAGCCGCCGAGAGGGAGGCAGCCAGGTGGTCGGCCGGTGCCAACTTGCCAGACACTGCTTCCCATTACGATGTTATCGGCCAGAGGAAACCCACATGGTACAGGGAGGCAAATTCTAGTGCCAATCAGACCGCCTCGTACACGACTTTATTTCTGAGAGGCGTAGATGTTAACCGCTGCACCACCCTGCTGCCCGACAATAATCATTAACAATAATTGCACTTCAAGAGCATTTTTCACCCGAGGGTCACAAAACGCTGCACAGAGTTGTGAAGAGAAGATACGTCGGCAACAACAAAATTTTTTGTTACAATTCTGAGCTGTGGAGAGAACAGCATAACAAGATCAGAGCAGTTCAATTGAAAGTCCAATCATGGCTATGATTTAGAGAAGGACATTGGTCTTGGTATTGCATTAAGCACGGACACCGCAGTCCCCTTCAGCGCATCCTCCAACACCGATAACTCGTGCGGCACCGAGCATTGACACGGCCAGCACCACAGAGCGCCGTCACCGACACCGCGGTGTCGCCGTTGTCGCCGCGTCCCGCCCGCTCAGACGTGACGGCGCAGTTTGCAACGCCCGTGGACCTGCAGGCGTACCCCCTGTACTGCACCGTGGTCGCCTACCTCACCGACCTGAGCACCATCCGCAAGAGGCTGGAAAACGGCTTCCACAGGTTCGTACAAACGGCAGCTTGGTGCGGGGTGACCGCTTGGGGTTCGAGGCAGTTCTCGGAGCAGGGTGACGCAGTTATTAGTGCCGTCGCCTCACGGCAAGAAATTCCCGAGTTCGATTCCTGGCTCGGGTGACGTTCCGTGTGGAGTTTGCGTGTTTTCTCTCGTGTCGGAAGTGCGTTTTCGGCGGGTATTCCGGTTTTCTCCCACCGTCCAAAGACACGCTGGTGCCTGGGTTAATTGGCCTGCTCAGTAAATTGCTCCTAGTGCCCTGCGGTATACTGGCGTCACATCCTGGGTATAGCTCCGCCTCACACCGTGTGTCTACCGAGACAGACTCCAGCCCCCGGCGACTTTGTACAGAATTAAAGCAGTATTGATAATGACTATAAATATACTGTGTCCTGCAGGATGTCTGCTAAATAATAATTATTCTCCAGCCCCCGGCGACTTTGTACAGAATTAAATGGGTATTGATAATGATTATAAATATACTATGTCCTGCAGGATGTCTGCTAAATAATAACAATAATTATCCTGCACTAACTGGGTATACTGTATAACATATCTCCACATCCGTGTCTCGACCCTAACCGGGCACCGAATTTGCGTGGAGTGTTATAACTTGTGTTATGATTATAATATTTAATTGTGGACTTCATTAATAAGATTTACATTTTAATTGTGTAAATCGAACTGGTGAAAACTACTTCTTTTGGTTCACCGGATTTGAACCTTGTAGGACTGTTTGGAACCGATTGTTGCATAACGGTTTGGGTCAAACCGTTCTGGACCGGCAGTCAGTCCGACACCTTGTGTTTAACCGGCCGCTCGCCTCCCCTCCCCTACTCGCCCGCAGACGCTTGTCATCGCTGATGTGGGAGGTGCGCTACATCGAACACAACGCCCGCGCCTTCAACGAGCCCGGCAGCCCCATCGTCAAGTTGGCCAAGCAGATCAGCGACCTGCTGCTGCACTTCATCAAGTGGGGCTCCTCTGCTCGCCGTTTGCGTGTTGGCGCTTGAGGCCGTTGTCGAATGTCCCGCGTGTCTCGTCGTCTTGTCGTCTCATCAGCTCGATCTCTGGTCTCGTCCTCTAGCTCGACATCTCATTGTCTCGCTTCTCCTTTCATTGTCTCGTCACGCCCGCTCGTCTTGCTCCCGTCATTGTCACTCATCCTCTCGCTTGTAATCAGCTTCTCTCTCATTCTCTCCCTCATCGTCCGGTTGTCTCGCCCTCCCTCTCATTGGCTCCCTTGTTTCATCATCTTGTTCATCTCGCTCGCCTCATCCTCTCGCCCGTCTCCTCGTCTCCCTTCTGCAGGGACTCGAGCTGCACAGACATCCTCGCGCTGTACAATGCGCGAAAGAAAGACGAGCCCGAAGAGGAGTCGGAGGTCAGCCCTGATGACGAGGTGTGCGGGTGCCTGTGTTGGCAGCAGAATGTGACGATCTCACCCACTAACCCATCCACACGGTCACTCGTTCTCTCACTCATCCTGCTACCCCACTCCGCCGTTACCACCTATCTGCCCATCCACTCGCTCGTCCGCTCGCTGCTCACCGGCCCGTCCACTCGCTCGTCCGCTCGCTGCTCACCGGCCCGTCCACTCGCTCGTCTGCTCGCTGCTCACCGGCCCGTCCACTCGCTCGTCCGCTCGCTGCTCACCGGACCGTCCACTCGCTCACCTGTTCGCTGCTCGCTGGCCCATCCACTCGCTCGTCCGTTCGCTGCTCACTGGACCGTTCACTCGCTCGCCTGACGCTACTCGCTGGCCCATCCACTCGCTCGCCTGTTCGCTGCTCGCTGGCCCATCCACTCGCTCGCCTGCTCGCTGCTCGCTGACCCGTCCACTCGCTCGTCTGCTCGCTGGCCCATCCACTCGCTCGCCTGTTCGCTGCTCGCTGGCCCATCCACTCGCTCGCCTGTTCGCTGCTCGCTGGCCCATCCACTCGCTCGCCTGTTCGCTGCTCACTGGACCGTTCACTCGCTCGCCTGCTCGCTGCTCGCTGGCCCATCCACTCGCTCGCCTGCTCGCTGCTCGCTGGCCCATCCACTCGCTCGCTGCTCGCTGACCCGTCCACTCGCTCGTCTCTCGCTCTGCGGTGTGCGGTTGCATCTGCGCGCGCGCGGCGCGTGTAGCTCTCATGACCTGCTGCTGCGTGGCTTGTGTTTCAGGATGAGCATGATGAGGATCGAGAGGTGCCCAGCACGTCCACTGGGAGACTCCGGGTAAACACCAGGGCATGCTCAGCGGCTCAGATGCCCAACCCACACAGCTTTCCAAGGCTGTCGGGGAAATTGCTGCTGGTGCGCAGCACCGTTACTGCGAACCATTACTTACGGGTCAGACAACAATACTTTGACACTTTTCAATGTTGGGTAACTGCTATTGTTCATTCATTTATTATCAATCCTCACTTAATCCTGTAGAGGGTCACGTGGGGACCGGAGCCTATCCCGGCCAAAAGAGGGCACAAGGCGGGAAAATATCCAGGATGTGACGCCCGTACATTGCAGGGCACACTTTTAAGGGCATTTTATTCAGTAGACCAATTTACCTGGGCAGCAATGTGTGTTGGATGGTGGAAGTAAACCGGGGTACCCAGGGAATAAGATTGTATTTGTTTAGTACAAACGTGTTTGTGTGAGACGGTGTAAATCGCTCTGGACAAGGGCATCTCCTGAATAATAGAAATAATAGTGAAGGCTGCTACTGCACATGCAAGGGATGGGTGGCCAGCACCTTGCCGGGTCTCCGTTATCTCCTCGGTGGAGATGCCTGCTCATCGGTGGAGATGCTTGCACATCACCTTGCTGTGAGGCAGTAGCACCTGAACCGCTCCGGGGAGGCCCCGGAGCGGTTCAGGTTTCTGCCGCTGTTATTGGCCGTGGGCAGGAATCGAACCTGGATGGCGCGGTACGTAGCGTGGTGCGCTAACTGCCCACCCCCGCCCGCTCTTCCCCGACCGTCCCCGGCAGAAACGCCGCACCCAGCGCTACCGGCGCGAGTCAGCCTACAACATCGCGGCGTGGAAGCAACAGTGCAGGGAGCTGGTGCGCGTCATCCTGGAGCGTGAGGACTCGGAGCCGTTCCGCCAGCCCGTTGACCCCATCGCCTACCCGGTAACCGACGCCGCCGCCATGCGCCGTTTGCGCATCGACGATACAGCCGGACGGCCGCCTTAACCGCTGGACGATCTGTTTTTCGCGCTGCGCCCCGCAGGACTACCGTGCCATCATCCCCACGCCCATGGACCTGGGCACGGTACGGGAGCATCTGCGCGAAGACTTGTATCGTGACCCTGTCGACTTCTGCAAGGACGTCCGCCTCATCTTCTCCAACGCCAAGGCCTACACGCCCAACAAGAAGTCCCGGGTGGGTGGCGCCAATCGGCCTGGTCTGCGGCTCCCCCAGGCCGAGCGGGGGTTCCAGGGCGGCCGCACCATGGTACAGGGGTGGAAAAAACTCTCATCTCTTTTATCCCAACGCCCCCCTTTCCACCTGTACTGCAGTGAATGCTTTGGGGGCGGCTTCTTACCGGTACGCCGTACCAGATCCTATCGGTTACACGGTCACCTCTCGGTGTGTTAGTTCATTATCATTACCCACTGAATCCTGTACGCACAGAGAGGCACACGGGCTGGGAATCGAAACCGGGCCCTTGCTGTGAGGCAACAGCACTACCCCTGCACCACCATGCCACTCCTGTCTGTGTGTGTTAACTGTAATAATACTACATGCAAGTCTGCTAAGTGAGCGTCATGGATGTTGCATGACGCCACCAGTAAGATGATTGCCGTTGCGTCCCAGCGGCATTTTCCAGATTTGCGAAATTTGAAAAAAATGACGCTTTGTGTCGATGAATTGTGATGCGGCGATTGCTTTCCAAAGCTGCTCTTTCTGGAAAGCCATCTCGAGCGCTGTCCCTCACCCCTTCGCGATGTTTCTACACTCACCGTGGGTGGCGAAGGCTAGGGCAGGCGCGCTCGGTGACGCCGTTGTCCCGAAAGGAAAAGCATTGGAAAGCAGTCGTCCTGCACCGAGCCGTGACGAGCCAATGTCAGTGCATTGGAATTTTCTCGACGATCAAAGCCATCGTCTGTGGGCACTTAGCAGATCGCTCATGAAATATAGCACTGGTGGCATCACTCAGTGGGACCGTAAACAAGGGTGTAACGTTAATAATCGGAGCATATTGTAGTCAACCTCTCCCTGCTGCTGTCCCTGCATGGAGCGGCAGCGTGTCGGTTATTGCGCTACGAATCCGGCACACGCTTGTTCGAATCCCACTCGTAACGTTTTATACGCCACAATATACGCCAGCGGTCAAAATCTGAACCTGCCGTGGGCCTGCCTGAGCTCGGCTAGGCCGCAAATGCCCACCTTGTGCTGCGCGTAAGACATCGCCACCTGGGATACAAAGGCGGCAGAACGTGCGTGGTGCTGGCCAACCACCCCCTCGTGCACCTATGACGTCCACATCGTGCTACTTTCAAACAACTCTCGACTTTGTCATGTGTTAAGGTTGCACACGGGATCTTTGTCTATCATTTAGAGTTGTAAGGGCGGCACTGTGGGGTAGCGCTGTCGCCTTACAGTAAGAAGGACCCAGGTTCGATTCCTGGCTCGGGTGTACATGTGTGGAGTTTGCGTATTCTCTCGCTCTCCCCGTGCCCATGTGGGTTTTCGCCAGGTACACCAGTTTACTCCCTCCTTCCAAAGACACGCTGCCACCTATGTTAATTGGCCTGCTGAGTAAATTGCCCCAAAAAAATGTCCTAAGATGTACAGGCATCAAATCCTGGATATTCCCTTGCCCAGCGCCCTCGGTTGGCCGGGATAGGCTCCATCCCCCCACGACCTTTTACAGGATCAAACGGGAAGTGACATCTGAAAAATGTATCGGTCGTCCCGCCACTCTCGACTCAACTCGAAGTGAATGTGCTTGAGAAACAAAGGTGGCCAGGGTTCTGGAGGCAGCATCACTCACTCGCTGTGCAGGGAGAGTATCTCCTCACAGCACTTGTCCCTAGAGTTTCCGACCGCTACTCAGGGGTCTTCCCCCCCCCCACCCCGAATAGCTGAGTGTATCGATTTAATCCACACGCAGCAGCCACCCACCAAGCAGCCTGTTCACGCTGGACGGTCCGTGTACGCGCGCTTCAGATCTACGGCATGACGCTGCGTCTGTCGGCGCTCTTTGAGGAGCACATCCGCGGCATCGTGTCGGAGTACAAGTCGGCACTGCGCTACCACGAGCGGCGCGGGCGCGCCGCCTGCCGCGGCAAGCGCGCCAAGCACGCCCGTTCCGCGTCCAGCAGCCGCGACTCGAGGTGCGCCGCGCTGCTGCCTGCACGCCGCGTTTTTTATCCCTGCGAGCTTCTCCCCGCGCACCTCGCTCATCCCTGTGCGCTTGTCCCCGCGCTTCTCCCGCACGCAGCGTTTCTCCCTGCGCTGCTCGTTCACTTCATGTGGTGGTCTCCGACCGGTCATTAGCCATCGGTTTATTCCCTTCCCACCGTTATACTTTTACACTTCTTTGTCTCCTGTTCATCTATTAGAATTATTGGTCATTTTCGTCCGTGTTACAGTTTACTTTATGATCGTGGTTAGGATTTCTTCTTTGTGCAACTTAGAACTGTGCAGGTTTATGTTTTAATATTATATGTTGGGTTGGTCCATTTGAATATGTGTTGTATCACATGAATCCCACATCCGGAGCTTGCAAGCTCACTAGGTATATTGTGTAGAAGTAATAAACCTCTATCGATGTATCGCTAGCTCGATACCCGAGTCTTGAACAGTCAGTCTGAACATTATAGTGGGAGAGTGGGAGAAGTTGACATTCTGCTTGGTGGTTGTATTTAAAAGTGAACGGTGTGATTCGTGACCGCAAGCTTTTGCTGGCACAGAGTGTGCAGTAGGCACACAGTGTGCAGCAGGAACACACTATGATTATGTGCATGTTACACGTAGCCTACATTTCTTGGGGTTTTCGTAAAGTCGAAGTTTCAATGGCAGATCTTATGTTGCGTTTAGATTATGAGCAGTGATCTTGCGTTTAAAACAGTTGGAGACCGCTCGCTTAACGTGTGCTATTTGCGTGTCTCGTGTTCGATCTGCACTACTATTCTTCTCGTGTACTCTCTGTGCCGTGCGTACGCTTCTCATGTCCGTGCTTTCTTCCCAGGGACGGACGGAATCGCATTCAGAAAATGACCGCCGGTTTCCCTTACTGGAAATTCATTCTTAAAACTTTCCCAAAGATGGACGAATAATTTCATGGTGATGTTGTGTGTGTGTGTGTGCGTGCGTGTGTGTGTGCGTGTGCGTGTGTGCGTGCACACGTGCAACTCCAGCCCGGAGGTGAGGAAACGTGTCAAGCCTCAGACGAGGAGTCTGGATGGCGGATCCTCCTCCTCCTCATCATCGTCCTCGTCGTCCTCATCGTCATCAGATGTCACTAGGATGGTACGTCACCTCGCTGCCACGATAGGACCCGTGCACCCAACAACCGCCACTCGTCACCAAGTGGTGGTGATGTCACCGTGGCGCTTGTGCCAGGCCAGGTGGACCCTCAGGTCACATGACGTGTCGAAGGCCCTATGACAAGGGGTCATGAGGTCCATACCCATGGGCTGTCCGATTTGCGATGACGGTCGGACACACGCACGCAAATGCGTACATGCACACGCCCGTATATACCCACACTGCACGCGCACTCCTTTTGCTGTGGAGATGATGACGATGATAATGACGACGATGATGATGATGATGATGAGGGAATGCAGGCTTCTGCCCGGCCGTCGTCCTTGGCAGCAGCCGTGCCATCGCACGGCGGAGCAGCGGGCAAGGGGGGTGCGGCCTCTACGGCCCTGGGGAGGCCCAGCGAGGGTCCTGGCCGGCCCGGCCGCTCCTTGGCAGAGACAGGGGCGGCCGGGCACTCGTCTTCGTCGTCGTCTTCGTCGTCGTCGTCGACCTCGTCGGCGGCAGTGGGGATGACGACGCGGGGGGGCAGGGGTCGTGGGGTCGCGGCCACTGCAGCTGGTGAGCAGTGGCGCCGCGATTTGTTTCAGCACCGCCCGGCTAGCCCCGTGCAGCTGACCCGGTCTACACACTTTCGTGTTGATATCTGCAGCAGCGTGGCTGTGCAGCGGTAACACCTGTGCCTCCTCACAGAAAGAAGGTCCTGCCTAATGCGGTTGGATTCCCACCTCGGGCTTGTGTCTTTGTAGAGTTTGTGTTCTCGCCCTTGTTGTACATAGCTTTCCTCTGGTTCACCTGATTTCCACCCTTATCTCTCCACTCATTTCTTCCATTGTCTGCCACTTATCCGAGTCTGGCTGAGCAAAGCAGCCCAAACGTCTTTTTCCTGAACAACGTCTTCTAGCTCTTGCCGGGGGATTCCAAGTTGTTCCCAGGCCAGCTGATCGATGTAATCCCTCCAACGGGGTCCTGGGTCTGCCCCCGGGGTCTCCACCCAGTAACACCTCCAGAGGGAGGTGCCCAAGAGGCATCCTTATCATATGCCTGAGCCACCTGACCTTGCTCCTCTCAATACAGAGGAACAGCTGTTCTACTGTGAGATCCGCCTGGATCACTCGGCTCCTCACCCCATCTCTTATATATAAGGCTGAGCCCAGCAACCCGACGCCTACGGTGGAAGCTCATTTCAGCCGCCTGTATTCGTGACCTTACTCTTTCGGTCATTACTCAAAGCTCACGACCATGGGTGAAGGTTGGAAGAAAGGTGAATTTAGAGCTTTGCCTCCTGACTCAGCTCCCTCTTACACCACGACGATCCAGTGCAACGTCTGCATTACTGCAGACGCTGTCCCTATCTGTCTTATCAATCTCACGCTCCCATAACTAAACATTAATTGGCTTTTAACGTAGTGCACAGCACGCAGTGTTGGGCAGGTAGGTGCCAGCTGATCAGTCGGCCGCTTTTCCTCCGTGCGGTTTCATCGCTGTGCCTCCGAGTTATTGGCTTTAAGAATGAATACCGTACCATGCGTTGTCAATTACAACATTAAATTATTAAGTGATTCAGTGGATCGTTGTACATCCCACGCTGTGCAAGAGATTTAATCTACAATCCAGAACCGCGTTTGCGTATGACTCCTAAATTAAAAGAATGACTGCGTGCGCCTGTGCGGTGCGAGCATATTCTTGTGACTTGTCCCTAATAATAATGTTAGTAATGAGAGGCACAAATTCCACGCTTGGTCATTGCCGAGACACGGGTACAAACCTGCAAGGAAACTACAGAGGAGGAGGGAGGGAAGGCAGCCATTGCGGTTAACCAGTGCCAATATTTGCCAGACACTGCTTCCTGTTTTTTCATGAATCCATCGGCCAATTAATGTTTTTTTGGTTGTGGGAGGAAACCAGAAAACCCGGAGAAAGCCACTCTTAACGGGGGAGAGAGAACGCACAAACTTAACACAGAAAAGTGACCGAGACGGGAATCGAACCGTCTCGAGCAGGACCTACTTTCTGTGAGGAGGTGCAGATGTTACCGCTGTGTAAACTGTGTTGGCCGCCATCGGTGCCCTGCTCACCGCGTATGGCACTGTGCCACAGGCGGTGCGGAGGACACCGCGGTCTATAACAGCAAGAGGAAGGACGTTGAGGAGTCGTCTTCCTCGTCGTCCTCGTCATCCTCGTCGTCCTCGTCGTCCTCTTCGTCCTCTTCGTCATCGTCGTCATCGGAAGCGGCGATGGCAACGCCGCATGTTAAGGCGGAGAACGCGATCGGCAAGCGGCGGCACCGGCCCGGGCGGCGTTCGGGAGCCAGCAAGCAGGAGCTCGCCGATGGTGAGCGCCATCCACATAGCTCGCGAGCATCACGCCCACCCGCTCACTCCCGCGCCCACCCGCTCGCTCCTGTGCCCAGCCGCTCGCTCCTATGCCCACTCCCGTGCCCGCTCGCTCCCGCGCCCACCCGCTCGCTCCCACGCCCGCCCGCTCGCTCCTGTGCCCAGCCGCTCGCTCCTATGCCCACTCCCGTGCCCGCTCGCTCCCGCGCCCGCCCTCTCACTCCCGCGCCCTCCAGCTCGCTCGCTCCCACACCCGTCCACTCGCTCCCTCGCCCACCTGCTCGCTCCCACGCTCGTCCGTCCGCTCGCTCGCGCCCGTCCGCTCGCGCCCGTCCACTCGCTCGCTCCCACGCCCGCCTGCTCGCTCCTGTGCCCAGCCGCTCGCTCCTATGCCCGCTCACTCCCGCGCCCGCCCTCTCGCTCCCGCGCCCTCCAGCTCGCTCGCTCCCACACCCGTCCACTCGCTCCCGCACCCACCTGCTCACTCGCTTCCGCACCCGCCCGCTTGCTGCCGCGCCCACCTGCTCGCTCCCGCGCTCGTTTGCTCGTTCCCACGCCCGTCTGCTTGCTCCCGCGCTCGTCCGTCCGCTCGCTCGCTCGCGCCCGTCCGCTCGCGCCCGTCCGCTCGCGCCCGTCCGCTCGCTCGCTCCCGTGCCCGTCCGCTCGCTCCCGTGCCCGTCTGCTCGCTCCCTCGCCCACCAGCTCGCTCCCTCACCCACCCGCTCTCGTGACTTGCTTGCTCGTTCAGTCCATCGTGCACTCCACACAGCCCACTCGTGCTAATCCACCTGCAAACTCCTACACTCCCTTCCACCTTAATGTCCCCACTAATGCCTTTTTCTCGCTGCCTCCCCCCACTCGGTTCCGTCTTCTT
>JAZEWT010000017.1:16975443-17006545 GCA_036362905.1 Mordacia mordax
GGAGTCGCGGAGACGATGGAGACGCGTTGACGATCGAGACGATGGAGACGCGCAGACGATGGAGACGCGTTGACGAGACGACGGAGACGCACAGACGATGGAGTCGCGGAGACGATGGAGACGCGTTGACGATGGAGACGATGGAGACGCGCAGACGATGGAGACGCGTTGACGAGACGACGGAGACGCGCAGACGATGGAGTCGCGGAGACGATGGAGACGCGTTGACGATGGAGACGCGTTGACGATGGAGACGATGGAGACGCGCAGACGATGGAGACGCGTTGACGAGACGACGGAGACGCACAGACGATGGAGTCGCGGAGACGATGGAGTGGCGACGACGCTCCGCTCACCATGCGAGCCTTTTTTTTATTTCGCTATCGGCCGTGACGTCACCGGCCATTGACAGTGCGAGCGTCGTGTTGTCAAAGCGCGGCTTCGTTTTCGCACCAAGTCGGTGCCGCCTTTGAAGCAAAACAACGCGCACGCTCTGGTTGTTTATGCGCGAATGTCCGTCACGGCGGTTGTTTTAGTCCGCAGGCAGTCATGCGGCGCGCTCGGCGCTGCTTCGGCCCCTGCGTAGTCGTGAGGCGACAAGGTCAGGCGCCATTACAGTCGGGGTGGCTCGCGGCGGCCGAATGCTCGCCCGCCGTGGTCCGGCCACGGTAATAACAACAACAACAGCAACAACAATAACAACAACAACAACAACAAGACGAGCAACGTTACCAACGTCTAGCGAACGTGCACACGTCGTCCTCCTCCTCGTCGTCGCTGCGCGCGTTTCACTCCGGGGCGGCTTTGTGCGATTAACCCCCTTGTGTGGTCGTGCGGCGGTCATTGCGCCAGCTCCAGACCGACACCCGACTACTGACGTTGTCCATCGTGGTAACCAGCGCCGCGTGCACCTGTGTGCACCGTTCATTACGGCAGTCATAACAACAATGTCGTTCATTTCTATAGTGTGTGTGTGTACGGGGAAGAGGCTCGCCGGGTCTCGCTGAGAGACGCAGTGGGTGTCGAAAGCAGCCCCTTGTGGGTTACTGACGCGACACAAAATGGCATTGCACATAAATCACTTGCTCGCAAACAGTGTTGTGTTTCTCGTGCGAAGGCAACGATTCCAGATGGAATCGTATTTCATTATATTCATCACCACCGTCACGGCGCTTAATTAACACTCATTTGTATATTTTGGACGTTGATGCCAGTGGGTTGATTTGATTCGTTTCGGAGAGAAAGTTGCTACGTTTTGGTGCTGAGCCAATTTGGAATCTGATCGCTTCACTTGTTTACAACTGTCACGCTGTAAATATTTACCAATCCCATTTCATCAGAATTGAGTACATATTTCCATTTCAGTTGTTAAATCTGAGTACAATAAGGGGGTTTTGTTGAGCTTATAGCATATAATGTAACGTGCAAGTTCTAGATGCGATAGAACCTCCTGTCCGGAACACTGTGACTCCTATTTCTAACACTAGATAGTTTGGTGTTTAGTGTTACAGCAGAAAGTACCCAGTGAGCTTGCAAGCTCTCGGTGTGGGATTCCTGCAAAAACAACAAGCTTAATAAATTACCAAGGCGAAAACGCTTAAAATCAAAGGTCAGATACACGTACTCCTGCACCAAGTATGGCAGGGTAGTCAGCCCACAGTACCTGTGTCTGCCCCGTGAACAACGCCTGCACGTAACCTGGAACTTGGAAAACAAATCACCCTAAACGCGCAAAAACTAAAATTACTACACAAGTCGAGTTTGTTGGAAAGTGATGATGCTAGGCAGGTTTATAAAAGCAACATTTTTGCGATTCTGGTGCGATGGTAATGATTTGGCCGGTGGAGAGCTCAATCTGTCAGTTCACTCATGACCTCAGATAGTGTCCATAGCTTTAAGAGTTATTTGCCCTTCTGTCATCTTGCAGACAAAGCCTGTACAACCAGAGGCAGTCTCCCATCGCAGTGCTACAGGGTGACTTAGATGGGTGGCTGTTTTCTAGAGTGGACTCTTCAAATGTATCACCAAATGCTATGCAGATTGCATTGGCAGCTTTTTGTTATGGTTGACTCATCTGTGCTTTGTCATTTGTTGGTCAGTGGGAAGAAGTCGTGGATGGACAGGCTCAGCCTTTAGTCAAGTGTCTGGTTCTGTGTGATTATTAACACAGAGTAGACAGGTAGGAGGATGTGGTGAATTACAGCACCACCTCGATGTACATGCTGGCCCGAACAGGTGCTTCCCAAAACAACCTGGCTCAGCGGTGTATAAGTCGACACATAGTTTTTGTGTCTGTTTCAAATATTGCTTAACTCCTACTTTCAATTGCAAGAGCCTTCTGCCGTGCTTCGTACATTGACACTGACAGTGAGGTTTTGGTTGAGCCACTGGTAAGATAAATTGCCCTTCTCCCAGGTCACAAGGGGATGATGATTGGACCCTTAGTCTGGGCCATAAGTAATGATGGTAACAATCATTTCACTGTCCAGCTGTGGCCCATGAGAGCATTAGACTTTATCTCTGCTTGGACCATATTCAAGTCATGAGAACTCCATGCCACGACGAGTGGTTTTAACAAACATTGGTTGACACTCAGGCCCATGACCAAATGATAATGTCAGAATAACTTAGCAGACAATATGCCTCCTAAACATATTTGTCCCTCCACATTCATATGATAGTTTGTGTTTTAATGCTCTCTAGTAGCCACCACAGCCTTCTACGAGTCCGTAATTATTGCATCATTGATTCAATACAAGCATACTGTAGACCGGTCTCGATATAATCAGCACTGATGCTTGCTTGAACCACTTTGGGTGAGCTGCCAAGTCTGTGTGGGTAAAGACCTTCCCTGATAGGCATGGGTCATCACAATCACGGCCCTCAGTTTTGAGTTGTATGAAGATGTGGTTAATGGTCACTTGGCATACAGTGTTTGTCATGAAGTAGCCATTGTGAGTGGTGTTCAGTACGGTGATACTGAATTCTGAAAATTCAAGAGACTTTCCAGCAATCCACGGCAGATCAGCTGAGGTCATTTTCTGAATAACTAATCTGTACATAGGCTTTTCTGTTTCCCTCCATGGTGCCATGCACAGGAGAATGAGAATTGCATTCAGTAAATAGTGATTTGTATTAAAAGCATTTTCCACGGCCTTTGTTGGGGGTGTGGTGAGTGTTGATTGGTTGCTTTCCGGGACAGGTGGCCCATTTATTGTCGGGATGCACCAGCTGAGAATGCATCATTTAAGGCACATAGTGTGCATTGTAAAATGCAATTGGGTACCCATGATTTTACATGAAGGAACAATACGTATTTTCCTGAATAAAGCAACGGTTATAGTAAAAACAATTGTGTGCTCATTCAGATTTATGGTAACGAATTGGACGTGTGCATAACACACGGGGCTGTTAATCAGAACATGTTACCATTAATAACGACGATTAAATACTTAGAGATAATATTGTTATGATCAAGGAAATGATGGTGTACTCATGCTGTCTCTAACACGAACAATGTAGGGGTCGGTGATTGTGATATCACATGCACTATGATGAGAAAATACGTATCTGACGAGAAAATAAATTCCACTGAAACAAGGAGGAAACAGGTGGGGCTGTTAACGCTATGGGTACTTTTTTGCCACTATACATATATAAGATTACAAGCCACACATACTAGTGGCAAAGTATGCAAACAGGTAGCTTTGATAACCTATGCATTGTCCTTCAACTGACCGACCTTCACCTGGCAGTGGCTTCCTTTTGAGCCTATTTGCCGGTGTCAGTCGCTGCCAAAAGGCAGTCAGCGCAGGACAATGCAGTATCAATGCTTTATAGCTTAGGTGGGACTGTTAACGCTATGGGTACTTTTTTGCCAGTATACATATATAAGATTACAACAGGTTTTACCGTATCTGGCGATTATGCAGATCTTAACACCTGCATAATCGCCAGATACGGTAAAACCTGTTGTAATCTTATATAAGGAGGAAACATGTTTAAAGTGTGTATTCCCAGTGTAATGATATGGAGCAGAGACATGGCCTATGAAAGATGTCGAAATTATGTTTGAAAGAATAGACATGAGAACGGTCATATGGATGCCCTGAAAGACTTTTAAACCAGTGTGGAATTAAGAGCATGAAGGGAGAAAATAACGGCTGCTTTAAGGAGGTGTAGATTGAGATGGCTCTGTTTTATGTTGAAAGGAAAGAACACGATAATTGGGTCAAAGCTTGCATGAAAGTGGAAGGAGGAATAGTTGGTAGAGGTAGGAGTCCGATCCAAACATGGACAACGGACAATGGAAGACATCCTTAAGAAGATGGATTTAAAGAGAGAGAAGATGCAGAGGATGGGTGAATGTGGAAAAAAATGATCCGTGGTAATGGCTACCCAAATGGCAATTGGGGAAAAAAAACGCCTTAATGATGATGATTATGAACTCAGTAACGGGAGTCTGATTTCAATTCGCCACAACTGCCAAAAGTGGCCTTCGGTTCGCCCCCATTCACCAATCTGCTTTGATCAGTGCACTGACGCATGGACTAACAACCCCTGTGACTGATGAGGTTGTGAGCAGGCCTCCTCACCTGACCCACAGTGTCCTAACACAGGAGCGGGCATTGCTGTTCTATACACGGTGGTCATTATGCTCCGGATTATGATGTTTGTGGTGCTGGAAACTGGAGCAGCTATGCTGCTCTCATTTTAAAACTTCCTCATCCAGGCCTAAGGCTGAAGGGCTCTCACATCGAGAACCACAATGGCATGGACACATGCAGGGACCATGAACTTGGTGGTGTTGCTTGTGAGCGTGGCACGTGTGGCCTCGCGTAGCGGAAGGGGAACCCATGTGGTGTTGGAGCGAGCGACGGAGCGGCGTTATTGATCGTACTGTGTGCCAGCGCTGTCTGCATCGTGATCGGCATGGACAGGCAGCTGCGCCAATTTGGCCCTGCCTTCAATTTTACTCTCCCCTTCTAATGGTTACTTGGAGGAAATCAAATAGATGCTTTGTTTTGTTGCGGTTAAAAGATATCAGCTGGTATTGGTTTTCATTTCCTTGATTTAAATAGGTTTTTAAAATTAGCTTGCTTTGTGCGTGCAGCCTGATAGTGTTGGCTATTATGTTTAATTGACATGAAATGAAAGACAATATTTTGACCGTTTTCACAGCTCGGCGGATATGAATGGCTCTCCAAAGTTGTTTGTTCATGATCGCCGTGTCGAGCGTTCCTTCTCCCTCTCACGACGTTTCTGCTCTCACATTGGAGGCATCATTGCATAGAATTTGTGGAGCATTGGTCCTGTGTCCCGAGATAACAACTCGTGTCCAGTTTGTGGCCGAGTGACCCGGCAGCGAGGACGTTCGCCTCTCGTTTTGAGGTGCACCGGTTCAGCCCTAACCTCCGATTTAGAATCATGAATGTGGCCCAGGCAACACGTTACACAATTCTGCCATCTTATGTTGAACGTGAACAGTTCGACAACGTTTCTTGCAAGATGAGGGATTTGGTTTCCTCTTTGTGTTGAGAATTTTTTTGGAATTTCGCAGTTACGGTTGTCAGAGATGAACGCCGCAGTGGTTAATGCGGGACAGAAAAATGTGGGCCAACACCGTTTCATGCCAATATATGGCATATGAGAGAGATTATCCATGAAGTCGCCCAAGTTTCCGATGCCTTTTTGGTTTGGATGCTTTGAATGAAATGTTCGATGTTGATAAGGATAAGGTATGAAGTTTTGTTTTTTAGCAAACATTTGTGATCCACAGCTGTTAGATTAATTGGCATAGCGCACGAGCCATGCTTCTGCTTTGATACTACATTTATTTAGATGTTTGGTTAAGAATTTTGGAAGAAAATTGGTATTATAATCGGCTATGCTTTAGTCGGTTAGCTTGTCTGATTTAGGGAACACTAATTGCCATTATCTACATATGATGTCCATCAAATGTCCACGAAATTGTCCACCAGTCATTTACCAGCTCTCCTTACTGGGGGGCAGCATCTTCCTTTTGGTCTGTCCCTGTCCGAACATCCCTTGGACACTTATGCAGTGCTTCACAAAGTCCCTGGTGTGCCATGGCATTTTCGGAAATGTAGGAACGGAAGACCCTCACCTGTCACAAGCCAGGACAGACAAACTCTCCTTGCACTCCGGTGGATGATTCGATGCTGCTTCCCACCAGGCTCTCCATCGGTTACTGTGCAATACGTCGCTCGCCAACACTCTCAACCGGTCTTCAGGCCAGATGGACAAACAGCCACTACACCTACCCGCCCAGGCCCATGGTTGTCTTTTGGTTTGGTGTGCCCTGAAGATTGAGCAATGAAGGAAATTGACATTGTGGATTAATTTTCAATGAAGCATAATTATTGATCTTTTTAATTAACTGGTAATGTTGATCGTCATGCCTTGATGTTTGGGAATTGCTGTCCATAACTGTTCATTTAAGATAGCACTTTCAAGAAGTTGTCAGTTAATCGTAGGATTGTGGTTCGGAAGGTGATACTTGCGCTGCGAGTGGATTATAACACGCTTCTTATAATGACGTTTACCAACACCTGATGGGGGCCTAATGAATCTTTCTTTTGTTGTGCTCGCCGTTATGTTCAGAAACCACTCGTCTTGTGACGCTTACTCAGCTGTGTGGATCTGTCCCAGAATTAACTTGTTCACGTGGCCGCTGGACCTGCGTGAGATGTGGGCGAAAGTCCGCGTCGGCTGTAAACGGGAGCTTTCTGGCCGCTGCTTTGTAGTTTGCAAATCCAGTTAATACTTGAAGGTTTGATGGACCGTGCTAATTTATAGCCTTAATGTCCAGGCACAAAGGCTGCTTGGGGCTTAGGATGGTGCCGGCATCAACCGTGGTTGCTCATCGTGCCGGGGATTTATTCAAAAGACTGCTGCTTTATAATTAATATAGTTAATACTCTTGGACCGAGAGCACAGGATTAAGCAGGTCAGGCCATGGGTGTTGTGACATAATTAATGACCGCACGTACCCAGTTGGTACGGGTATATCCAGAGCTCCCAGGAAGTAAAATATGACATTTCCTCTCTTTTTGGATAGCCACGGCGAGAATTCCCCCTCTCCCCTTTGCGACGTTTTGCCTCCCACATTAGCATCATCAAAGCGACGAAGGAGAGGGGAGGAACGCTCGACGTGGCTATCCCAAAAGAACAGCTATGGAGAGCAATTCTAATACATTGAACCGTGACAAACCTACTTCAGTCTCCAGTGAAATCTCTACATGGAATTTACAGTGGCGGTGGGGGGGCGTGGTATTTGAAGTATCCCACCCACGTGGCTGCTGCCCGCTCATTATTGCGGAGCGCCTGAGATGGAGACCGCGCATAGCATTGACACCAGGGTTGACCCGCACTGACACCAATTGCCGAGTGGCACGGTCCCTTCAGTCCCTCTCGCCGCGCCAGAGAAAATAAAATAAATAAACGCTCCACAGCAACAAATGCTGTGACCTGACCTGCCGGAATGGCTCCTGCTGCGCAGCCTGCATCTGGAAGGAACTAGCGTGCAGTCTTCTTAATTTCCAGTCGCCAGCACCTGGCCGCGTTTGCCTTCTGGCATCGACCCAACATGGAGAACTCTTCCGCGCGAGCGTGATGTCACGATTACGGCGTCGTAATCTGGTGACATCTTGCATTGCGTCGTCGAACAGGTTTTTGAAGCAGGAGGTGCCATGTTGCGCTGACGAGGTAGGTTGGTAAGCAGTCAGTCTGGGTTTGCGATTGGGGTAAAATCATCACTCGATTTTTACGGCCTCGTGTTATCTTGGTGGTGGTACTTGACGGATCTCCCTTAGTTTACAACTCTTTCACTCGCGTGGCGGTTTCTAACAGTAAAGTTGACCGTGCACCAATTTACAGTGGCTGTAGAGATTACCTGCCGCAGTTGATCTGTTTGATGAGAAAAATGTCGCTGGTTTACAAATGCTGCTGTCCAGGTTGGCACCGGCCTGGCCAGTTGCCCCCCAAACGGTCGGAGAATCACAGCATTATTTAACTGCGCGTTCCGCGGAGGACCGTTACCGTCTTGTTTCTCTCAACAAGTCTTGAATTTACTGGGAACTGGGAGCGGCGAGCAATCGCGCAGCCATTGCATTTTCATTGCCGTGCTTGGGGAATCATTTCTGCAAATGGTCACTCCGCGGTCAAAGCAGATTTCGGGAGGTGGTGCGATCGTCTATGGTGATGTCTACGGAGGGTTCCGTTGCTATACCCGTGCGCTGCACGTTCTCGCTCGTGACGCGAACAGCATCAGCTTGGCGCCGCCTATCCCCTGCCACTGCGCTGTTCCCTCAAGACCACCTGCCATTGCGCCGACACCGGTGAGGCAAGGCGACGCAATTAGCCTGCTGTGCAGTTGGAGTTTTGACACAAATGGTGTTTCCAGGCATGTTTGGTTTAGTTTTTGCATCTATGTCTAGGTGTGATTGGTGCATATCACAGATGGGAGGGGAAGCCAGCCAGAACTAATAATGATAATTTCATTTATAGAGCGTTTTTCACCCGAGTCACAAAGCGCTGCACAGAGCTGCGGAGAGAATGGCACGTCAACAACAACGACATTAGAACGGAAAATCAGCAGCAATACCTCTGTAGTCCCTTATTGATATGTTTGGCCAAACTCTATTTAACAGTGTAAATACACACGCGGTAGGAAACCGGTGTTCCCAGAGAATACCCGTGCGTGTGAAGGGGGTTAAACCACTTGGTGTGCTTACCATGTCCTGGCAAGCTCGGGGATGGTAGAGGGGAGTTAACGCATCTGTATTGATGTCGGCTTTGCTGACAAAGCAGCTCTCGAGCGCAATTCTTTAACGCCTTCTGTTCTAATAATAATAATCCACCAACCGCCATCTCGATGTTTCATTACCACAGGCGTGCAGCGTAAGCCACCAGCAGCAGCACCTGGTAATGTGGACGTGAGTTCGTGGCAGGGAGAGTTGGAAACTGTTTCCTGCTCGGATTTCAGTCCAAACATTCAGAACCCTTTTTGGTTGTCGATTTAGTTTCATAACTTACCCCAGTCGTAAACCGATTTTTTTCCCGTCGGCCTCACATCCCAACACCAGCTATGGTGGAACTCTTGCAGAGCAGTGCAACGCTTTGCGTGAGAGAATGGCCCACAGGGACCGATATCACATCTGTCCCAGAGATCCATTCATTAGACCTCTGGGCCACTCCTTCAAACAAAGCGCAGAACCAATGTGTTTTGTTGTTTTGAGATTGGGTTTAGGCCATTTACTCAGCACTGTGTGCTTTAAGGATGCCATGCCTTGTACAGGCATTTCTTATTGTGATGTACTGCACACGATTTTTTATATCTGCCATGACGAATCTATTGTGACTGCAGGGTTTTCTTTTAACTAGAAGCTTGTAAACTATATGAAATATTGTCAGATAGTTATCCAGGACGTCACTGAGGCATAATGTTCTCGAGGGTTGGTGGATTGGTGGCTGAGTGAGAAGTGATGGCATCTCACAGCAAAAAGAAAATACCGGGTTCGATTCCTGCCCCGGGTGCCTTTCTATGTGGAGTTTGCATGTCCTCATCTCCCCGTGTCTGCGTGGGTTTTCACCGGGAAATCCGGTTTCCTTCCACACTTTAAAAAACTTATTCTGGCAGGGTTAATTGTCCTGACCAAATTGCCCCTGCTGCTCGGTGGTGAAATGACTTGCTTACCCCTCCGCACTGTACAACTGTTAAATAGAGCTTCATAGCTCAACGGTTCCTTCCATCGTAAATACAATTGACTGTTCACCGTACAAAAGTTGTGAAACTCCCTCTCTGTGGGTGTCACGGAGAAGCTAAATACTCTGGATTGCTAAGAAATAGAGTGCTGCCCCCTTGCACATGTGGGTTTTCACCCGGTGCTGTGATAACCTTGTACATGTGACTACTTTCCACATGTACGAACACTCGATAATTTGTTTAAAACAGCTTTAAGAAACTAGAACCCAAAGCAGGACCCTCTAGAAGAAGCCCTACAGTTCTCTGCGGCTTCAAGCAAACGCGTGTAATTCTGTCAAATACAGGCCCGATGTGTTTTTCGCGTTGTGCCGCGTATTTGGTGCTACGCCAAACGACATGCTGAATATCACCAAAACGCGCCGTGGAGCTGAGCAGCGCGACCGCAAAACCTTTCGCAGCCAGTATTTAATAATAACTTACGATAAATATTGTTATTTTAGTAACTGTGGTTTTTCCCGGGCCTTGCAGGGGGAACAGTGCCTGCTCACTCGCGACCACAGCGAGGGAGAGCGCCGCGTCCGCTGGGGTGAACACGGTGCAACGCCGCGCCTGGAATGCCGTGTATAAACGCGAGGTTCCGTCGCAAACGAAACCAACGGCGGCGGCCCGTGGACTTTGGCAGTGACCGTAGATAGGGGCCGGCTGCATGGTGGTGGTGTGGGGAGCAATGAGGGGGAGCAGGTAGGGGGAGCCCCGCAACTGGTAAACCTAGTGTTGCCTAGGCCTCAGTGGGCACAATCACAATGAGTAGGAAGTAAGAGTGGAAATGGAGGTCAGCTTTTATTTCTGAGAAAACTATGGCGCCTCTGTTTAGTCGGTATTTTCTGTGTTTACTTTTGCGCTCCGTGTTTTTGTTGGGTTCCTCTGTGTTTATTTTGATTTCCACCGTCGCAATTATGTGAGCAATTGTGTGATCAGTGTCGTAAAAAGGTGTCGACTTTTGGAACTGCACCAGAAATCGTACTGCTTCCTTGTGTAAGTTAATACATTTTTACGCATTTGCCGAAGTGCAGGCCTAAGGGCCCGGAGTGTCAAACGTCAAGCAAGCGAGTTGTAAGAGTGGATCTGAGACGACAGGCTTGTCGCGTTGAGCAAGGTCATAAACAGCTTCAGAAACAAGACCACGGTGTGGTGGTGGAACTGCAGACAGCGCACAAGTCCGGTAGACCGAAGAGGCTCCTACGTCCTTGGAGGAAACGAGTGGCGTTCACTGAAACGGTGACCATTGCGTGGTGGTGATAGAATGGTGATGAGGTGAATGACAGACCAGCATAATTTCTGTTAGTTTTTATAATTAGCTTGTAGGAACTGTTTAGCTCTGTATCTCTATTTAACTTTTTTTTTCTCCAGAAGCAGGGAGTAAGCAAGTAATAACATCTCGGGGCACCGGAGGCATTTTAGGCAGGACAGTCAACCTAGCCAGCGTGTATTTGTTGACTGTGGAAGGAAACTGGAGTTCCTCGTGAAACCTCATGTTGTTATTTGGGGAGAGAAAACGTGTAAACTCGTAAAAAAAAAAGTAACAGCCAAACCAGTAATTGAACCCGGGACCTTCTAAAAAGTTGACCAGAATGGGTTCGTTGACCAGAATGACTGGTAGGAACTTGTCGCTCCTCTCTTTGGATGCTGCCGGAAGGTCACGCGAAATTACTTTGCTTTGTGCCCTGTGGAGAGTCTTCTTACCATCGCAAATCTAAATGTTAAAATCTGAGCCAGAATATGTACGTTTTATGGAAGAACTAAATTCGGTACAGTGGTCCTGGTTTGAGTTCTTGGCGATCAAGAGTATGAGCATAAACTCACTGTCCTGGAGAACCTGCGTGAGAACTTGATTCAAACCTCGGAATATCAGCAGTTGCAACATAGTCATCATCACCTTAAATATTTAGATGTTTATTGTTAGAGCAGAAAGTACCCAGTGAGCTTGCAAGCTCTAGATGCGGGATTCCTGCAATGCAACACTGGCTCCTGTCTAACACTGGCATGGCTAACACTAGATAGATACTTATTACAGCAGAAAGTACGCAGTGAGTGTGCAAGTTCTATATGCGAGATTTCTGTGACCAACAAACGTCCGAACTGACCAACGCAGCAACAACGCCTACATCTAAAGGGCAACTAAACTCATAGCAATAGTCTGTGCATAAATGAAACTCTTACTGCAATCATAGTAAAAATTTTCACACAATTAAACAAACTCACAACACCAACTTATGCAAAGATGAAACCCCAGCCATAACCATGAAATAAACAGCAGCCACTCAAGGTTGCAAAGAAGACTAATAGTGTAGCAATGGTATTGGAAACAATTTAATTTTCAAGCTACGCCGCTACTTCTTGCAAGGAAACACTAGATTTTCATTGCGATAAAACACAGTTGTTCTTGAATACTATTCGGGGCATCATGAGGACACACATCTTTATCGTGTGGATACATTTCGACCGCAGGAAAACACACCAGCTTGTGCGAAGTGTTATGAAAACAACGGCAGTGTTAATTCCTTAACACGAGACGTGTGTGTATGAGTGACGCTTGTTTCAGTCCGCCGCCGAATGTGGGCTTTCCCTATGCCGTTGGTGTTGTGGGGCTTACCTAACCAGACCTCATCACATCAGTCTATGCAGGTTCTCAAAGGCCAGAGGAGCATCGATAACAACCAGAGTACAATACATTTTGCTGCACTGCCGTCTGATGCTCAATTATGTTATGTGTGGGCTCCATCCGAGAGTGTTAATTGCACTGTGTAAACTAGCAAAGAGCCCATCCTACAGGTGATCCTGTTTCAACTATTTAACACGTTCCTCTGACGTCACTTTTTAATGTCTTCTGTTGACATCACTGCTTTGACCTGGATTTCTTCCTGATGTCTTTTTGTGAATATTGCTGCTGGATTCTGTCTGAAGTATCAGAAGACTAATCAATAAGTCAGATGTGAAGCTGAAATGAGACATCAAAGCCTTGGTGTTTTTTGTCAGATTAAATCTGAGCTTCTGAAAGAATTGAGCCTTATTTATACCCTCAGTGCAGACATACAAACGCTAGCTCCATTATATGTATTTGCAGGATTTGAACCCAGTAGCCATAGTGTGGACATAGGTACAAACACTTGCTCCATTGCGTGAGGATGAAACAAGCAATCACCAGCAGGATGTGCATTGTTGCGATGCGAGTTGCGCATCATTCGAAGCGCTCCCCGTTGGCAAGAGCGACAGAAGCCTTCGAACTGGCTTCGCGCTTCCAAGTCGACCATCTGGCAGTCGGCGCTGCTCCCCGCCGCTCGGCACGGTAACGACCGTTTCTAGCGCCGGCGACGGAAACGGCAAAGTGTGCCGCATCGATTGAGAGTCTCCGGGTTTCGTTCGCCATCGCCGCGTCTGCCTTGATCGAGCGGGGCCTTTGTTTCGCCAAGCTGCAGAGCCAAAGGTCAGGAAATGTGACCTGGCCGGCTGCATCGGGAGACTTGGAGCGAGGGTCATAAGGGAGAGGTGACGAGTAGGTGTGCGGTGATCCAGCCTTCCCCCTCCAGATGACTCGTCATAATTGGGCGTCACAGTCGGACACGTGGTCGTGTTTCACTGGCAAAGTCCGTGTCCTGTGAACGATCTTGTTTTGAGCTCTAAACGCGTCCTTTTGTCGATGACGTTTCCTGTCGACACGAGTGATTTGACCTGGATGTTTTCCTCGATCATGGCCACCGAGGGCTTGCGAGGCTGATTGGTGCTGTCGTGCAAGAGTGAGAATTTAGAGCCGAGGTAGAGTTAAGGTATCAGAAGACTAAGCAGTAAGTGGGAGTAGGGGTGAAATAAGACAGGAAACCTTTGAGTGTTGTGCGGATTACAATATTGTTCGTGAATTAATCGAACCCGGTATCCTGAGAGGGCACATACAGATAGAAAAGCACTTGTGCTATCATTACCATTCTCAACCGCTTGATCACGACCCATCAGTGGGTTGTAAGCACCACCTAGTGGGCCGTAGAGAATGGGACCCGAGTAAGCCAAGTGGACCTTGAGGTCGAGAAGGTTGGGAAACCCCTGCTCTATTAGACCTAGGTTTATAACTTGCACTTACTATAAGTATGTTATGATGTAGGTTTACACGGCTCGATTGCGCGATGATTGCTTCGAAAAGCTGCTGTCTCGGGACAGCCGCGTCGATCGCTCCCTCTCCCTCCATCGCGACGTTTCGCCTCACACGTTTCGAGGCATCCTCAGGCGCAACATAAGAATGTTGGTTTTTCGTAACACTCGAAGGTGCGTTTTGCAGGTCCTTACCAGATAAGCAGGAGGTCTGTGTGAGTGGAGAATGTGGAACCAAAAATATTCCATCACGTGGAGATCTGTTCAAGAATTGAGTCGAGTTTGTGGTTATGGTAACCGTTGTAGTAAAAATTGTGCTTCTCGAGCACTTTTCACCCGAAGGTCACAAAGCGCTGCACCGATCTGTAGAGAGAACGGCATGTCAGCAGCAACAACGACATAAGAACAGCAAACCAACAATAATGTTTTTTGGTTCTTTTTTACAAATTTGAGCTGTGGTGAGAACGGCATGTCAACAACAACGACATCAGAACAGTTCAACTGAAAAAAAAGCGATAAAAATATATAATTGTTAAGCAAACAAGGAAGGAATAAATGTTCCCGAGCAGGCGCAGATCGGCAGCGAGCCATCATCCCAACATGACAACAGTGAGCCGCATCTACAGTCCTAGCCAGAGGACATGAAATCCTTACAGAACAAGTGAGTCTTGAGATTTGAAGATGCCCAGGGACTTAGCTGACCGACTCTCCAATGGAAGGGAGTTCCAGAGTGTGGGAGCAGCGCACGAGAAGGCTCTGTCACCCATCGAATGGAGGTGTGCTCTGGACACATGCTGCAAGCCAGTATTGGAAGATCGAAGTTGTCGTGTTGAAGAGGGTGTCTGAAGTAGGTCACGGATGTATGTCGGAGCAGCGCCAGTGAGAGCCTTGTAGATTAGCAGGAGGCTCTTGAATTCAATCCTGTATTTAATCGATAACCATTGGAAAGACATCAGTACTGGGAATATATGATCGTGGATGGGTGTACCCGTGAGGACTCCAGCAGCCGCATTCTGCACACGTTGGAGACGATTGATCAGGTAGGCAGGGGTGCCAAGGAGCAGTGCATTGCAGTAATCGATTCTGAAGAGATAATAATGATAAAAATTGCATTTATAGAGCGCTTTTCACTGGAGGGTCACAGCGCTGCACAGAGCTGCGGAAAGAACAGCACGTTAACAACAGTACACAAGATGTGTATTATTTTCTCAGCATCAGAGGGTGACAGTATGTTGCACAGTCTGGCTATGTTTCTGAGATGGAAATAGGCTACCTTCGTCACCTTGTTGATGTGTGTCTCGAAGGTGAGTGAGGAATCAAGAGTGACTCCTAGACTCCGGATTGCTTTAGCAACTTCAATTATCTGGCCATCAAACATAAATTGGATTGGGTCAGCCTTGGACAATTGGTGCGGGATTCTGACAAGCAAAACTTTAGTCTTGTCGCCATTTAGTTGTAGGCAATTTGAATTGAGCCAGGCCTTCATAGTTGACATTGAGGACAACATGCAAAGACCAGTCGCATTGTTGGATGGCTTTGTGTGGATATAGATCTGGATGTCATCGGCATAGTAATGGTAGCTGAGATTGAGGCTGCTCAGGATATGGCCAAGTGGTTATATGCAGATGCTGAAGAGTCGTAGGCCGAAAACTGGATCCTGAAGAACTCCAGACAAAACAGGATTTATCTCTGAGTTTTGTCCTCTGAGGCTGATGAACTGCTTCCGGTCGGAGAGGTAGGAGCTCAGACAATGCAGGGCCCTGCTAGTAGAGACCCCTATACCCTCCAGTTACTTAAGTAAGATCGGGTTTGTCAACGGTTTCAAAGACAACTCTCAGGTCCAGGAGGACAAGAATACTTGGCAAGCTTTCATCAGGAGCGACGAGTAGGTCATTAACTACTTTGATCAGAGCAGTTTCAGTGCTATGGTCGAATCTGAACCCAGATTGGAAGGGATCGAGGAGGTCATTGTTAAGAATGTGTTTCTGGAGTTGCGGGCTACAGCACATTCAAGGACCTTAGAGATGAATGGTAGATTTGAGATGGGGCGATAATTTTCAGGGATGTTGCAATCGAGGCTAGGTTTTTTTAAGTAGGGGGTAACTGTGCCTTGAAAGTAATTTGAACATTTTCCAGATGATTTTGGATGGAACAGGATCCAGGGAGCAGTTTGTGGGCTGAGATCTGGTGACTGAAGAAGAGACCTTGGATTCCCTTTATTTGGAAAATGCCAGGAGTTTTAATAATAAAAATTACACTTTTGGAGTACTTTTCACCCGAGGGTCACAAAACGCAGCACAGAACCGTTCGTAAGAATCCCCACAGTTGTGACTTTAATAGGAGCACGAGCTATGAAATACAATTCTAACAACACAATACTGTTCAACATAATACACAGCACGGTGGTTTGGTTTTGATCTCAAGAAAGGTGGAGGAACATTTATAGGGGTATTGGTTGGTGATGGTAGAGATATCATGGGCTTCGGTTTTTTCTGAGAAAAACTGAATCTGCTGATCCACCTGATCTTTATTAGTGAAGCTACGTGCCGACAAGTGACTGGTTGTATGAAGAAGCTGATTAATGGTCGAGATAATAATCTTGGGCTTGTCGCAGGTATTAGCCAGAATGCTGGAAAAGTGGCTGGTACGGGCACAGTCAAGTGCCTTCCGGTAGCGGATGAGCTGATCCTTAAAGATTTGGTCATGAACAGTGAAGCCATATTTTCTGCGTGCATTTGCATTGAGATCCCGGAGTTCAGCAGTATACCACGGGGATGGTTTTTGTCTGAGATATAGCGTGATTTTAATTGGGCTAAGTCGTCCCGTATGCTTGATAGAATGTTGTTGTTAGTTTCTGCTGTCGCACCAGAGGCAGAGTGGGCCGAGGCGGAGAGTGAAGTACTATTGATTGCTGTGGTGAATATGTCTGGAGTGAGGGCGTTAAGGTTTCCAAATTGGGTATGGCGCTTGGTGATGGAAATGGGAGGCGGTACTTAAAGATCAAAGCACACAGCGGCGTGATCAGAGCTTCGCTGTGTGGAGCTCTGGTACTCCGCTCAGCTCAGTGATGCGTGGGGCTTTTTCGGTGTTCAGAGATCACATTGAGTGGGCAAAGTGGGTTTCTGTTGCAGGCAATGTGCATTGCTGGAAAAAGGACACCAACCAGCGGTATTTTTATTAAGCAACGTCGAGCTGCAAATGGTCTAACGTGTTGTTTCCTCGGTAGCCGATGTGTAGGGCTTAATATGTGGATGGGGGTAGGGAAATCAATTGTAGGCAGGTTAATGGGCTTTTTGTTGCCTGTGCCCCGATGGATGTAATGAGGGAGTCGCAGTATCATCGGCTCACAGCAGATGGCCAGAAGGTTGGGGGTACACGGAAGTGATGTAGGAATCAAGCTCTTGAGAGCCGCGCGTGTGTATGTGATCATATCGCATAGGGGCCGGAGCCCACCGCGGGAGACACGGGGCGCAAGGGAGGGCCACACCCATTATGCGACGCCAACACATCACGGGGGCACCTCCCCTGGGGTAATTTACTCAGCAGGCCAATCAGCCTAGAGAGCGGCGCACCCCTGAGCGGCGGGAGGAAACCAAAGAACCCAGCGATAAAACCGACACACCTCCACACTGAAAGGCGCCCGAGCCGAGAGTCGAACTCAGGAAATGCCGCTGTGGAGCAGCGGCAAAATGAGGTGGTGTAGGAGCAGGGTGGTGAGTTTAAGGCAGTGATGTGATGAGTGGATGGTTGGTAATTAGAACATTTGTTAAAAAAACTGATAGTTATGCGATACAGAATGTTGCGCTCTCGGAGTGTGAATGGTAACCCTCAGGACCGAGATGTTACGTTATTGATAAAGACCACTAAGAATTCGAGAGGAGTGAAACAGAGATAAGTGATAAAAATAGTTTCAGACACACAATGACGTGTAAAAGGTGATTCCAGACGCTAGCAGCTTAAGGCAGTTAAGGGACCGCTGCACACCGGTACAAGAGACTAAAGTGGAGCACTGTTACAGTGGGAAGGCCAGGTCTCAGTACACGAAGTTAAAGTACTGGTTCAGACTAATACGAATTTAGAAAAGAATTAAACAAACAGGGCGTCATGGTGGCCCAGTGGGTAGCGCTGTCGCCTCACAGCAAGAAGGCCCGGGTTCGAACCTCGGCTCGGGTGCCTCTATGTGTGGAGTTTGCATGTTCTCTCACCGTGTCCGCGTGGGTTTTCACCGGACACTCCGGTTTCCTCCCACAGTCCAAAAAACACGCTGTTGCATAGGATAATTGGTGTGCAGACTAAACTGCCCGCAGTGCCCGGTGATGGACTGACGTCCCATCGTGGGTGTATCCCTGCCTTGCACCCTGTGTCTGCCGGGATAGGCTCCGGCTCACTGAGACTCTGTACAGGACTAAGCGGTTTCTGACAATGAGATGAGGTGGGAATAAAATATCATACGATAAAAATGTATTCAAGCGCACCCTGAATATCCTGCAAAACTCACCCAGGACTCACGAGAGAGTGCAGCAACGGCATCCAGGCTGTGAGGGCGATGAGGTCGATGATGAGGCGATGAGGTTAACAATACTGAGAATAAGCAGAAGATGTGGAGGGTTAAATGAGTGAAAATGAGGTGAGGGGAGTCACAGAAGAGTGATTAGGCAGTTCACGGACGGCAGTGTTGTCGTGCCGATGTAAGTTTTCACAGCTCAGCGTATGAGAATTGCTTTCCAAAGCTGTTATTTTGGCAAAGCCATATCAATAATAACGATAATTTAACAAAAAAAGTCTTCCCTCTTCTCTGCTTCACGACGTTTCCCCTGCCACGTTGGAAGCCATCCTCAGGTGTTCCGATGCTGTCATTGTCGATCAATAACAGACTCCTTTATCATAATTGCTCTCAAGAGCTGCTCTTTCAGAATGTCGTGGTGAGCGTTCCTCCTATCCTTCGCAATGTTTTGCCTCCAAGGTGGGAGGTCGGGACCACCGCGGGAGATGAAACCCTATGAAGCACAGTGGCGGAACGCTCGTCACGGCTCTCCCAAAAGGGCAGCTTTTGAGAGCGATTCTTATGAACGGTGCGGTTCACGCTCGTGGGTGGTAAGCCTGCACTCCTCGTGCGTCTGTTCGTGTGTGCGGCCGTGTGTGTTCCCGCGAGCACTGGCTCGTTTTTGTTTGACGGTCTTTTTAAACGGCCTGGGCCGCGCATGTGTTGGCAGGGATAGATGTCCGAATATCTCCGTCTACACGGAGCCAATGGAAATAACGGCACGGACAGTGCACTCCTCCACCCCACCTCCCTGGCCCTCTGCCAGGCTGGCAATCGCACTGAGTGTTTCCTTCGCCCGCTGCGGGTGTGCTTGGCATTACCGCCATCATCGTTATCACAGGCGACCAACCTATGTTGACGAGTGCGTTCTTCATTGTTTCTTACGTTGACGTTTTCTGCACGCATCTTGTCGGTAGCTCTCACCGTTATAACATCAATAGCACTTCTGCCTGTGTCTGAGACATAGGTGATCGGCTTACTTTCATCTCTTTTGTACAAAGTATTACCGGTAATAAGATTTAGCGCATCTCCAAATCCTAGTATCCTCAAACCATCATTGTTCTGACCTCCATGTCAAGACCCCCATGAACTCCCTGATATCCTTCTACTCGTTGTCCAATGTGATCATTGAGATCACCTTCTAGCCAGATACTTTCTTCACTTGATATCTTTCTTAATTTGCGGTTCATCTCATCCCAGAGAGCATCTCTATCCATATCCTCTCTCCCAGTCTGAGGAGCATATGCTGAGACTACGTTCATAACTTTCCTTTCTATTACCATCTTAACCAAAATAAGCCTCTCACTATTCACATCACTTAATCCACCAACTCTTTTCTCAAAATGACACCAATTCTCGTGTCTCTCTTTTTGCAAGTCTTCCAAAAGAATGAGAATCTTATCTCCTCGGGCCATCTGCGTTCTTCTCCTTTTCATTTTGTTTCCTCTACACAGGTCCACCTCTCTCCTTTCCATCACCTCCGTGGTCTCGCCGGATTTTCCTGTTACGCTTTCCACATTCCAAGGCGCCAATCGCCACCTGACCTCATCCTGTTTCGATATTGGTGTGCGTTATGGCCAGTGCACTCGCGATTTCAAACTGGCTACATTGACAAGTCAGCAATCTCAGGGTACGAGCGTGAGCCTACCTCCCCGCACGCGATGACGCTAATAGTTTCATCAACGTCTCTGCGCTCTGTGTGACTCCACCAACCTGGGTAATTTAAATTGATGCGGTGTGTGTCACTCGTACTCGCAGCACCGCGGGCAGTACGGCCGATACCCGCGTGGATGTTCGTGTCCACTACGGGTATCATCCTCCTTGTCTCATCTCCCGACGTTTTGAGCCATTGGAGCCGTGACCGATTCCTTTACTGGAATCTCCTTGCAGTGGTCTGTCCACGTCCCTATCTTCTCCGCTGCTGCTTCTTTCAACTTTATCCCATTCTACGTTTGATGTTTAGTGTACAGTCAGGTCGTGGTCTTCCTCCTGTGGCACCTTGCGGTGTTCCTGCCGTCCTCTGAGTTTGCATCCTCTCCCCATTTCCATTCGTCCTTGTCACGAGCACGACTTCTGTGGATTCCTGTATGCGACCCGACTTGATAGCCATGCTTCTCCGTGTCTGTAAAAAAGAGGACATCGGTGCTCTGGCACTTTCTTCGGGGTCACCGCTGCGTGTGCCGCTGCTTCCTGTGGGCCTCTCCCGCCGTCGCTTGGTGTGGCCCGCTGACGATGTGCGCAGAGCTGTGGGAGATTTGGCGAGCGTTCGGAGTTTGAACCCACGTGTGGCCACCCCCACACTCGCGCGGGGAGAAGGTCCAACTGGGACTGCCCTGCCGAGGAATGTTTTCCCTCTCTGAGCGGCTGTACACCTGGGCCACAGAGCCTTCCGAGGGCAATACCGACGATGGCGTGTAAATAGGAGCGGAAGTCTTGGCCACTGTCACCCACCGTCAAGGAGGGTGACTCTTGAGCTTGTTTCAGGCAGATACGATTTGCGCCGTCAGCATTTGTCGTACCGGCCAACAGCTGCGGCGGCCGTTGTGGTCGCTCGCGATTGGTGAAAAATCTTTTGCTTCATTTATCGTCGAGGCGGTCCTGCCTGCAGGTGGGGAAACACTGTACGAGTAAGGTTGCGGTCAGTGTTGGAGGAGTGAATCGTTTCATTACTCACAGGAAATTATCGGCTACATGAAAATTATTTAACACACGCGTTGGATTTGTTCACTTGATAACCAGCATCAGTCAGTAACCATGTATAAAACAACACCTGTATAACAGGAAGTCTTGTAAATAATAATAATTGCACTTCCAGTGCGCTTTGTGACCCGAGGGTCACAAAGGGTCACAAAGCGCTGCACAGAGTTGTGGAGAGAACTTCATATCAGCAACAACACTACATAAGAAGGGCAAATCAACAACAATAACGTTTTTTACGCTCACTCATACAGAACTCACACACAACACTTTCACGAACAATACTCGCACAGTACTCACACGCAAAACCCACCACCGATTCACTCACTATAATTTAGAGGATGTAAAACAAGCAGTAAAAAATATAATTGTTCAGCAAACGAGGAAGGAATAAATGTTCCCGAGCAGGTGCAGGTTGGCAGAGAGCCATCATCCCGGCACCACAACATTGAGCAGCATCAACAGCCCTAGCCAGAGGACTTGAAATCCTTGCGGAACAAGTGCAATGAATGTGAAAAATATAGCGGGCAAGGTCGCCTACCTTGCTTGTTAAATACAGCATCTCTTCTTAACCCATGTCTCCCTTTCTGCTGTCAATGTCATTCCCCACCGCGCCCTCTCCTGGTGTCTCTCTGCTGGCGCAAAGTTAAAGTTTCTTTCGCGATCGCGGAGGGGGGGGTCTGATAGACCGGACGCACCAACCCTCTCCGTTTCACTTGATATTTCGCATCCACGAAACACCGCTAGGTTCTCGCCACGTTTTCTGGGTCGCTTGGCAGTTCGTTGAGCGTGTTTGACCGAGCTGGCCCATGCGTGTTTGGGACAACGGTACAGCTCAACAGTCTAATTTGCTACATCACCACGTGCTGTATACGTGTAAATGAGCAGGTATGTTAATAATAATAACAAAGCACAGGTGAATGACTAAACAAGTAAAGGACACGTCATTCATGTGCAACTCTGAAAATCGATGGTCCTGCAATCACAAATGTATGTCATAGCGTCTCCCCACTATTCTGAACTTGTGGGTCGCCACCCAACAGTGATAGATGTTTAGTGTTACAGCAGTAAGTACCCAGTGAGCTTGCAGGTATCTCTCAAGATTCTACAGGTGAGCCATTGAGAGTGTCCCGACCAGCTGTATCACTGTCTGCTATGGGAATTGCAATGCCTCTGACTGCAAGTTCCTGCAGCAGATAGTGAAGACAGCGGAGAACATTATTGGGACCCCTCTTCCCTCCATCCAGGACATCTTATTTCAAACGCTGCACACACAAGGCCTCCGACATTGAAAAGGACACCTCACACCCCACCTCTAAACTCTTTACCCACCTGCAGCACCCTGGCCCAGATCGGTCCACCAGACTCTGCAACAGTTTCTTCCCCCAAGCTATCAGGCTTCGCAATACCATGCTGCCCCACCCCTCTTCATCATAACAAACAAGACACAGATGCTCCCCCCTCCCAAACACACTGATGTGTACCTGCACTGGCCACTTCACTTTACTATACGTGGTCTATATCGTCCGCGTGCTTTGCCCTGCCCTGGTGAATGTGTTTTCAGCCTTGTTTTGTTTTTGCACTGGGGACCATGAGACACGTAATTCCGTTCCTCTGTATACTGTGATTGTGTACGAATGGGATGACAATAACATTTATCTAGATGGCGGGATTCCTGTAACACAACAAACATCGGTGGGCTGCGTGCACCACTTCGTGGTCCGTGGCAACCAGGCCCAAGTAAGCCAATTGGGTCTGGAGGTGGAAAAGATTAAGGACCCCTGGCCCAGATGTCTCGGTTTTCTAGCTCAGTGCCAGACTCACAATCTTACCACCGGAGATCTGGAATATGCTCAGTGGCTGAAGAATGTTTGTCTACTCAGACGAAAAAGTTAGTTCACCTTGCCCCCTGCAATATTGGGGGTTCTGTGCTCACTCCGTCTCTGTTCGACTCGCGCACGAGCGATATGCCACGGTCATTGTCCCGCAAGTTCCGGCGCTTGGGACGGCGCGGCCCCAGCTACACGAGCCCACGGGCTCTCGGCGAGATGGAGGGCCGCCGCCGCCGCCCCTTACAGCTCTGGCCTCAACATCGTTGCGGAGTTCTTAATGAAGTGGCTGCCGCGAGCGAACCTGACGAAGCGTTTTGGCGTCTTAACTGGACAGCGACAGCACAAACGGCGCGTACGGCACGGCCTATTATAATTTAGCAGTCGCGCTTGTTCCCGGTGATTTACACCATTGCACACATACGCGTTTCCAATAATCTAATACCACATAAATGCTGTTGGTCGCTCGGCATTGAAGAGTGTCAAAGTGTTGTCAGACCTGTAAATAATGGATGTACAGCTGTGTCTTGAGCAGCTTACAAAATGTGGTCATAGATAGATCATAGATAAAGAGATGTTTACTACAGCAGAAAGTACCGAGTGAGCATGCATGCTTCAAATGTGGAATTATTGTGATACAACACTGGCTCCTATCTCTAACACTTGCTCCTATCTCTAGCACAAGCAGCGGAACATCTACACGTGTTAACTATTCTATTATTCGATGAATTCCATTTTTTGGATTAGGTCACGTAAAAAATGTTAGTCGTAAACCCTCCACCACACCACAACAGCCGATTAGTAAAGTGTGAGATAGTGAAGAATTGGCACGTTTTGTTCACGCTGACAAAATTTACTAATTAGCCATTGTCGGGTGGTGGAGGGTTTACGACAAACATTTTTTAAGTGACCTAACCCAAAAAATGGAATGGAATGATAGAATCTGTACCGAGAGAGCAGCTTTTCGAAGCAATCATCATGCATCGAGCCGTGAAAACCTACATCATTACAATGATAGAATCGTTAACACGTGTCGACGTTCCGCTGCTGGTCGCGACGAGAAGCGGATATGGAAGCGCGGAGCCAAGCTCCTACAATGGCCAAACAAGGCGGCCGCGAATACCAACATGAGGAGAGACCTCATCCAAACGTTTCTCCCGTACGCGCCGTGCGCTGGATGCCTTTCGGGTGGCAGGGTGTCTGCAGTGGTAACGTCTGCGCCTCACAGAAGATCCGCCCGAGGCTGACTTCCTCACCCTCTCTGTGGTTTCCTCGCTACGCCTCCGTATCCGCGTCTCGTCTATTACCAGGCAGGGAGTTGGCGCGCCGCGCTCTTAATTGTGTTTTTCTTAGTTTTGTTTAAGCTAAAAATAGCTGTTCAGCTATGTAGCTCTTTTAAACAGTTGTTCAGCGGGGGGAGGTAAGCATATTATAATATTTCAAGGCAGCAGAGGCAATTTAGTTGGGACAGTATAGTTGAACTCTGGGAGGAAACTTAAGTACTCCATGAAAACCAACGTGGACACGGGGAGAACGTGCAAACTCCCCACAGATCGATTGCACCCGAGCCGGGGGGGAATCAAACCCAGAACATTGTTGCTGTGAGGCAGTAGCGATACCGCACAGTTACGTTGAACGTTGACCGGTGTTGCCCAGGCAACGGCGGATTTCCGCGCCCCAATTAGGACACGCATGCGCCAGTGTTGCGTCACCAGTACCTGTCTAACATTGCCACGGTGCCTTATTTCAACTTGGTAACCATTCGTGTAAGAATGTAAATGATAAGCATTTTAAATATAATTAATATAATTAAGCTATAGGAAAGCCGTATTTTGGGTGCGCTGGCACAGACACAGAGGCAAGTGTGGCAGCATGCACACATCTCTGGTCAACATTGAAACGTTTATGTGATGTAGGTGTTTTATTTTTCCGGATAGCCGTATCGAGTGTGCCTTTTCGAGGCTCCGTTGCCTGCGTTAGAGGCAACATCACGCGGATGCCATCATCAGGCGAGGCATCATCCAGAACCGCCCGATGCCTCCGTTGTGAGAGGTGAAGTCTCGCGGAGGAGAGGGCAAGGAACGCTCGACGCCGCTATCTCGAACGAGTGGCTGTGGAGAGCGATTCTCATAGACAGAGCCGTGGCCATACCTCTATCAGAAAAGTAAAACTATAACCGCTTTCTGTGCTCGAGAAGATGGATGCTGATGAAAGGCAATGGAACGAGCGAGCACACGTCAGTGCAATGTTGTTCCAAGCATTGAAGCCGTTCCTCTGACCTCGGGATAAAGGCGGACGTGTGCTTCAACAGGGCCGAGAGTACTCCAGTGCAAAAAGAAAATAGCGTTAAAGCTTCAGAAGAGCATTCATCAGTTTGTGGGAAGTAAAAAGCGCATTACTCGATTTATGCAAATGCCTCTGGGCCAAATTAAAGATAATGAAACTTGATCTTATGTTTGTCACGTCTCAACACTGATCTAGAAACCCACGTTTCACAATGTTTGCTCTCACCAACGACAAAGGCCCCTGGTATAGCATTAACCGACGTTTAGGCCAAGTGCTCTTTAACAGGGACCTATGAAGGCCGGCACGACACACAAGGGGGTGGGTGGTCAGCGCCACGTGCAGCCACCTTTGTCTTCCTAGTGGCGATGTTTATACACTGCGCCTGGTACTCATAGAGACTGGGTCGGTCTAGCGGAGTAAGGGAGGCCCAGGACCTATTCACGTAGTCATCAATGGTGTTGATGGGAATCGTAGCACAGCTCGCTAACCGCTATACGACTCTCATCTCCCCCTCTGCCGTTCTCATCCGCTGCGTCGCTGTCCGTCAGTGAGCCGCGAGCACCGCCAAGTGGTTCGTGGAGGCCAGGCGCGCGGCTGGGCCAAGTGGGGCCTTGCTGTGAGAAAGATTGAAAAGCCTGACCACGTCCACTTCTGTCACCGAAGCGAGCAGTGCCCATAGTTAAACGTGGGAGGAGAAGGTACACTGCGCGGCTATCCGAAAAGAATAGCTCGCTGTGGATTGTTTTGGCGGTAAATGCTGCCAGGGAGTGCAGCTGTTATGCTCACATTGAGGCTGTGTGATGCACGGGAGCAGCATACCAGATATATTCATGAAGCCTTATCTGGAATAGCCACGTAAGATGAAAGGTCATTGCTCGAATCATCGCTTGTGTGTAGCCTTTATTTGAAGGTAGTGATGTTGACTAATGCGACATTTTTTGTTATTTGTGCATAAGCACCGCTGCCGCATCGGTAAATAATTTATCTGGTTAGACAGTGGTCTTGATAATTGTTTTTGTCAAGGATGTTTGCCTGTCTGTGCATTTATCTGAAAGTAGGTTACAATGTGACGGGTCACCAATCTAAGGTTTTGGAAAGCATATGGGTCGGATAAAAAATCTCATCTCATTGTCAGAAACCGCTTAGTCCTGTACAGGGTTGCGGTGAGCCGGAGCCTATACCGGCAGACACAGGGCGCAAGGCAGGGATATACCCACGATGGGACGCCAGTCCATCACCGGGTACTCCGGGCAATTTAGTCTGCAAGCCAATTAACCTATGCAGTAGCGTGTTTTTTGGATTCTGGGAGGAAACCGGAGTGCCCGGCGAAAACCCACGCGGACATAGGGAGAGAACATGCAAACTCCAAACAGAAAAGCACCCGAGCCGAGATTCGAACCCGGGACCGTCTTGCTGTGAGGTGACAGCGCTACCCACTGGGCCACCGTGCCGCTCCGGATAAAAAAATGATGCTTGAAATTTATCCAGCATTTGGTTCTGGGATTCTGAAGATCTATCACGTGAATCACAAGTCAAATCTGTGCCTGGTAAATGATTGACCCAGGTTGGCAATCGTTTGGCTGGATGTTGTCTTCCTTGAACAGAGTCGACAGGAGGCTTGTTTTTTATTCCTGTGCTTGAGCACCCACTGCCAGTGTTTTCTCCCAGCGTTTGTTCCAGCTTCGTCGCCGCGTGCCTGTGTTTGCTCGGCCCAGTGGAAACGCGTGCGATCCTGTGCGTTGTGCAAGAGCAGCGGAGGTGTGGGGTGATGGGCGAGTGGAAAGAGTGAGCTGCGGTTGCCTATCACCTGCAATACACGGGCTCAATCTTGTCGGATCTCGGACGCTAAAGGCACGGTTGAGCCGAGATAGGGCTTGGTACGGCTTTCCTCCGTGCGTGAAACTGGTGCCATGAGCTGCTGCAGGTTTAGATTGTCAGCAAAGGGACGTACAGAGTGATTGCCCAGCGGTAAGATCCGCACCTGCCAGAAAGAAGGTGCGACCCAAGGCGGTTCGGTTCCCGGCTTTGGTGCCTTTCTGCGTGGCGGTGTTTATGTGTTCTCCCCTTGTTTTGCGTGGGTTTGATTTGGCTTTTTCGGTTTCGTGCCGTAACTAAAAAATAATCATTAACTGGCTGATATTATAATCTATGTCACACACTGGCAGGTTGTCGCCGGCTAACCGCGTGAATGCCTTCCCACAGCCCCCCTAGTTTCCTCGTGCCTTCGAATCATTCTCTCTTCGAAAGGAGTACCTTTAACGTGGAACAAACACTGTGCCACGCGGCGTTATTCAATGTAAATGTAATTCACATTCCCCGCTGCTGCTCCGTACTATGCTCTGCTGCCTCGCCCCGAAGTTGGATGGGCATGAGGTTCGATCAAACAATCCCCGAAGCCCACACGGCGCGGAGAGGCCGTCACCTCGCAGTGGAAAGACTGCACGCTGTCGGTGACGTGGGGACACGGAGCGAAGGGGCGTTGGCAGACAGCGAATACGAGCGAGGATCGTAGGAACGTTGCACGAGTCCGAAGGCGGCATGTGCAGCACTCGTCGTAAGAGATGGGTAATCACAAGGATGGTTCCACAGGAGATAGAAGAGGAGAACGGGGAGGATGCGACTGGCAGTGATTACGCTGACTGTCACGGCGGGCGTAGCGGAGGCATCGACCCTCCGTGCACGGGTGTCACTCGATAGCGGATTCGTGGATGTGTTCATTGCTCAACAAGTCCAGCTTATGACACAACACTTATGGAACTTGCAGAATTTATATAAGCAGATGGGTTGTGGGGCGGCTTGACTTTTTGATTATCAGCTGATCACGGCTGACACTAGGCCATCCAGCAGCTGCTAGTGTGGTCGCCAAGGATAGTGTGTGGTCACTGCAGCGACCGCCAATGACTAAGAAACCAAATAGAACACGTACTGAAGTCAACAACATCACGTAGAATTTTTGTCATGGACAGGGTTAGAGCTATTGTTCAATGTTTAATACTCAGGTATTATTTTTCCAACTTTATGCTAATGAAAAATGTATTTCTGATCGCTCTATAGCGCCGTTCTCCAACCGGTGGATCGTGACCCCTGTGGGCCGTGAGCACCACTTAGCGGTCCTTGGAGACCAGATCGGAGTGGGCCTGCCTCCACGGGCCTTGAGGTTTGGACGGCTGAGAACCCCCTCTATACAGCAGTGTGTGTCCCTTGGCGTTGGAGAATGGCCCACAGCAACTGTTACGTTTTTAAGCTGAAAGAAACCGTTCAGTTCGTATCTGTTTCAAACAGTTGTCCAGCAGGGAGGAGGTTATCAAGTTAAAACTGCGGGGGCAATTTGGTCAGGACAATCAACCTTGGCATCTTGTCTTTGGTTATCACAGCACAAGGTCTGAGCACCCCCAAAGTGACCCCTGGGTCACATAGTTGGTGGCAAAAGCCACGTGTAGCTCGCTCGCTGTGGGACAGCCATTGTGTTATTTTAATATGAAGACTTTTGTGATCAATGTTAACCATAAATCCATTTTTTGGTTCGGGTCAATAATTGTTTGTCGTAAACCCCTCTTCAGCCGACACGGTAGATCATTAAGGTTTTGTCACGTGAACAAAACGTGCCAATTATTCACTATCTCAGCACACCGGTGCGTTGGAGAGCAAACTCACAGCATCGGCTGTCGGGTGGAGGAGGGTTTACGACATAACTTTGCATAAAAAATGATGGATGCAATTTGTAATTCCGAGAGCTGAAAAAATCTCAAGATTAAGTAACGAATAAATTGAGAGTGTAATGATGTAGGTTTTCACGGCTCGATGCATGATGATTGCTTCGAAAAGCTGCTCTCTCGGGACAGCCGCGTCGATGGCGAGGAGAGGAGAGAGAGCCATCGACGCGGCTGTCCCGAGAGAGCAGCTTTTCGAAGCAATCATAAATTGAGAGTAATAATAATAATTGCACTTCTGGAGTGTTTTGCACCCGAGGGTCACAAAGCTCTGTACAGAGCTGTGGAGATAATGGCATGTCAGCAACAACGACATTCGAACAGCAAATCAGCAACAATAACGTGTATTGATTTGTTTGTTGTACTACCTATTATCTATATTCACAAGAAAGCTCAAACTATCAGCTAATTAGACATTCGAAAATACCGTTAATGTTACTATACAAGCACGTTTGAAGTATCATTTTGGTTGAACTACTTTTTAATGTCACAAACATTTCATTGGATTGAACCAACAGGGGACAAGTCAGATCCTTTGAAGGATGATCGCTGCTTAACTGAAATATCTTAGTGTTGGTTGTATCGCAACTTCCCCTTCTCACCAATTAGGAATAATAATAACAGTATTACAATTTGTAACACGCTGCACAAATTCTCTGCCTGGTCACGGGTGAGACTCAGATTCAGAGGCGCGAGGAGATTGAACACAGAGACCAGGATGGGGGGGGGTCATCTAGGTGGTCAGCCGGTGCCAATACACCAGACACTGCTTCCTATATATCGGCCAATTATTACTGATTTATTTTTTTAGTTATTGGAGGCTGCCAGAGAACCCGGAGGAAACCCTCGCAGGGTAAGGGGAGAACACAAAGTTAACACACAAAGGTACCCGATGGGGGGGGGGGTGGATCGATTAAATGGCCTTAGAAAGGACCTTCTTTCTGTGAGGAGGAATTGCGGATGTTATCGCTGCGCCCCCCCCCCACCGTGCTTTCACTATTTCCTGAATGCTTTGGCTACTTGCTTACCGGTACGGTGCACCACACCATACCAACTCACTCTCACCTCTACCATCGGCTTACTTTATCGGAATACCTGGTTGAACCGTAAGCGACTGCCTGCGAATGAAGTCCAGGCTTTCAGCAGTGCCGTCTGAGCGCCATGACCTTTGAACGACCCAGCCGCGGCAGCTGCTCACAGAGCACGGCCTGGAGTAGGTTCCGAACAATACGTGTGAGCGATGGTGTACCGACACGCGAGGGAGGGGGGAGGGGGGGGGACGTTGCCAGCGCGGCTCCATCTGGCGTAGTCTCCAGACCACCCGGACACCTGACTGCAGCAGCGCTGTTTATTGGGTGCTCGAGCACGTCGTGCTATGGCATTCCGGCGCAGCGCCCATCCGTGTTCGTCCGTGGTCTTTCATCCGGCGTCGTCGTGCTGCCGAGCTCCATTGGGAAGGCGGTACGTCGGCCGGATTTAATTCCAAGCTCCCCGGGGGATGCCTACGTCGGTTTTCGATTGGTTTTTATTATTGCGACCGCCGGCGCTGCTACCGCAAACCCATTGCACCGCGCATTCGGATTTACCGCGGGTCGAGCCGTGTCTCTAGAAATCAAACCGAGTGTGAGGATGGCTGAACGAAAAATCTGAATGAAGGCGATTTGTTGATTGTTTAAATCAGTGCTTTGCAACTGGTCCACGGCAAGATCCAAATGATTGAGTGACCGATCGAGCCCCCACCCATGACCTCCAACCACTCCACCCCCCCCCCACCGTGGGTCCCGTTACAAGACGACCGTCACCCTCCACCCCTCACCCTCTCACCTTTATTATTCGTGCACGCGCAGTGGAGAAAACGGGATGCCAAGACAGACGCGCAGACACGAAGACACGCCTGTACACAGACACTCGCACACGGATAAACCGAGCCAGGGACGCACAGAGAGACACAGGAGACGCCCTGTCATCTGCGGTTATAGCGCGGGTGTTTGCTTCCTCCGACGCCCACATCACATTGGGCTCTTACTTTGTACGATTCCTCAAACAGAAGAATCCCTCCCGCCAAGCTGCTGGTGTAAAGGCTTAATAATAATTGAATACATTTACAGAGCAGTGCCTTTTCATCTCGATGTACCAAGGCGCTACAGGAAACCACAGAGGTTGGGGGGGG